>BSBN01000432.1:1200000-1800000 GCA_027924645.1 Cunninghamia lanceolata | reverse complement strand
TTTTCTTTACATACCACAGTTACCCAGGGAAACACCCTTAGGGGTTGTGTTCAACACAAAATACAAGATCAACAACATAGCAAAACCACTACAATCGTAAGGACCATACATACAATTACACCCTCCTAGGCGTCTGGAAACCAACCTTCTAAACTCATCACCCAATGACACAAACACTTGACATCACTATAAACACAATAGTCTCACATCGACATTCACTCTCCAATGCACATCAATAATGATTCTTACACAATTCATTTATTTAGAAGACAAGTCTTTAAACAACACCAATTACTGCTAACAAAACAATGGTCCTTTAGACATCTTTTATTCCTAATGTCATACTAAAATCATTCAATCTTATAGTTTATGTTTCATAAAACAAGATTAGGAAGGTCATCCTCCTTTTATCCCTTTCAATAAATTGATAAAATTACCTCTTTTGGGTTCTACTCAAAAGACACAAATCAAGAGTTCTACTTTTGATACATTCCTTACCCTTGAGGAGGTTTAATAAATACAATAAATTCAAGCACAATAATAATAACTATTGTATACACCTAAAAATGACATGACTCTATCTAAATAAATATTTTAAATATTTATTTCATTTTAAATGTCCTCTATCAATAAATAAATAAATCAATTTATTTATTTGATTCATATTTCACCAAAAAATTAAATAAAATCATTTATTTAATTAAATCATCCAAATTCTCCAAAGTCATTCTAAATTAAATAGTATCAAATTATTTAATTAGTTCTTCTAAATTCCAAAGTCTTCAAATCTGAAAATATCAAACCATTTTCTATATTTAAATAAATCCAAATATTTATTTAAATTGTCTATTTCCTCCAAAATTGAATTAATACCAAAAATAATTCAATTAATCGATGTTGATCACAATTAAATATTTTAATATTTAATTAGCTAAAATACCCTCACCCACATGTCCTATTTATCCTCCAGTCCAAATCAGTTAACTCCACAATCAATTCACTTAAATCAGTTAACTCCTCAATCTATTCTATTAACTCCCCTGGTACATGAAGGAGCTTGGACACATGTCCTCTTCTGATTAGCTCACATCCTCTCAAATTTCCTCAACCATTGATCTTCTTATTCATTCTACACCATTGATCTTCTTTCTCACAAATCTATAAATACAACACCTATTCCTCCATTTGAAGGATCCAAGCTTTTTGTAAACTTACTTTACAGGAATCACAGCGCACCTTTGGCACAAATCACCCCATAGATTGAGATCAATTGTCATACCATTATCACCATTATCATTGTATTGTGAAGATCCTTTTCATTGCAAAACCTATCAACATCCATTCTCCATTGTCATCTTGAAAAAAAGAAAGGAAGTGCACCTTCTGAGGGCTCCATTCATACATAAGATCAATTCGAGATAGGCAACCAATGAAAGTCACGAAATAGAAAGGTTTGCAAGGTATTGTGTTCTTTATGTTTTAATCTTGTTCATTTCAATTCTATTTAGTTATTGGATTATATTGATATATTGATATTGCTCCCATTTTTTTGATAACATTTCTAGCACCCATTGTGGGGCCCTTGCCCCAATTTAACTTCAAAATTGAGTTTTTGTGTGTTAGAATCCATACATAGGACATTTCTGCACATCTGTCACATTTTGTCATGCATCTTTTCACTGTTACTATGCATCTGTCAAATCTGTGCATCTACTCCCTATTACGGTGCATCTGCTCACAGTTACTATGCATCTGTCCAATCTGCGCATCTATTCACTGTTATTGCACATACACTCTATGTTACTATGCATTCATTCTGCTAGGGTTTTTGAGTTGTTTCTTGGGAAACATCTAACGCTAACATCATTTGTAGGAATATTCTCAAATCCACCTTGCAGGTTAAGAGTTTGTTAGACATATAGTTGCATGGTTAACACTCGTCTAGATCTAAATAGAAAAGGAAGTAATTGAGCTTGTTCATGCAAATTTTATTTAGATCTAAATAGGAGGGAAGTAATTTGTACTTGTTGCATCACAACTGAAACATAGTCCCAAATAGGAGGATTAAAATTGAACAGTTGCTTTCAAAAAGCTTTTTCAAAGTTGACAAATTTGGTGTGCCCAAATAGAGTACAACTCATTTAATTTTTCTCTTTTTAACTAGGAGGAAAGAACTAGTGTTTTCTGTGATTTTGGAATGATGATAGGACTATACTCTCCCCTTAACTAGGTGAACAAAATGCCAGAGTCATCATTTCACATGTGTTTCCTTTAGAGAGGCCTACCCTTAGAATTCCTTCCTTCCAAGCGGAATGACCTTAAGTGGTAATGACCTAATGCCAAGCTCTTCCGATCCACTATAAATAAACTATGTTTAAGGTGAAAATCTCAAGCTACAAGTGCGGATTAGTTACACTGACAACCCCTCTCCCCATAAACCCTGCAAGGTACAACCCTTACAGGCTAGGAGGATCCATAACGAAGAGTAGTGCTTTCACACGTGTAACCACTTGAGTGGATGCTTGTACTGCATATCCATTGTTTGTAGAAGCCAAAAACCCTATCTACCATTGTAAGAAAGAAATATTATTGTCTTCCGAAGATGCCTCACATTCTTACGGTTCAATAGTAGAGATAACAAAGTAATCCTAAGGCTTACGAGCCTTGGGAACCTGGAACTTGGTGTGCTTGAGAAGTTTTTACACTTGTAAAGGGGAGCCCATGCCCCAAGTTCATAAAGTTATCCTCTTTGAATATGCATAGCTGGAGTAATCCAAGTGAGATTTCGGTATATATTGCCCTTTCCATCTTAGGATTTGTACTTGCTTTTCATCAAAAGTTAAAAAAAATCAAACAATCATGAAAATATTCTTTGTGTGTGATGTGTCTTTCTTTCCATAATCAAAGAAACAAATAAAAAAGAGCAACATTCAAACAAAGAAACCCAAAAACATTGAAAAATATGCCCTTACCAAGTCAAAATTAGTCAAAATCAAGAAAAATTGACAAATCTATGCATCTACTTCATCTTGTTGTGCATATGATTCACCCTGCTATGCATTTGTTTTCTACTGTGCATTTACATTGATTTGCTGCACATTTGCTTTTTCACCAGACTTGCACTTTTATTTCCTGTTGCTGCACATTTGTACTCTGTTCTGGCACATTTTCTTTTCACCAGTTCTGCACTTTTGTTTCCTGTTTTTGTGCATATACACTCTATTCCTGCACATTTGTTTCTACGTATCTGTCACAGTGAGCACTTCTGTATAGTTTGTCAGAAAAATACCTACCTTTTTGAGCACCCATTTCAGTCTTGTTCTAGTTTTTGAGATCAAATTAACCATCTAGTCACTTCTCCCATTCATTTCTGCAGCATACCCTCTTTTCCACCATTCACCCCATCAGAATTTTTGTAAAACTTCTCAAGAACAAGTCAAACTATCCAAACCAGGTTACTACAAGGCAATTTTTGGATCATATTGGACTCAAACATCACTAGTAAGTCTCCACTAATAAGATCTATCATCCTTCTCTCTCATAACTTCACTAGTTTGTTTTGGTGCTAAACTAGTCTCTACCAAATAATCAAATTTCAACCATCCTTATTTGTGGCTACCGTTTTGTATCGACCGACTTATTTGAAACCATTGATCAAAGAAAACCCTTGTTCAACTTGTGTCACCACAAGTATCCCATTCACTACAACCTCTAACACATCTTGCCAAAGAATCTAATTTCACCCCACCCCATTCCAAAACACATTGCATGGTACTAACTAGATCACAAAAACAAAGATAAATTGAAATGGTAGAAACGTCTAACAAAATTGTCCCCTCCCCTCACAATAGTGATGAGGAAATATCTCACGAGGACTTATAAGAAGTTCTCCAAGATAGAAAATTTCAATGAATGATGGACAAAGTACTTCGCCAAGACCCTAGAAAGTTCTTTCTCCACCTAGCAACCCAAGGAGTTAAGCTCCCCACTAACTTTGATGTCACAGCGTTGAAAGAAACTGAAGAGGAAAGAATTCATGAATACAACACACGTGAGGAAAGAACCCTTGGCACAGACAAAGGCAAGAAACCCATAGAACCACACCTTTAGACATGTTGACAAAACAAGTTCAAACCCTACAACAACAATTAGTGGACCTCCAAATAGGGACGTTCACTAAACACTATTCATTGGAGGATATATCGTTGTATCACTTCGATAAGAGCTTGAACATGATCCCCTTTCCCCTTAGATTTGAAGTTCTAAAATTTGACAAGTATAGAGGAAAGGGTGACCTTAGAGACCATATTAGGGAATTCAGCGCCACATGTCTAGAGGTTGCTCACAACAAAATTTTTCTCATGAGACTCTTCCCTAGATCTCTAGGAGGGCAAGCCATGGAGTGGTTCTCTCGACTCTCCCTGGGTATCCATACCTTTGATGAGTTAGTCAACAAATTTGTTACGCATTTCTCGTATAATATTGAACATGAGGTATACATGCTTGACCTTTGCAACACAAAACAAAAGAGTGCATCCACGATCATCACATAAATAAAACATGCATGTAGGCCATCCTAACTGCATCATCATATATAAATCATAAAACATAAAAGTGTCAATAGTTTACAAAATCAGTCCGTCATCCATGAGTCGAATCACAAAGGGTGTATACATACATCAAAGTAATAATGATACATGTCTTAGTAGCTATACAAAATAAGAGAACTATATACATAATCTGGCTATCCATGAGCCATCAAAATAATGCATGTACAAAGGCAGGAATCTGTACAAGATCACAGCTAACTCTGCTCTTGTGGGATGCTACTCTCAGCACTTTCATCTCCCCCTCCTCCACCTCGGCCAAGCCCAGACTGCTATGGGCCCATGCCAAAAGCTACCGACCGTGAACTACCTACCCTCTATGAGGACACAGTCATCGACTATCTCCTATAACTCGGTGCCCTCTAATCTGCTGGTACTACCCCGTGGTATAAGCCTCTGTAATACTGAGTCTATGCTTGAGCTATGACCAACTCTCCTAGCACCTGTGTCACCTAGGCCTAGGCCGATGTCAACTATGTCACAAGAAGTACTATAGCCACATTAGTGTCTAGGGCGGCTATGGCTGCATCCCTCTCCCCTATCAGAGCCTGTACCTTAGCCAGTGTGGCATCCCGTTCTGCAATGATATTGGTAGTAACCCTTGCATTTCCCTATATTTGATCCTCGGTAGCACTCAACTATGCTCACCTATCTTAGCTAGCCTCATAACATACCCATTGCATGTCCCTACACTTGTTACTATGGGCAGGCTAATTAGGTTTCTGTAATACCTACGGAGCAACTACTAGTGCTACCTATTGTGCCACCTACTGGGGTGGGGCCTGCCCCACTCTCTGCAACTATCTCAGCCTGCCGTCACCTCCTCCATCTCCTCCTCCACCATCTCCTCCTCCTCCACCTCCCCCTCCTCCATCTCCTCCTCGATCTCCTCCTCCACCACCTCCTCCTCTCCTCCTCCTCCGCCTCCTCCTTTGCCTACCTCCATCATCCTCCTCCTCTAACTCAATCTCCTCTAGACAAGGAGCTAGCTCTCTCGGTCATGAGTACCTAGGGAATGGGTGCACAGCAAACCAATCCTCAAAATCCTACATCATCCCTACATCCACCACCTCCTACCTCATCAACCACCCCTAATAAGAAATTTGTAGAAAGTCTACCTGGGCCTCCTCATAAGAAGCCACGAGACCCCATCACTGCTTCTCTACCCATGTCCTCGTAAATAGTACCTACCTGTGTGGCATTCCCTATACGCACTTGAACTACCAAAAGACATGGCTGACTATCTACCTCTCCAAAATGTACAGGGTCCGGCCAATCAACCACCATGTCTGAAACACATACAGTAGCTCATCAGCCTCATTATCCCATACCTCACACTCTAGGTATGGTCACCACACAACTACATCCACATTATCCAACAAATGATGCCAGTACTCCAACTTACCCAGCCTATGCTGAGTAAGTACACTGGTGTATCCATAAGTGTAGGGCTCATCTGGCTACCGGTGAAATGTGCAAATAGCCCATGTCTCTACAATGTGCTCCCAGGCCCAAAATTGTAGCAAAGAAACCCCTACAGATAGATTTGACACTCCACGGTACACAACCTAATGCATATCATGGTAGAGGTGAACCAATACATAGACACCCCAAGCAAAACAGGTGCCCTCAATCAACATCCTCTCTAGGGTCTGACCCCGGCCAACTGCAAATCCATGTGATCTCTGATCAAGGCATACAACACCTCTGATCAAGCCAACGACAATCCTAGGGAAGTAGTTGTAGTAATCATACATATCCTGCCAGCTAATCACTAATCCTGCTATGTCATGATCATCAAATATCCTCCTGCACTCAACTAGCCCGTCGTCATGCTGAGAGTCGTACTTTACCTGCTCCCCTACTATAGGAAGTCTTAGGATCCTGTAGACATCCTCCAAAGTCATGGTGCTCTCACCGGTGGGGAAGTGGACTGTCCCATCCTCACTGTAGAAGTGTTCTACTAGAGTAGTCAGTAGACCGAAGTTCACACGAACCTCGCGCATGAAGCAAACATAGTACAGACCAATCGCACCAAGCATTAGATGATCTGCCTCTGTCAGCATCTGTCATCACCGCATAGTCACCAGGAACTACACTCAAGACATGATGCAATAAAAAATATCCTCCTGCCATCAACAAATCAAAATGTCAACCATAACCATATCAATGCAAACCTGCTCAACTATCAAACCTATCAAAATCACTTACTTAACATATTAAATTGATCAAACCAAGCATATCATCTCCTGTCTAGATTTTATCAATCTTGGAGATCCCTTATAAATTGTCACATCGACCAAGATGCCAATTGAGTCAATTTTGCTAAGTAACTAAGTATCTTAAGAAAATGCATCGTTCCAAGTAACATTTACACTATATCAGAGCAAAAGCGCAGCTTCACAATGCATGCGTAGCAAAACAACCTAAAAGTGTAGCTTCATAAAAAATGCGCAGCTCTACGATCTAGATGTGTAGGAACTCGCATATGTGCCGCAAAAAGAAACACATGTGCTGCGATAGAACAAATACACCACACAAAGACATAAATGTGTAGGATATTGCACATGTGTAGCAACACTACCTAAATGCACTAAAACAGAGCATATGTGCAGTTTCAGGGCACAGATGTGTCGAAACCCAAAGCTGCACATTCACTCAAGTAACTTTGACATGTATTTATTGTACTAATAAATGCACCTAGCTTAAAAATTTTGACATAAGTAGTGGGGGTCCTGCCTCCGCTGCCCACCTAAATCATCGAACCCACTCAAAATGATGCTCCTCGACTGGAATATCCATCTCTCCACTAACTGCTCTGGCTCCTGTGCTCTACAAAGATCCTAATATCTCTCACCAAATGACAAGTGTGCAAACGACTAGGATTGTGGACCCAGCTGCTACATATAGACATGCAACCCTAACAAGTTGTTTGGCAACCTTGCTTGCTCTCTATGCCCTTTCTCCTCCATTTTTTTCCGAGACAACTGATTTTATCCACTGTTTAGCGTAATCTTTCACCTTCTTCATTGTGAGATTGTCCGTCTTGCGCCCTTGAAATTTTCTTCCTGTCCATTCTCCTTATGGGGCATCCTAGCATCTTAAACCTATACCAGGGGCAAACTGGGGCATGTATCAAAATCACAGAAATTATTATTCTTTGAAGCAATGTGATAAAACAAACTACATCAAAGAGGGGAAAAATGTATACACCTAAAAATGACATGACTCTATCTAAATAAATATTTATTTCATTTTAAATGTCCTCTATCAATAAATAAATAAATCAATTTATTTATTTGATTTATATTTCTCCAAAAAATTAAATAAAATCATTTATTTAATTAAATCATCCAAATTCTTCTAAAATCATTCTAAATTAAATAATATCAAATTATTTAATTAGTTCTTCTAAATTCCAAAGTCTTCAAATCCAAAAATATCAAACCATTTTCTATATTTAAATAAATCCAAATATTTATTTATATTGTCTATTTCCTCCAAAATTGAATTAATACCAAAAATAATTCAATTAATCCATGTTGAACACACAATTAAATATTTTAATATTTAATTAGCTAAAATCCCCTCATCCACATGTCCTATTTATCCTCCAGTCCAAATTAGTTAACTCTTCAATCAATTCACTTAACTAATTCATCTATTCTGTTAACTGGTTGATCATCTCAGTTAACTCCTCAATCTATTCTATTAACTCCTCTAGTGCATGAAGGAGATTGGACACATGTCCTCTTCTGATTTGCGCACATCCTCTCAAATTTCCTTAGCCATTAATCTTCTTATTCATTCTACACCATTGATCTTCTTCTCACAAATCTATAAATACAACCCCTATTCCTCCATTTTAAGGATCCAAGCTTTTTGTAAAAACTTACTCTGTAGGAATCATAGCGTGCCTTTGGCACAAATCACCCCATAGCTTAAGATCAATTGTCATACCATTATCACCATTATCATTGTATTGTGAAGATCCTCTTCATTGCAAAACCTATCAATAGCCATTCTCCATTGTCATCTTGGAAAAAATCAAGTACAGCTTCTGAGGGCTCTAGTCATACATGAGATCAATTCGAGATAGGCAACCAATGGAAGTCACGAAATAGAAAGGTTTGCAAGGTATTGTGTTCTTTGTGTTTTAATCTTGTTTATTTCAATTCTATTGAGTTATTGGATTATATTGATATTGTTCCCATTTTTCTGATAACATTTCTGGCGCCCACTGTGGGACCCTTGCCCCAATTTAACTTCAAAATTGAGTTTTTGTGTGTTAGAATCCATACATAGGACATTTTTGTGCATCTATCACATTGGGTCGCGCATCTTTTCACTGTTACTGCACATCTGTCAAATATGCACGTCCACTCCCTTTTAAGATGCATCTGCTCATAGTTACTACACATTTGTCCAATCTACACATCTATTCATTGTTAGGTGACCAATGGAAGTCATTAAATAGAAAGGTTCACAAGGTATTATGTTCTTTGTGTTTTAATCTTATTTATTTCAATGCTATTGAGTTATTGGATTATATTGATATATTGATATTGCTCCCATTTTTATGATAACAATTGTGATTTCCATTCCCCTAATATACTCTTACCCTTGAGATAAAAATAATAATGCAATGTACAAGTGTAAGATTCTAACTACATAGGTATACTTTGTTATTATCCAATCTATAATCATGCAATTTTTCATATTTGAATGAACCAGTTCCCTTAATTTTATACACAACCAAATATTCACTTGACTATTAGCTTATCCAGTTATAATCCTTTAATTAAATGGCATTTTGTTCCCTCCCATAAAGAAGACATTCTTAATTATTCACCACAATATAATAATAAATAAAATGAGAACATACTATACTCTTTAAATTGATACATTATACTTCTTACATTCAAAATACAATAATTAATAAAATAGAACACATAATACTTCTTATTTTCAAAATGCAATAATTAATTAAATGACAATACATTATACTTTTTATATTCAAAATGTAATAATTAGTAAAATGAAAATAGATTATATTTATTACCTTAAAATACAATAATTAATAAAAAGGAAACAAACCATACTCATTACATTCATACTTCCAATAAAATAAATAATCATAATATATTGTAGTTCCTTAACGTCCTAATTAATATAAGAAACCAACATTTAAAACAATACACTGTATTTCGTAAAGTCTATATCAACGTGCAAAGATGAAACCCTAAGTATTATATAAATGTAGCAACATTTACATTTTTTACTAAATTAACTATTAAAAATATATATATCAAACCAATTAGTGTAATGTAAAGGAATAATAGAATGTTTCTATAATTAACTAAACCCTAAACTTAATACAATAAATCCCAAGATGCAGTGATTGCATTTTGGAGTTGGAGCCTATTACTCAATATACATATTTGGTTCACTGAGGAAGAATGATAATTGTAGAAGAATACTTTGTATTGAATTGATCGCAGGAGATGCACAAAATGGATTTATTGGGAAGGCATTAGAAATTGTCAAGCAAATACAATTTTCTAGTATAAGACTAGACACCTTAGCCTTTGCCAACACCCCTCTGCCAGCATGGGGACATTGGGATAGGTAATGGACATCCATCAAAGTACAAGGGATAGAGGAGGTTTGTCAGATGTTGTAATCACCATTTCCCTTGCAGAACTAAATATGATAAGTTGAAGAATAGGCAAAATGCTTAAATTGCTTGGTTTACAATAATTGTAGGATATGTAGAAAATGAATTTGTTGAGAAGGCTTTTGAAACTTTCAAAGAAATGCAATCGTAGGTGAAGGCAAATTCCACCACTGTTGCTAGTGCCAAAATGGGAGCCTTGGGACAACAATTGAACATCGTTCAATGCATAAAGGAAGGGGAATTTTATTCAAATATTATAGTTGGAAATGTTCTGGTAGACATGTATACAAAACTTGGATGCATAGACTAGGCACGTGGGATTTTTAGCCAATTGCCTCAAGGAGATGAAATCTTAGACTTGCACAGAATGGATTTGTTGACAGGCTCTAAAACTTTCAAGAAAATACAATCAATAGGTTTAAAGAAGTAGAGAGCATTGGAAATGTTGTAGTAGACTTGTATTCAAAATATGAAAGCATAGACATTATACAGAATGCGGAAGCACAGACATGGCATTTAGACCATTGGCAAAATGCCTCAAAGAGATGTCCTCTCACAAAAAACAATGATCGAAGGAAGAGGTACAAAAATAAAACTTTGAGAAAAACATTTAAGAGACATTTCTATAAATGATGCCAAAGAAGATATCAAGAACTGCAAGCTAACCCTAAAGTGCCATACTCAAAGAAATTCCAATTATCGACAAAACATTGAAAAAGATTGAAATATAATATTTCTATTCTATCTCAAAGGTGGTTCCACTATTAGCTAAGACACCATGCATGCTTTATGCCTCCTGACATAAAGATTGCAGAAAATGCACAAAATGGACTTATTGAAAAGGATTTAAGATTTTTACTCAAAATCACATATAGTTACCTTAGTTATTTATCACTACTATTTCTCATAATATAATAAATACTCGATACACACACAATCATCTTATCAAATGCCTCAAAGATATCATCTCAAGAAATAGATGAATGCAAGGAGTAAGAAAATGATCAAAATATCTAATGTGTGATATCTAATTTTTATTTTCATTTCAATGTATCGAAGGTAAACTAACAAGTAATATCATTAAGCAAAACATTCATATATACCTAAAATTTCCTAGGGAAGGCAAGAGCATACATTCCTGAAAATTACCTTTGACCACCTTCTTTTCTTCTCCCATTTCATGGGCCAAAGAATGAATAAAAATCCTCAAACAAAACATTTCTCGAGCATCCACAATACGAGAAAAATCAACCAACCCAACTAACTAAGCTAATATTAAATTTATTATGTCCATAACTAAAATAGTAAAAATTTACTCATTTAATTTAAATGGGTATCTCATTTACCAACATTAGCGCATACCAATAATTAATTATCTACCCAAATATATTATTATTATTAATTTAACATAACATTATAAATTTACTTTATTACTAACAATAATTATTTATTTATATATATTTATATATTTATTTAACAAAGGTAATAAAAAATTTATTTTAATGCATAAAATAGCTAACACATTTAATCAAACAATCTAAATTAAATAAACCCAAATGCCCATCAGTTACCTAACCACTATCCAAGGTCAAAAGGCAAAACTTCAAGCAACACTTACTGACCACTAACATAACTGACAAGGTATCAACTAGGTACTAATCCTCTTCGAGGCTAATGGCTAGGTTAGGGGACCAAGCATTATCTCTGATCAATTAATCTATTGGGTTTCAAGGCATGCTAAAACCTATCATTTTAGGTGGAGTCGATGCCTAGTACCTGCAACCTGCATCACAAAGATGAAGCATAAATATGCATTCTCACCTCATGAAAAAATAATACAGACAATGATGGGGATCAAGACATCATGTGGGCCTCACAAGTGAGGAACACGACTTCATCCCTCATCATACAAACACATCATGGAGAGATCAATATTACATGTACATAAAACATAACATATCCTCATCATCATATAGCATGGGAGGCATCACTTGCAAAATCAAACAAGGCATGTGTTAGATCTCATTATCATATAAAATCTAAAATGAACATATGCATATATATGTCTAGTGTTCTATCAAAGTAACTAAAGAAAATAGCAACTCTAACCTGGGTCTCTGATCTACCAATCAAGATCTAGGAGCCCCGTCATTGTCGCTTGAGACTAAATGATAGTTGTCGTACCTACCTGTACCATAGGTACTATAGTGGACCTCACAGTAGCTGTACTACTTGACTCCCCTCACACTATCTGGTTGGGGATATAGCTAGCTGAAGATGTCACTCATGTAACTTGAGGTCAGGCTCTATGCCTCTCCTCTGCAGTGGCACCAACCTCATCTCACTATCATCGAGTCCCTTCTACTGGTGCAAGTTGTTCCTTCTCCTACAACTACTCCTCCTCCTCTTGCTCACCCTCTCTCTCACTATTTGTCCTCTCAGTGTTCTCTTCCTTTGATCCCTACTCTGCTAGAGGATGTGCATTGTTGGTAGGTGTATCATCAGGAAAAATCAAGGCTAGTCTTGTGGCAGTCCACCAGGCTGTGTACCTTGTTGTCACCCTTACATCATCTACATATGCGATTGCATTACGATCTATTTACTCTACCTTTAAATCACTAAACTCCACCTCTCCAATAGTGGGACAAGGCTAGTCTTTGGGTCAAACAACACTTCGATGTGAGAGGATGTATGTAGGGGGCATGCTCAGGATACCGTATATCTTCCCCAACTGCCTGGTAACCTTGTCATAGTAAAGGGCACTAGAATATGATCAAGGATACTAACTAGAAGTTGGTCCCTCTGCATCTGAGCCAACTGATGCGCTTGCCCTTCCCACCGTGGCATCTGTTGGTAACACAGCCATGCTACATATATAGCTTGTAGTCTATCAAATAACTACCTCTGATATAAAAGATTCCTAAATTACCATGGCCTCATCAAAACATAGGCATGAGCTCGGGGCTACATCCATATGGTGGCAGTAGGAACCCCTATCGGCTATGTACATGTGATGTACTCAAAAGCCCACACCTATAGTAAGGTGTAGGTCATCAAGCTCTCACTCTCATAATGGATGTAATGTCTTGGATCATGGAATAAGTGTCCAAGCATAGCGCAGCCACACATGAACACCATCCTCTATCCCTCCATCTCCTTGATAGTGTGAATAAGGCCTTCGTGGAACTATTCACCTCATCCATCAAGTGCTACATGGACATCAATAGTAGCTATCATCACTCAATGAACTAGTGGGATCCCATCACTGCCCTGTACTAACCACCTCCGATGTATGTTCCCTAAGGGATCCCTAGGAATGGTCCATCTAAGGACATACATTTGGCCCTCTACAACATAACTAGATGACCTCTCATTAATAATAGAAATGGCTCATCCTCAGACCGACAACTGTAGAATCTAGTACCCATCATGTAGTGTGACCGTCATCTCTCTCATTGGAAGATGGAAGATAGAGGTGTATGTGTCCCACCTATCCATCAATGCCATGAGCATGCAGTCATGAAATTACATCTCTGGCATAGTGCACATACATACCATAGCCTAACAGCCCATAGTAGCGCCACCTCCTCCAGTGATAAGATGGTTTGGTGATCATATAAAAGGGAAAAGTATGACTCTTCAATATGCTCTCACATCATCAGAGGATGGTGTGCTCATCAAGCATTTAATCTTATCAAACTACCACAAAGTTTCATAGCATTTTCAAAAATTTCAAAATTCTAAAGAAATTTCTAGCTTTAAGTTCCCAGATGCTGGTGCCCTTCTGATATGCCAATGTGTCCCTTCGATGTCAGTTCCCATTTTGGATGCCTGTGCATCCAAAGGATACTTGTATGCCCAATGGATGTGAGAACCCAGTTTGGATGGTAGCACTCAAAAAGGATGCTAGCTCTTTATGAATTTCTTTTTTTGACATGAAAATCAACACAAAAAAATTGATAAAAGTAGAAAAATTTTGTACCTCAAGCATCATGACGCCCTACTCCATGCGCTCCCTCGGTGTGTCTAGACATGGTACTCAATATGCTCATCTACAAGGCATTTTAGCTCTATAAGTCACTTAAATTACTCTAAATGTCACTTTCAAATTAATAGTAAAAAGTAAAATTTTTACTATTTATAGGAAAAGTTTTGATATATTTTTGAAGCACTCTTCATTCAAATTGTCATTTCTTGGGCCCCTGAAGTTGAATTTTCACACTATTCATCATGTTGGAATCATGACTCTACCTATGTTCTTGTTACCTACATTTCACTTAGGTGTTATTTTATTAAATAACCTTGTGAAGCACATTTTTCAAAATTTACAAAAAATTTGATGTGGCAGACTTTTTCACCCCTATTTTTGCCTTATTTTTTCAATAAGTAGGCATAAACACGTGGGTGTCTACCCACCACTATTTTTATCTTTTATTATTTATTATACTGACACATTTTGGGACCCTGTGGGATTTTATTTTACCTAACGTGGTGATCTTGCAAGTCTGTGATTCCTAACACTGTGGTGTTGCAGATTCTTGGTTTGGGGGCATCAGTCTTCTACTTGGAGAATTGTTGCAACATCTACAATATACTTTGGCTATCATTTACATGCTTATTTAATTTTAGCACTTTATTTTTGTACTTTTGTATAACTTATCACTTAGTGTCATCAACTCGCAAAAGTGGGGGCAAAATGTAATGTAGAAAATAATGTACCCTCACAATTTCATGATATGTTTCACTCACTTTAGTGTTCTCATCTGTAGCATGATTTTAGGGATGTTTAACTTGACCTCTTGGCTTGTTTTTCCCTCATCACTAGCTATTTACCTAAAATGTACATCAGACATTCACTTGTTATACTTTTTTATATGCTCAAAATTGGGACTCCAGTTGCCTGGGGCTGTCAGGTTGGATTTTGGCAAGCACATGGACCCTTCCCTCCTTGCCATGAGGTGATCTGCCATGTCACTCTAGCTCTCATGGAATTAGCCAGTTGAGAGGAGGTGAGGCATGGCGGGGGTCTGGCTCATTAGAGAGCTGGAATTCATGGAGAGGGGTCAACAAGTCCTATGGCCTTTGTTGTTGTGTGCTAAGTTGAATGTTTCGTTCAATTGAAGTTATAGTTGAGATAACCCTATGGCCTGAAGGGTCACTAGTTTCTCTTCTCCTATTAGGGTTTCTCCTTTTCCACCTTTGTGTGGGTAAGTGGTTTCTTTCATTTATGTCCTCTTGTCTTTCTATGCATTGAATGAGTTCTCATTGTATCTGGAGTAGTCTAGATTCCTCCATCAATAAGAGGACAAATGGGTCTGCTTGTGGCAGAACAAATGTTTCTTGTTGTTGTCATGGATTGATCTCCTCAATCTTGTTACAGGTAGCCCTCACCCACTCTCCTCTCACTCCTAGGCACATTCATGAGCTAAGACAGGTAAATGTGTGATGACCAATCTATAACTAGACTTAGGGTTTTGACCTGGGGTTTAGTTGACATAGGGTTTGGCTATGTATAGACTTATTTTTTTACCTTTTGATGTTATCAAGGGTTTGATTGGATCATTTAACCATGGTTTACCTCATGATGGTATTGAGGGTTTGCAATTTTTTCTTTTCTAGGGTTTCTATATACATGAAAAGCCAAATGATATGCAAATGTTTTTTTGTGCTTTTTTAGTATTTTGGAAATGAAAAGTGCTCTTTAACCTATGAAAGGGAAATATGAATGCGAGCTAATATGACTTTTCCTAATGCAATCTTAATCTATGTTTTTGGGTTTTTGATTGTTTTGAAGTAATCTAATCTAAATGAAGGAAATTGCTTCTTCTAATAATCTAGATCTAGAAATATGAAAACAACTATTCTAACATGCAAGATCTAATTATCAAGGAAAAAGCAATGATTTACTATTCCCAAGAGAAAATTTGGTTTTCTAATTACTATGAATTGAATAAAGCAATGAAGGAACTTGAAAGAAATGAAGATTTTTGTGACTCCACTACCCTCAGAAATCTTTGATATTGGCAACCTCGAGTCCTTTTGAAGCAATACGAAGACCTCTTGATGACAAAACAACACAAAGAAACAAAAAGAAGCTTTTTAAAATCTTGAATGAGCTCAATGAGAGCTTTGGTTGAGTGCAATGTCATTGAATGAAGCAGCATACCGATGCTTGGTTGAACAATGAGTAAAGCAAAAGGCACCTTTATCCTGTTAGAGCATTTGAATGCTAAGTTCTAGACCAAAAATTGGCAAGAGCTCTATACACAATGAATTTGCCTCCCTTTGTGCTTGAGGGAGGGGGTATTTATAGGTTAGAAGAAGGGATGAGAGGTGGAATTGATTGAGAAGTTAACTCATTGGATTGATGAGTTAACATGGATTGATTGGGGAGTTAACAAGGTTGATTACTTGGAGTGAGCTCAAATAACTATGGAGTGATAAATCAATAATAGCTTATCACTGAAGAGGAATTGGAGTTGTGAGAATGCATGAGATTGATTGAGTTGTTAATTTTAGATCAAATGGAGTTGATTATGCATGTGTGGGTGCATGAAATAGTTGAATCCATATTAGGCATAAAAAATCATGCAAACTGGAAGAAAAATAGGTGAAAACAGAGCTAAAACAAGTGAGAAACTTAAGTTTTCCATGGTTGTAAACATGAAAGGGTCACCCCTAGGTGACCATGGGTCACCTTGGGGAGATCCGGGTTGGACAGGGTTTTCTAGGAAAAAGCAAAGTTGGAGATGATAGAAGAGAAGAAAGGGAGGAGTTTTGTCTCCAAAAATAGGTCAATCATGTGCAAGAATCCAAATCTCCACTTGCAACTGCAGGACCTCCCAGGGGAGATCTAGAAATAATAGGGGACATTTGGATTGGTTGAGCAGAACTAAAAACTAAAAGTGGGAGATGGATATGGGGGACCTATAGAAGGCTTCTAGAGGGTGCAGAGGATGAAAAAGATAGGGGAAAGTTGAAAATCACCTACAAGACTCTTACAAGGCTTAGGAGCAAGGTCGAAAGCTCAGAAAATGCAAGTCATCAAGTGTCACAAAAAGTGTTGAAAAATGTCGCAAATGGGCAGAGAGAGAAATAAACAAAGAGGAAACGACACAAGACAAGAAAGAAGACATGTCATCAAGAGGTTTGCTGCTTAAAGAACATTATTTCACACTTATATGCATGTGACAAGGATTAAAATTGTCATAGGTGTCCTCGTGGAGGCCGTGCGTAGTTTTTGTGCTTACATATTTGCCCCCTCAAGGACGGTAGTCTACATGAAGGGTAGGTACCATTCTTGAACTAGGCCTTTACCTATTTGTTGATTTTCCTCCAATTGTACCTATAATAACTAGTATTAGTCTGGCATTTAAATATATGAAAATGAATAATGAAAACTGAAATGACAGACTTACCATGGATTGTTCGAGTTTGACTAGCTACTTGCCTTTGTCATTTTGGACCTGTAGTAATGAATGCACACAAAATGACACATGAAAGAGATGCAAAAAAGTAAAGAACTAATCTAGAATGCATAATAGAAACCAAACTAATGGCAAACAAAGAGTCAAATTGTGAGATCAGAGTGAAATGGTAACAGAATCGATTGTGTGAGCAGTCATTGGAAAGGTATCGTCGAGGAGATTACAAAGATGGCTACCTCTTCTTCAGCCACAAGGAATTAGGTATGTAATCAGTGAAAAACCCTTCTCTAAACACTAGTTCAAATTTTGTGAAAAATCTCTCAAATTTGTCTGTTTTTATTGATTTTTCTTGTTGCATTGTATCTATCTCGTTGTTTAGAGCAAGATAGGTTTTTTGTTCTCTGAAATCAGCTGAAAAATGAAGTTTTTAGAGCAGTTTTTGATTGGGGTATCTCCTCTAGGGTTACTCCTTTTGTTAGGTAGGTCACCCAGGGAAGATCCTTTAAAACAACAAGGTTGTCCGAGGGAGATTTTGCAGAACACCTGGGTCACCCGGGGGTGACCCTATTGGGTTAATTTTGTCTGAAATTTCATGTTTGTTTGACACTTGATTCACTCTGATCTGACATGTTTTGACTACTGTATTCACCTATTTATTGCAATTTTGAGTGTTTATATATTTGTGTAATTTTTTCTGTAGTTTTATGATTTTTAGGGATTTTTATGAGTTTACAAGATCTAATCTAAAGCTCTTTTCCGATCTTGCAGGACATGTGTATCCAATGGAATTCCTACCAAAAGCAAAGATGGCTCTCAGGGATGTTTTCTTCATTGAGTGGCTAGGATCATGCTATTCTGAAGAGGGTAGGTCTTGGTAGAGTCTGTCATGTGCCTGTGATTCATCCTATGTCTTGTATATGTTGTGACATTCTAGCCTACTGAGATGCAGATAGAAACACATTCAAGTTCCCACAGATTTTCAAAGAGTGGACCATCACTCTGTATGATGTGTATTGTATACTTGGGGTTCCTATGAAAGGATAGCCTTTAGTCCTTCTAGTTAGCGAGTTCTTCAAGGACAAGACTTCTTGGGTAGAGTTTATGGGAGTTAGTCACCCTGTGGATCAGATAGGAGTTCATCTCACTTTTGAGGATATTCCTGAATGGGTTGATTGCATTGAGGCTGTTAGGAGACAAAGCCTCAACTTGTTTGACATGGTGTTGGGCACCTATCATTCGTGGTATTGAGGAGGGCACAATTTATGCTTGGGGACTGAACATCTTGGCCATGGTTTACAGAGACTTTTATCATTTTTCCAGGTGAGGGGCTCTAGCTTTTAGCCACTCTTCTTTGGTCATGACATGGATATTCAAGCACATGAGGCCTTATCAGAAGGTCATTCTGATTCTTGATAGGCATTTACTGAGAGCGGCGAGGTGGGTGCATGTAGGTCACTTTGATGCTTCTTTACCCACTGTTGCTACTCTTAACGATGAGGACATGATCTTTGATTCTTATTGTAACATGGAGGGATCCTGGGCCTGTGATGGTGAGATTAGGGAGCTCCATCATGGGGTATCTGAGATTTTAGATCAAAATGGTCTAGTTGAGGCCCATTGTGTTGCTTGTGTTGCATAGAAATTTGGTGAGGACATTCCTAAGGATTTGCCCCTCGTGTCCACCTGGTTTGGACTATTCAGGAGATGGATGAGATTGGATAGTGGTCAGTTGTTTGGAATCCTTTGACTCCTGGAGTATTTATTACTAAAGTTTTGAGAGGAGGATAGAGGGGAGGGAGAGGGACTTCTTCCTAATCTCTCATTGTGGTTGTGGATTCAAAGTCGACTAACAAGGACTATGTTCCAAATGATGATTTGTCAGATGAGGGATTCTTAGAGAATGAGGATTTTGATGACACTGATGATGCGGATGATGTTCCTAATATTCCAAAGGATCCTCCTGTTGTCGCCTGACCTCCTCATTCCAATGAGGTGATGCAACAATTTGACCCTGATTGGCAGCCTAGTAATCGATGTAAGTTTTGTCTTAGTTTCTTTTCCTACTTTTGTCCTTTCTCTTTTCATGGGGAACTGACTTGTTTTTGTTTTTTAATTTTCTCCTTTGGGTAATGCTAGAGAGTGAAGGGACTTTGTTCACAAAATTAATGTTGGATTGGCTTCCCCCTTCACTAGGATGACTCGTGATCATCTTTTGGATGATCCTAGTGTGCCCCTTACTGCTAGGCAATACATTGACATTTTCACTCCTGTCTATCATGGATGCTAGATGAATGTAGAGTTGAAGACCCAAGTTGACACCCTTAAAGGTAAGAATTAGGTACTTTGAAAGATGGCTCGCCTTAGTTTTGGATGACCTGATGCTAGTATGGTGGGACCTTCACAGTCAAATGCTCACAACGGAGTGCCTCACTCCCATAGGTCTCATGGAGCAACAAGTAGTATTCATAGATGGAGGAGCCGAAGTCCTAAGGGTTCCATTGGAGGGAACTTGATGGGGAGCCTCTGTATGAAGCACACAACTAATCAAACTTATGATCGGTGAGAGGGTGACTTATGTCTTGGCGATCTATTCTTATCGGCCAAACATACCCCGTCGGCCACCTTACAGCTTCTCTGTCTGATCTCTCAACTCTCCTCGATAGCTCAACATAATGCTTTGTCTTCGGTGAGACTGCATACAATCGGCGAGCTTAAGAACTACTCTGTTGATATACATCATTCACTCTGATATTACCTTTGAACCATACTTGTCAGCCAGACTCTTCTCATTGGTAAACTCCCTGTTTGTTCTCCTGATATGCTGATATACCAACTAGTATATGCTTGGCGTGACTTGCTATTACTAGTGGACTAAAGTTTCTTTACTCTGATTTCACTATGATGACCGGTCACCGTTTGTATCCACCAAAAGATACATTCTCCACATACATTCCCAACATGCTTTTGTGATATGCATTCACAATATACATTCAGTGAGACTCTTGTCTTCGATGAATGCTTACACACTTAGGCCGATGCACCGATGGATCTAGTACTCATCGGTGTGACGAATACCTTCATCCAAACCCTAAGGTCTCTTTCCTTGAACTGATTCCTTCTGATGGATCTTTCATTGGTAACACCTGTCTCCTATCACCCTAATCTGAATCTTAGGCCGCGACTTCTGTTCAATAGCTTGAACCTTCCTTCAGCCAGACTATCCTCGTTGCCCTAAGTGAGGAATACTTTTTTGATGGCCTTTGTCTCACTGATAATAGCTCCAAATCCTCAAATCAAACCCTAGCACATGGAGATGCTAGGCGATCTACTATGCACACTGTAATTTGGTCCTTTGCACCGTCGAACAGGAAAACAAAATAGGAAACAAAAATAGATATATGTACAACGAAGCCATTCCACTAATTTTGATAGAAATCTTATCAGTGGAATACTTCATATCGACATTTTGCAACAACAAAAACATAGAAGGGAAAGGAAATCTACAGCTATACAATTTTGTATTTACAAAGAACGGAAAACAAATTGACAACACAAAATAAATTGATTTCTCCTTCACAATGCTAGATTACATTCGCACAATTGCATTCAATTACAATATCATATCTATATGCATTTGATTCATTTCTCTGGGGTTTATAAGCTTTCCCTGAGGAACACCAACCTATTCCAAGCAGCTGGGAGAAAACTAACTAATTCCAACTGTCTAAAACTAACAACTTGACAAAAGTGACCTAAGTCACTAGGGACCTACAAACAAAAAGGAAAAATGCATTGGTCATATAGACCTTATTACAACACAAAACCTATTTTAAAACAAAACATGAACTTAAATGCCTCACGGAGGCCACCTGGTGTTAGGTGCTCCTACACCATACACCCCACCTAGAAAAGAACTCATGTCCCATGAGTTGAGTCTTTGTCTTGCACCACCATTATTAGTTGCTGCCTCATGGCTTCCCCATGAGAGCTAGACTGCAACTTGCTTCCACAAAATCAAAAATTCATGCCTAGCATTATAGGCTCTACTCACACCTTGCCATGAGTGAGTGCTTGCAACCAAACTCATACTTTGCCTACCATTCTTCCTTACTGTCATCTCTACCTGAACACCTACATTCAAAACCTTGTTTGATGCTTCTTGTACTGCTGCTATGGTAGAATATGATTTTCTATCAACTCTTGTTGGCTCTAGAGGACAAACAATGGTCCCTACTATGATAGCATCTCTTTCTTTCCAATCAACTTGTGGATACTTGTAGGTCTGCTCTTTGACCTTCTTCTGATCCATCTTAGACATTGCCATCTGATCTCCATCATTCAAAACTGAAATCACGTTTAAACTATGATCTTTGGTAACCTCACTCCTTCAGGTATCCTCATCTTTCCTTGTCTCTTCTTCATTGTTGTTTACAAACTCTTTCTTACCCATCAAAATAATCTTGGTTGCCTTCTTTTCTTCAGCATCCTCCTACAATGGCATCATCAGAATAGTCTTTCCATCCTTCTTGATGGTGTATGTGTTAGCATATCCGTCATATAATGCTTGCCTATCAAATTTCCATGGCCTACCTAAAAGTAGGTGACAACACTCCATGGGCAAAATGTCACATAAAATTCTCTCCTTATATTCTCCAATCTAAAAATCAACATATGCCTGCTCATCTACCAAAAGTGATTGGCTATCACTTACCCAAGATGCTCTATAAGGAGTTTGATGAGGAATCCTTTCTATGTTCAATTTATCCACCATTTACCTAGACACCATATTATCTATTGAACTAGAATCTATGACTACCTTGCATATTTTACCTTTACTTTTGTCGTTGATCCTGAAAAGAGCTCTCATCTGTGATGGTTAAGTCTTCACTGGTGCTTTGAACAATGCCCTCTTGATCATCATATTTTCTCCCACTTTTGATGTCAAATTCACTTCAGGAGATGTCACAGTCCCTGCATCCTCTTGAGTCAATATGGTTCTTCTCTCATTGCCATGAGAGGTTGAGGCCTTCTCTAGACACTTATAGGCCAGGTGCCCTATCTGATTGTAGTTATAGCATCTCATATTGGAGAACTTGGATCCTCTGTCTGATCCATTTGTCCCACCTCTTTCATTTGGCCTTCTTGCTTGGTAGCCTCCTCTACTACTTGAGTCTCCAACTTGCTCTTCTTGGCTAGACTCACCACTAGGCCTCTGATTAGGACTTCTCCCTCCAAAACTGACTCTAAAATTTCTGTCACCTCTTCATTTACTTTGCTTCTCACCTTTCCTCTTCATCTTCTCTTCAACTCTTAATGCTACTTGAAAGCATTTTTCCATAGTTTCAAGGGTAAATAAACTTATCTCATATTGAATATTGATCCTTAGACCATTTAAATACCTTGATACCTTGGCTTTTTCATCCTCCATGTACCCACAATGAAGAGTGTATTTATGAAACTCCTCAGTGTAAGTAGCCACATCCATATCTTTTTGCTTAAGCTTATGCATCTTCCTGTAAATCTGCACCTCATAGTCAAATGGAAGGAACTGGGACTTGATCTTCTCTAGCATTTTTCTCCATGAAGAGATCATATTCTTCCCATTCTTTACCCTTTCTCCTTGGGTGTAATTCCACCATGTAAGGGCAGCACCTTTGAGTTTAGTTTTTGCAACTTTTAGGAACTTCCTTGTATTCAAAGTAGTTGTTCAAAGCCTCAATCTACTCCATGACTTCCTCAGCATTCATCTTTCCACTGAACATGGGAATATCTATCTGAGCCTCTGGAGAGTCCTTACCAATAGCCTTAATGGCTTCCAGGAATTGCTTCTGTTCAGCCGGTATCTTTGCCTCTTCTTGTTCCTCTCCTTCTTCCTCTTCTTCTTCCTCTATCCTTTTGCCTATCTTCATTACCTTCAATTTTGCTTGGAGTGCTTCCCTAACTCTAGTTTTGATCATCTCTTCCATCTCTTTAAATTTCTTGACAACTTCGGTTGTCATCCCTTTTGGAGGCATATCGTTAGACTCTCCTTCACTTTCTCTGTCTGACATAAACATTCACAGACAACACCAACACTTCTGCAAATCTTCAATTCAACTACAACACAATGCTCAATCAACTGTCCATCCTACACGTTGCTTCACAGACCCATTCCTCTCGTCCAACAACAGATCCTGGAGATGCACTACCACTCTCTATTGTAGTGGCCTCACTCTGCACCCTCTTCTAGCCAAACCTCTATTGGTGAATGGTCACGACAGACCTTATCATCATATGCCCACACACTACAAGAATAGGATTCATCTACCTTCAGAAATCAAATACACAACTGCCTAGACCTTTCGCTAGATCTGATACCAATATGATGGGGAGCCTCTGTCGGAAGCGCACAACTAATCAAACTTATGATCGGTGAGAGGGTGACTTATGTCTTGGTGATCTATTCTTATCAGCCAAACATACCCCGTCAACCACCTTGCAGCTTCTTTGTCTGATCTCTCAACTCTCCCCGACAACTTAACACAATGCTTTGTCTTCAACGAGACTACATACCATCGGTGAGCTTGAGAACTACTCCACTGATATACACTGTTCACTCCAATGTTACCTTCAAACCATACTTGTCGCCAGACTCTTCTTATCGACAAACTCCTTGTTTGTTCTCCTGATATGCCGATATACCAACTAGTATATGCTTGGCGTGACCTGCTATTACTAGTGGACTAAAGTTTCTTTACTTTGATTTCACTGTTACGACTGGTCACTGTTTGTATCTGCTGAATGATACATTCTCCACATACATTCCCAACATGCTTTTGCAATATGCATTCGCAATATATATTCGGTGAGACTCTTGTCTTCAGTGAACTCTTATGCACTTAGGCCGATGCACCGATGGACCTACTACTCATCGATGTGATGAATACCTTTGGCCAAATCCTAAGGTCTCTTGCTACCAGCTGATTCCTTCCGATGGATCTTCTGTCGGTAACGCCTGTCTCCTATCACCCTAATCTAAATCTTAGGCCGTGACTTCCGTTCAACAGCTTGAACCTTCCTTCGGCCAGACTATCCTCATCGCTCTAAGCGAGGAATGCTTTTCCAATGGCCTCTATCTCACGAATAACAGCTCCAACTCCTCCAATCAAACCCTAGCACATGGAGATGCTAGGCGATCTACTGTGCACACTCCAATTTGGTCCTCTGCGCCGCCAAAAAGGAAACAAAAATAGATATATGTACAATGAAGCCATTCCATTGATTTTGACAGAAATCTTATCAGTGGAATGCTTCATATCGACATTTGGTAACAATGAAAACATAGAAGGGAAAGGAAATCTACAGATATGTAATTTTGTATTTACAGAGAATGGAAAACAAATTGACAACACTAAATAAATTGATTTCTCCTTCACAATGCTCGATTACATTCGCACAATTACATTCAATTACAATATCATATCTATGTGCATTTGATTCATTTCTCTGGGGTTTATAAGCTTGCCCCAAGGAACACTAACCCTATTCAAAGTGGCTGGGAGAAAACTAACTGATTCCAACCATCTAAAACTAACAACTTGACAAAAGTGACCCAAGTCACTAGGGACTTACAAACAAAAAGGAAAAATGCATTGGTCGTATAGACCTTATTACAACACAAAACCTATTTTAAAATATAACATGAACTTAAATGCCTCATAGAGGCCAACCGGTATTAGGTGCTCCTGCACCATACACCCCACCTAGAAAAGAACTTATGTCCCATGAGTTGAGTCTTTGTCTTGCACCACCGTTATCAGTTGCTGCCTCATGCCTTCCCCATGAGCTCTGGACTGCAACTTGCTTCCATGGAATCAAAAACTCATGCCTATCATTGTAGGCTCTACTCACACCTTGCCATGAGTGAGTGCTTGCAACCAAACTCATACTTTGCTCACCCTTCTTCCTTATTGTCACCTCTACTTGAACACCTGCATTCAAAACCTTGTTTGATGCTTCTTGTACTGGTGCTATGGTAGAATATGACTGTCTGTCAACTCTTGTTGGCTGTAGAGGACAAATAATGGTCCCTACTATGATAGCATCTCTTTCTTTCCAATCAACTTGTGGCTGCTTGTAGGCCTGCTCTTTGACCTTCTTTTGATCCATCTCAGACATTACCATCTGATCTCCATCATTCAAAAGTAAAATCACCATCAAACTGTGATCTTTGGTAACCTCACTCCTTGAGGTATCCTCAACTTTCCTTGTCTCTTCTTCATTGCTATTTTTAAATTCTTTCTTACCCATCAAAATAATCTTGGCTGCCTTCTTTGCTTCAGCATCCTCCTGCAATGGTGTTATCACAAAAGTCTTTCCATCCTTCTTGATGGTGTATGTGTTAGCATATCCATCATATAATGCTTGCCTATCAAATTGCCATGGCCTACCTAAAAGTAGGTGACAACACTCCATGGGCAAAATGTCACATAAGAACCTCCCTTGACTTCCTTTCTTGAAAGCATGCCCCCTTGCATGGGGAGCCTCTAACTCTTTTGAGAGCATTTTGTCCTAGCTCTTTGATACCATTGTATATGCAAACTTTAGATATATCTATGAAAGTTTAGCCTTTTGTGCTTTTCTCCTATAAATTTTTCACTCTTTTCTTGTGCATGTTCAGAGGTTTGGGGAACTTTTTGATTATGTGTTTGATCTTTTTGCGTCTTTTAACAATTAAAGCATGACAACAATGACATATTTTTTTAATTTTTTTGTGGCATATTTATGAGATGCAGTTTACGGTATGATAATTCAAGAACACAAGAAATGCTAAAATGAAACATTTACTCTTACTGAATGTCATGAGAAATGATATTTGACTTTATTTCTTTAAGACTCTGTTTCTGATTTTTGGCATTTATGCAATGTGGAACAAAAAATGTGACTGCTGTTAAATACAATTTTTGATTCAGGGGATTGTGAGTTGTCCTGATATAAGGGACCTATTCAAGGATGTGAGATAGGATTTTTAAAACTCAAGTGGGGAGCGTGAATGAATATGGAGCATTTCCATTCTTAGACTTTGCTAAAGGATAAACACTGATCCTTGTCTAGATAAGACAAGCTAACAAGCTTTCAACTTAGGCAAGTAGCAAATTTTATAGGTGTTCACTAGACTTAGATCATAGATGGAAAACAAGGTAGACCCGGGGTAAAGGGTAATATAGGAAAGAACAAGGGTCCCTAGGTAAAAGATGATCCTAGAGACTACTAGACTCTTGGTTTTACTCAGCTAGTGTGTGTGTGTGTGTGTGTGTGTGTGTGTGTGTGTGTGTGTGTGTGTGTGTGTGTGTGTGTTTGTGTGTGTATTTTACCTCTTTCTCTATTAGAATGTCACCCTTGAGGCTTCGATCTTAGACTGATCTCCACCCAAGAGTATGGACATTCAACGATCTTCTCTCTTTCACTCTTTTTTTGTATCTCTTTTTTCTCTGTTCATTTGTTTTTTGGATTTTTGACTTTTCAAGAAATGAATGCTTTTGGAACTTTGATATGCAATAATTTGATCTCTCACACTCTTATTTTGATCACTCATTTTATTTTATTCACTTGAATTTTAGATTGCTTCCTTCAGATTTTTGGTCAAGAAAGATAAGAGGCTGAGCGCCACGTAAAGTTGTTGTAATCTAGTTGGACTTCTATTCTACTAAGGAAGAATTGGGAAGGTCTACTTGCAATCTTCTTTTGAACACTGTAGGTTTGACTACTGACTTTGTTTAGAGCTAACATATTGACTCATTAAGACTAGAATCAATGTAAATCTAAGAGATAAGTTTTGATTAGAATCACTAGAAATGAAAGGGGATAATGGCGATTGTGAAAATGGGGACTCTCTAGGCCTTGAAAGGATGACATATATCTAGGAAACATTGGACTTCTTATTGAGAAGAAAATAGTACAAGAGCAAGTCACTAACTATAATGCAAGATGAATAGAATAATACACAAATGCAAGAAACATTATTTTTGACATTTTTAACTTTTTTTATTTTTTTTGTATTTTTATGTTTTATGATTTTTTTGGTTTTTTAGACATTATATTTCTTGAGGTGAAAGACATTGACTATTTCACCAAATTCCCCTCCCTCCATTATGCATAAGAGATAGGCACTATTTCTGACATCTTCTTTGACCATGTAAGGACCTATCCAATTGGGTCTAAATTTTTGTCCTTCACTAGCTCTTTTATCAATCAAATTGTCTATCCTGAGCACTAGATCTCCTAATTGGAAAGGTTTAGGGATAACCTTTTTTATATATTTCTTTTTCATTCTGGCTAGATAGGAATCATGTCTTTGAACAACTCTCACATGTTTTTCATCCATCATTTCTAATTCAACCAATCTTACTGCTCTATACTCTTTGTTATCCAACAATCCTTGTAGAGACACTCACAAGATAGGCAAATCTACCTCCAATGGTAATACCACCTCTAACCCAAAAGCGAGGGCATAAGGGGTAGTTCCAATTAGAGTCTGAACGCTTGTTCTGTATGCCCATAGAATGATTTTGACAAGTATCGACTTCAAAGTTTTGTTGGTAGCTTCTGCTTGTCCATTTTCGTGAGGCTAGTAGATAGAAGGGGAGTTATGATTGATGTGAACTATCTCACATAACTCTCTTACTTGTGGATTTTTTAATGATGAGGCATTATCTATTACTATCACTTGGGGGATCCCAAATGAGAAAATAATTTGATTCAATATGAATTTGGTGATTATGATCCTTGAAACTTTAGTAAGAGTCATGGCTTCCACCCATTTTGTGAAATATTCTATTGTGGTAATGATGAACAAATGTCCATCCATCAATGGGGAAGATATCTTCCCCACCAGATCTAACCCCCAAGTGGAAAAGGGCCAAGGGGTAACAATCAGTTGTAAATCTCTTGTTGGTGTGTGGTGAACATGAGCATAAGCCTAGAATTTTAGACACCTCATCATGAACTTAATTACATACCCTTGTAAACATGGCCAGAAGTATCCCATTTTGTGTATTTTCCTTGCCATGATGTGGCCACCAAAGTGTCCACAGATTTCTCTATGACACTCTTCTAAGATTTTTCATGCTTCTTCCTTGTTAACACATCGAAGAAACATTCCATCTAGGGCTCTTCAATAGAGCACATTGTCTATTAAAATGTATCTTGCAGTGAGGACACATAGTCATCTTTTTTCCAAAGGGGTCATGTTTTCTGGGCAAGTCTTGTTTGCGTGATAGTTCACAATATCTCTATACCAATATGAGACTTCATCAAGGAAATCTTCATTCATACATTCCTCTTGGGGAACTAGATTATCTGCTAATCAATTTGCTATTATCTATCCCTTGATTTATTTTTGATTGATGTAAGTAAATTCAAACTCACTCAACAAAGTTATGAATTGACCAGCTCTTCTTGAGAGCATGGGCTAATTTAAGAAAGTTCTCAGTTGTTCGGATCATATCAAAACCTTGGTTTCTTAATTCAACATGTAATGTCACAGTCTTCGAGTTGCAAAGACTATGGCTAGACATTCTTTTTCAGCTTGGGTATAGTTCTCATATTCCAACAAGGTTCAACTTATGAAATAGATGGCTCTTTCTCTCCCACCATCTTCTTGAGATAGAATGCATGCTATGGAGATATCGGTTGCTTTGAAATATACGATGAGGGATTATCATGCTTTAGTGGCAACAGCGTGGGTGGGGTTAGTAGGAATTTCTTTACCAGCTCAAATGCATTTTGACAGTCCATCGTCCAAGTAATGCGAACTTGTTTTTTCAATAACTGATTAATCGAATGAATTTTGAAAGTCATGTCTAGTATGAATCATCTGATTGCACCTAATTGTCCTAAGAAGGCTCTTACTACTATCTCACTCATTAGTGGTGTTGCACTTAAGACTAATTTGACCTTAGCTGGGTTGACATCTATGTCTCTTTGTGAGACAATGAATCCCAACAACTTTCCTGTCGTGATTCTAAAAACACACTTTTCAGGATTCAACCTTATTTTATACTCTCAAAGCCTATTGAAGATTTCCACATGTCTTGACATTTGTTCTAACTCAGCTAGAAGATCATCAACATAAGTTTCAACTATCTTGTGTATATAATCATGGAATATATGTGTCATTGCTCTTTGATAGGTTGTTCCTATGTTTTTCAACCTGAATAGCATGACTATGTAGAAAAAAGTCCCCCAAGGGGTAGTGAATGTCATTTTGTTTTGGTCAACTTCTATGATCTTGATTTGGTTATATCCTAAAAATCCATCCATGAGAGAGAATCTCATATCCTGCCATTGAATCGACAATTTGATCGATGGATGGTAAAGGGAAATTGTCCTTTGGCCAAGCTTGATTGATGTCTCTAAAATTGAGGCATATCTAAATTTTTCCATTATTCTTTAGAACTGGGACAATGTTTGACACCCAATTCAAATAGTCCACTGGTTTGATGAAGCCAACATTCAACAATTTGTTTATCTCTTCCTTCACCATTTCAGCCACTTGTGGCTTTATGGGCCTTGGTTTTTGTTTTACAGGTTTCACATCTAGTTTTGTCACTAAATTTTGCACCACCACTTTTGGATGTAATCCTAGCATGTTTGAACATGCCCATGTGAATATGTCAAAATATTTGATGAGGAATTCTGTGTACTCCTCTAGTTCTTCATCATTTAGTTGTCCTCCTAGTTTTAACATCCTAAGTTTTTCAGGTGTTCCAACATTCATGTCAATCATATCCCCGGTTAGGGATGGATGTCCTTCCTCAAACTTCTGAGGGGTAGGAGGTAAATCAAAGTTTGTTTCAATCTCAAGGATTTCTTTCTCGTTCCCAAAATAGTCCTCTGGGTGAGGGAAGAGTATGCATCCTTTTTTGTGGTGTACTCTTGGAAGTCCATCGTAAGCATGCAGATATTCTAGGATAACTTTGTTGTTCTCTGTGTAGTCTTGGGTTGGTCTCTCTTCTTGACCCATGGCGTACTTCAGTATATTTGGTAATTCTTTGCTTTCCAACAAAAACTCTCCATGTACTGACACAATTTATTCTAAATTTTGTAATTAAGCATGTGGTAAAAATAATGCGGCTGACATGGCCATGGAGTCTTCCACTTGATTTTCTTCTTTAGGTATAGCTTTTATGGAAAAGAAGTCAAAGATCTGGACTAACTTCCTGATAGTTTCTTTATAAAATTGTAATCATTCTAATTTTGTCTCATAATTTTCTACAACTTGGTTGATTACTAATTGGGAATCTCCGAAGGCAGAGATTATTTTGACCCCCATTCTCATGGCTAACATGATACCTAGGGATAGGGCTTCATACTCAGCGATGTTGTTTGTGCAAAAGAAGTCTAGTCTGAAGGCAAAGGGGAGGACTTTTCCTTCGAGAGATGTCAAGATTATCCCCATCCTTGGTCCTCTTTTACAACTAGCTCCATAAAAATCTAAGGTCCATAGTCTTTGATGGTTTTTTGATTGAGACATTTCTCCAAACTCATAGATGGAAATCCTCTTCTCCTCTTTTTCATCTCCTTCTTCAATGATTTCAATTGTTTCAACCAAGAGTTTTTTGAGATCCCATTCATTGACACATGGAATGGCTGCTAGGCCAAATGGTGCATGGGATTTGGTGGTATGCGGATCGAAGGGGAATTCCCTAAGATCATCCATTCTTTGATAATATATGTTGTGAGTGCTTGTATCCATTTGGACATTCTGAGTTTCCTCCTTCTGTTTCTCTTGCATCTTCAACTTCTTGTCTTTTTCTTCCTATCCCTTTCTATAAATATTGAAAGGGTCAAGGTCTTCTTTGACGATGGTGACCTTTCCCAGATGATGGAAATGAATTTCTTGGAATAGAGTGGAGGTAATGGCCTTCATGGCATGAATCCAAGGTCTTCCAAGGATCATATTGTAATTGGTTTCTTTATTGATAACATAGAAATATGTAGAGATGGTTTTACCCATCAGAGTGAGTGTAGATTGATTTTTCCCACTGTTTGGATGTCATGACTATCATAAATCCTTAATGTAGCAGTTTGTTGCTTGATTCCAATTTTTCTATATCCCATCCTTCGTAGGAATGACATTTGGCAAGAGATTAACTATCAATCCTTCATCCACCACTACTCTCTTTATAATGACCTCTTCGACTTGGATTTGTATGTATAGAAGTGAATCATTTTTCTTACTTTCTTTGTTTTGTGGTAAGTTGGTGATATTGAATGTGAGAGGATGTGGTTCCTCTTGTGTCAAACGTCCTACTTCCAATACTTCTAGGAATGTCTTGCGATGCGAGGGTGAGGCCCTCAACAAATTTATCACTTGCGAGAAATGTTTTCCATTTGATTTGTTTGTTCTTCCTCATAGATCATGAAAACTTCTTGGTTTAGCTCTATGTTATTGCAATTGTTTTGATTGGCCTTCCCTTTCTCAATTTGAGGCTCCTCCTTTCTTTGGGATTGGAGGAGTTTAAGGAAGTTCCTTTGTTGATCTGGAGTAAGTTTGAAGATTGCATTATTGTATGCATAATAAGTTTTTGTTTCATGAAATTTTGTTCTATGCAACCAACAATAAGTGTTGGGGTCATATGAATGTCGGTTTGATCCTTGATTTCCTTTCTATCACCATTTTTCATTACTAGGATTGTTTTTTATGATATTGATATCCTTCTCTTGAGGTGCATTAGATGTAGTCTTCTCTATTCCTTTGGATGTCCTAAGCTTTTTGTTGGTATCATAAGTCTCTCGACTGCTATCAATGGCAGCTTGATCAATTCTCAAAACACTTTCGAATGCCTCTTCATAGGATTTGTATGGAAAATTTTGAACATATTCTCTCATGTCTTTGTTAACGGCATGCAAAAAGAGGTCACAAAGTTATCGGTGATCCATGTTTGACGTACTAGTTGAAGAGTAGAGGACTTGCCTCAGAGTGAAAAGTGGGCTACAGATTCATTTGGATCTTGTTTCATTGTGAGGAATTGTCTGATCCCTATTTTAACAAGTTTGTTCATGTCAAATGCCATGACAAACTCTTTGATTAGTTATCTGAATGAGTGGATTGAAGCCTCTCGTAAGCGATAATACCAATCTAGAGAAATACCTTCAAGAGTTTTTGGAAAGATTTTTTCTACAACCCCATCCCAATGGAGGAGTTCTCTTATGGTTGTGGTGTAGGCTTTAATGTGGGAGTTCAGATCTCTGTCTCCCTTAAACTTCGAGAGATCTAGCAATGGCCGAGGTAGTTGCATGCTTCTTATGTTTTTTGTCTAAAGGTTCCTTCAAATGCTCAAGATATGTCTTGAGAAAGGTACTTTGACATTGCAAGGTTGATAACAATAACCTTGTAAGTGGGTTTTGATAACCCATTGTCGGATTTGTTGAATTGTTCTGAATAGGGGGGTTCCCATTTAGGCATGTGTCATTGCTAGCATTTCGTGAATAGTAGTTGAGGTAGGGGGATTTTGAGATGACCCCTAGTCCTGTTCATGAGATTTCTACCTTCTTTCAAGAGCAGCTTGATTTGCTTCCAAAATTCTAATTCTTTGCACTAGAGTTGTGATTAAATCTGAAGGAGTTGCAGCTCTAGGCATTTCTTCATATCTAATATTTTCTCTTCAAGTATTTTCATGGTGATATGCTTCTTCACATGCAGTATTTTCTTTTTTCTCTTCTCAAAAGGAAATACTTAATGCCTATTGAGTGTCTTTAGCTTCTTACAAGTATTTTTCTAATCGTTTGACTTCCTCATCAATATAAGTACTCGATGTGCTTGTGGAAGTCTGATCAGGTTGCTGTATCTCTGACCTTATCCTTTTAGCTTTATGTGGCACATTTGGGATGGCTGGGTTGTTTTCCCAAGATGGGTTGTTGAAAGATAGAGAACACCTAGATTCCCTTTGATCTATTTCATAATCAAAATATTTGTAGTCATAATAGTTGGTAACTATGCATCAGGATGCAATGGCACATACCTATCAAAGGAAGGAGTTTTTGGTTCTCTTGAAGGAATATTCCCTTGATTTAAATTAGGTTTTGTCATGTTTGGGGGTGCCATAGACACCACAAAACAAATGGAATGGATGATGGCGTAAGCAATAGAAGTTGAAGGGCTATGAAGAGCAGTGAAAGAATGTTTCAAAGTTTTTGTTTTTAATGTTTTAAAATGTTTGAAATGGGAATGCAAACTACCAAAGAAAAATATTATGTACTTCACATCAGGTTCACCAAAATATGTACAATCAAAATTGTGACTCCAGTTACCTAGGGCTATTAGGTTAGATTTTGGCATGCACACAAACCCTTCGTTCCTTACCACAGGGTGATACACCACATCACTCTCACTCTAATGGAATTAGCCAGTCGAGAGGAGGAGAGACATGGTGTGGGTCTATCTCATTGGAGAGTTGGACTTTGCAGAGAAGGGTCAAAAAATCCTGTGGCCTTTGTTGTTGTGTACTAAGTTGAATGTTTTGTTCAATTGAAGTTATAGTTGAGATAACCCTATGACCTGAAGGGTCACTAGTTTCTCTTATCTTGTTAGGGTTTCTTCTATTCCACCTTTGTGTGGGTAAGTAATTTCTTTCATTTATGTCTTCTTATCTTTCTATGCATTGAATGAGTTCTCATTGTATCTCGAGTTGTCTAGTTTCTTCTAACAATAAGAGGACAAATGGGTCTCCTTGTGGTAGAACAAATGTTTCTTGTTATTGGCATGGATTGATCTCCTTGATATCATCACGGATAGCTCTCACCCACTCTCCTCTCACTCCTAGGCACATTCATGAGCCAAGATAGAGGTAAATGTGTGATGACCAATCTATAACTAGACTTAGGGTTTTGACCTAAGGTTTGGCTATGTTTGGACTTATTTTTTTACCTTGTGATATGATCAAGGGTTTGATTGGATTGTTTAACTATGGTTTACCTCGTGATGGTATCAAGGCTTTTCAATTTTGTCTTTTCTAGGGTTTCTATATGCATGCAAAGCTAAATGATATGCAAAGTTTTTTTTGTGCTTTTTTAGTATTTTAGAAATGAAAAGTGCTCTTTAATCTATGAAAGGGAATTATGAATGGGAGCTAATATGACTTTTCATAATGCAATCTTAATCTATGATTTTGGGTTTTCGATTGTTTTGAAGTAATCTAATCTAAAGGAAAGAAATTGCTTCTTCTAATAATCTAGATCGAGAAATATGAAAACAACTATTCTAACATGCAAGATCTAATTATCAAGGAGAAAGCAATGATTTACTATTCCCAAAAGCAAATTTGGTTTTCTAATTACTATGAATTGAATAAAGCAATGAAGTAATCTAAAAGAAATAAAGATTTGTGTGACTCCACTACTCTCAGATATCCTTGATATTGGCAACCTTAAGTCATTTTGAAGCAATGGGAAGACGTCTTGATGATAAAATGACACAAAGAAGCAAAAAGCAACTTTGTTGAAGATTAAATGAGCTCAATGAGAGCTTTCATTAAACACAATGGCATTGAATGAAGTAGCGTAACGATGCTTGGTTCAACAATGGATAAAGTAAAAGGAACCTTCGTCTTGTTAGAGCATTTGAATGTTAAGTTGGAGAGCTAAACTGGCAAGAGTTGTGTGCACAATGAATTTGCCTCCCTTTGTACTTGAGGGAGGGGGGTATTTATAGGTTAGAAGAAGGGATGAGAGGTGGAATTGATTGAGAAGTTAACTCATTTGATTGATGATTTAACAAGGATTGATTGGGGAGTTAACAAGGTTGATTACCTAGTGAACTCAGCTAACTATGGAGTGATAAATCAATAGTAGCTTATCATTGAAGATGAATTAGAGTTGAGAGGATGCATGAGATTGATTGATTTGTTAATTTTAGATAAAATTGAGCTAATTATACATGTGTGGGTGCATGAAATAGTCAACTCCATATTAAGCATAAAAAATCATGCAAACTAGAAGAAAAATAGGCAAAAAGTGGAGCTAAAATGAGTAAGAAACTCAAGTTTTTCCATGGTTGTAAACATGATAGGGTCACCCCTAGGCAACAATGGGTTGCCCAGGGGGCAACCCTAGGTCACCTGAGGGAGATCCAGGCTCGACAAGGTTTTCTAGGAAAAAGCAAAGTTGGAGATGATAGAAGAGAAGAAAGGGAGGGGTTTTATCTCCAAAAATAGGTTAGTCATGTGTGAGAATCCAAATCTCCACTTGCACCTATAGGATCTCTCAAGGGAGATCTAGAAATAATAGTGGGAGATTTGGATTGGTTGAGCAGAACTGAAAATTGAAAGTGGGAGATGGATAGATGGATTCTAGAAGGCTTCTAGAGAGTGCAAGGGATGAAAAACATAGGGGAAAGGTGAAAAATCACCTACAAGATGCTTACAAGGCTTAGGAGCAAAGTCAAAAGCTCAAAAAACACAAATCGACAAGTGTCAAAAAATGTTGCAAATGGGGAGAGAGAGAAATTGACAAAGAGGAAATGATAAAAGACAAGAAAGAATACACATCATCAAGAAGTTTGTTACTTAAAGGATAGAATTTCATGCTTACATGTACGTGACAAGGATTAAAATCATCATAGGGGTCCTCGTGGAGGTTGTGTATGATTTTTGTGCTTACATTTTCAAAGAACACATGTGAAGTGTGGAGGAATATTCCTAGTATGCAAGTGTTCCACATGGAGATCCCCATGCCACACTAGGATCTCAAATATTCCAAGCTTTAAAATAAAGATTTTCCTGCCCATTTTAAGAATCTTACAGAAGAGTAACACTGAAGCAACTTTAGAACGGTCCCTATAGCATACCCGATGGGCTAGATTCCCCTCTTACATGCAAAGAAGGAAGATAAACAAAAAGGAGAACTATTAAACATTTGAAGACTCTTGGATAATGAATTTTCTTCCTCTTGGCTCTTTGAAAAACAAAAATAAATCTTCTCTCAACCATTGTGGAAGGATTGTAAACACTATTGCAAATAAACTTTGTAGATTCGATGCCCATTGTATTGGAGGCATCTCTCACTGTCCACTTTGTAAGATATTAACTAGATTTGGAGCTAGGAAGAGGCTCTTTTTCTCAAGGGTTTATGTTATTCAATAATAGATTACACACTTAAGGTTTGCAGCCTCCTCTACAACATTGAAATATGGTAATATTGTTTTATGGTTATAGAATAATATCATTTTATTATTAGTACTTTCATACAACATCATTTTGACAAATGCTTGTGGTGTAGACCACCACCTTTTTACCATACACACACTAGGGTATCTCCCCTATAGACTAGGGATAAATGCTTATGGATTAGTATTTTCTTATTTCTCTTAGCTCCTAGACTCATTTAGGATAAGAGCTTGCATACACTTATGTTTTTACTTCTTTGTACCATTGGTTGTTCCATGGAGGTTGGAAAACCAAAACAAGGGCTTTACCAAGGCAAGCCCCTAAACAACCCCAACAAAATTTTCTTTGTCTTTATGTTGTGCAGGTTGGATAAGAAGATCAAACACATGTGAGTTTGTTCTTCTTATTTCCCATTTTATCTCCTTCATGCTTATTTCCTTTGATTTCTATTTAAATACCATTTCTAGGAAGTTCTTTTATAGTTGCATACCGATTGGATGATGTTGTAGGTTCACACATTTCTATACAATATGACCTTTTAAAGTGTTATTAGTGTTGGGATGACAACACTACATATCAATGTCCTCATGATGCACTAGCATCAGAGGCCAAGGCTTCCAGAATCTAACACCGGGTTCCTCTCTATGTCTCATTTCATGTTCTGTTATCCACTTAAAATTATTTTTTATATTTCTATTAGTTTCCAATTTTCAGTTTATTTCTATAGTTCTTTATTAGGCAACTTGCTAGTTGAGAACTGAATTAGACTAGCTGGGTTGGCTTGCACTTCCTTAGTGGATAGAAGCATATTACTCTTCCTAGAAGCTGGTTAGGTCCTAAATGTAAGTGGTTAGAATTGACTGCTAGTTAGATAACTTAGTTATTTCAATTTTTATCATCTATAAGGGAAAATATAGAAATAGGAATGATCATATTTGAAAGATGGGAGGTTATAATCTTAAATCATTAGAATTTAAAACTGTTGATGCAATTACTTCTATTGAAAGATCCTCAAAACCAATGTTGTTACAGCTTCTCTAAATTTCTAGAGAATGGCAAATATTATTTTAATGGAAAATATTTCCCTTATGTTCGGAGTTGATTGTATGATTATTTTAAACATTGATTTTGTTTGAACTTGATTATATGATTATTTAAAAATCCCTCAGGGATAGGCCAAATGGTCAAGCAACTAAAAAATAGAAATGATGGTTGTTGGATCAAGTCCCTGGATTTACCCCGGCATGGGTAGAGGGCAGCTCATGTGGATGGATGTTATAGAGGTGTGTTTTAGGACTTCACTTTGTGAGTCTCACCAGGTATAGATTCCTCCATTAAAAAAAAATGATTATTTAAAAAACCTACATTTTTTGTAAATTTGATGAACTAATTATAATTATTAAGTAAATTTTTCCATGTTCATGTAATTTTATTTCCAAATTATTATATATAAAGTGGCAATTATAAAATTTTTTTATTGTATTTAATATATTTATATAATTTATAAATTATATTTAGAGATGTATATAAAATTGAATATCTTAAATTTTTTTATAAATAGTAAAAGAAATCATATGTTAAAAGTATGTTTATTTGGAAAAAAAATAATGTCCTAAAGCTTAATGAAAGTCTATTCATAAATGATAGTTCTGTTTACTCCCAAAATACCTACAACCTTAAACCCTAAAACATTCCCAAATCATCTAAGCCAAGGATAGTCATTCTAGATGAATGGGAGAGCTTTATCAACAAGTTCAAGGTGAGTTTGGGTAACCTATAGGACTGGGTTAACTCCTCTACACTTAGGAGGGATATTCCTAGGGGGATACCTGAGTAGGTATTAGGTTCAAACCAGATGAACAACTAAAAATAATAGGACAACCAAACCCAAACTGCCTTCTAGGTCCCAAAGACTGTCACTAGACTAAAAATAACTAATTGTCACTAATAACCCCTATATAGTTGATAACAGTGCACTTTCATTGATAATGGAAAGTGTAGATATGCTTGCTTGCAAGACATACAAACTAACTACTCACTTCACACATAATGAATTTTTTATTATTATTTAGAGTGTGGGTGATCATGGAAACTTTAAGATCCGTGCCTAATATATTGGGTTATAGAGTTCATAGTTCAACAGAAGAAAGAAAACAAAAAGAGAAATGAAACATGCACTTTCTGAATATTTAGATGCAAGAAAAAACAACAATCAATGGAGAATATGCTTAATAATCCTTCATCAAGATATAATCAGTCATCTATAATCATTAAAGAGATCATCACATAGCATGTAATGTTTTAGGAATCTATTCATTCATCTAATTAATAGTTACAATCATACCACTAAGTGTGAAAAGAGAAAACTCTAAAAGAAATTTAGGATTTCCTTAAAAGATTACATAAGAAGAAGGAGAAGTCCATACACTGATAGTTGAAAACAATGCAAAAATCTTTCATAACCTATGTCTTCACTGCTAAAAAATTGGAAGCTTTTTGTGTTTTGAAACCCTAGAGAGAGCTCTGCACTTGACTACCTCAAAAATATATGCAACTGGCCAACCCTTTTTACATCTTTGATTCATGCATATATAGCCTCTAATTTTTCTTTCCCTAATCTAGGTTGCAATAAATTCCCTCCTACTGTCTATGTCAAAAAATATCATGGCGAGAAGGGACTTTCATCTACCAGCAATAACTACAAAAAAATATCTGGAAGGGGTAGCTGAGAAGATGAAGAATCTTTATTTTTTGACCCCTGAATGTTTCTGCTTGTTGCACCTATAATTTCCCACCCTTGGAATGCCTAATAGTCCTTTTAAACTATGGAGCTCTAGATCATATGGCCATGGGCCCCTGATATACACTGCAGTCATCCTTTAGCTAGTCTCACTAAGGTATTGTTATGTCAACCGCTTTGCTCTGTGTGAGTAGGAAAAACCCCCATGTGGACCTCTGCCCACTTCCCCTCTAGGAATCAACATCTTGGAAAGATTCCCCATGGATTAGCAGGAGGCAATCATTCCAGAGCCTTTGATTTTTCTGTGCTTCCCCTTAAAATTTGCATCCTAGAAAGTCACCATGTGTCACAAAGAGTCGTCTCTATTTGAGCCTCGTAGAAAGAATCTGAACCCTCCAGATGGCACCATGGTATAGACACCAAAATGATTGGTCAGTGAAAAGGTTAAGTCACTAGGTCAAGGGTTTTCTAAACTTTTGAACCCCAAGTCAAGAGTTTGGAAGTTAGGAAAAATCCTGACTTAGTGACAAAATAGGCTTGGAAAGGGTGGGGTCGAGGAGTTGGGGCATCTAGAACTTGCTAACCACAAGTCGAGAGATTGGAAGTTAGGAAAACTCCCAACCTCCTGACAACAAAGGCCTTGAAAAGGACTTGAGACAAGTCGGGGAGTCAGGCAGTTCGCTAACTTTTGAACCCACTGACATAGGTTCTAGAAATCAAAAAATCCTCGACAACAAAGGAAAATAAAAGGGGCCAGTCACTTCATGGTTTAAAAAGGCTTGAGTGAAAACTTAAGCGACCGGCAATTGGGACAAATGGTCAATGAAGAAATATAACATAAAGTAGAAAAATGACTGCTAGCCTTAGGGTTTTGAGGGAAAAGCATGAAAATATTTTAATGGGATTAATTCAACACCCTAAAACTAAACTAGGTGGCAATACTGGCTCTAGTTGGGGACGTGTGCCAAGTAGTTGCACAATGAGAATCTAGAACCTTCGAACAGACCAAAATAATGACACAGGAACAAAAATAAAACACGATCAAGACTAGAAATGCCCATGATTACTTGAGGTCAAAAAAATTAGATATAACAAAGTTTTACCACAAAATTTGAAGAAAAAATAATTACCTATGAGAAGTAATGTTTCAAATGCTGCCCATGAATAGGCAACTCCAGCAATTCTCCTTCCAAGTTTCTAACATAAAAGGTGTCCTAACCAATGTTCTCATCAATTTGATATGGGCCTACCCATAGTGGCTCAAACTTACCATTTTTTCCCTTCTCCTCTGATTTAGCATTCTAGAAAAGAACCAAATCACCAGTTTGAAAACACCTTTTAACCATTCTCTTGTTGAATAGATGTTCTAGTTGTTGTTGCCTTAGCAATTTTTTGTCATGTGTCATCCTTCGGACTTCATCTAGTTCTGTTAACTCATGCATTCTCAATGCCATAGCATCATCTCCATCTTCTCCTATTTGTTGCAATAATTTATACATAGGCAACTCCAGTGACATTGGCATTTTATCTACCTTTTCATATACTAACTCAAAAGGAGTTTGGCCTATAGCACCTTTATAGGTGATCCTATCAGCCCAAACTACATATTTTAGGTTGTCATCACACCTTTTTTTTGTTCTCATCTAAAGTCCTCTTTAAAGGCTCTTGTTATTAGACTCAGTTGGTACATTACTTTGTGGATGATATGGTGATGAATGAATCAAACTTATCTAATACTTGGAACACATATTTGCAATGTCCTGAGATCTAAAACACATAGCATTGCCTACAACAATTCTAGATGGCACACCAAATCTAGTTATCAGATTGTTCAACAAAAACTCAATCACTACCTTGGATATGGCATTGTGATTTGGAATATCCTCAACCTACTTAGTAAAGTAATTAGTTGCCACCAATATCCATCTTTATCCCTTGCTTGATCTCTCCTGGATCTCCCCTATGAAATCAATGCCCCATTGCTGAAAGGGTGCTTCAATGGTAATACCCACAAGGGGAAGGGCACCTTGAAACTTCAACTTACCTGCAAATCTTTGGTAGGCATCACACTTTCTGATTTCTTTTGCAAAATATTTGAAAAGACTAGGCCACCAAAAGCCTACTCTAATGATCTTATGTGATGTGGTTACAACATAAAAATGCCCACCACAAACTCCTTGGTGATATTCATCAATAACTTCCTCAGATTGTTGCTGATCTAGACATTTTAACAACAATCCCTCATGATTTCTCGACATTAAAATACCTTGGATCAAGACATACCATTGGGATTGGAGTTTAAGTGTCCTTTGCTAAGTTTCACTCATTCCTATAGGGCAATGCATGTTGACCAGATAAAAGATAATATCTCTATACCATGAGTCATTTGCCAAAGCACAGACATCAATAAATTGAGACACTTTCTTTATTTATCTTAGCTGCCACTAAGTTGGAATTTACCATCAACTTAGCTAAACCCTAGCCTCTAACCAGTTTGGTGATCTATATGTCCATGTCATATTCCTAGATCCTGTTGATCAATCTACACCTCTTTCCTGAAGCTTCCTATTGTATGAAGATATCTTTCACAGCTTTGTGTGGTACATATGCTATGATCTTGGCACTCGTGAAGTAAGATCTAAAATTCTTTATGGCCTTAACCAATGCATATGCATGCTTCTCCATTATGGAATAATTCAATTCAGTAGCTTGTAAAGACTTGCTAAAGAATCCTATAGGCTGTTCAAATCCATCTTTATTCTTTTGAAGGAAAACAATAGCAATAGTGTAAAAAGAAATTAAAAAAACAACTAAAGGGGTTTAGAATAATTTGGACTTATCAGCATGGGTGCCTCCTTGATAGCTTCCTTGATATCCTTGAATGCTTCAGATGGTTCTTTCTCCCAAATAATAAATTTCCCTTTCTTGAGTATTTTAGAAATGGCTTTAGTCTTCTCTGCAAAATTAGGAATAAACCTCTTAACAATGTTGATTTGCCCAAAGAAAGACTATATTCCTTTAACTTGGATGGGGAATGTTATCAATAGCCTTGACTCAATCTGGGTCTATCCTTACCCCCTATTTTGACACAATGTGCCCTAGCAACTTGCCCTCTTTAACTCCAAACTGATATTTTTTAGGATTCAAAGAAATCCCATAATCTGGGCACCTCTAAAAAATTACTTAAAGATGCTTGCAATGCTCACCCCTTTCTTTTGAAAATGTTGTCAGGTCATCTTGATAAACTACCATGATCTCATCAATGAGACCAGCAAAAGCTACATCCATAGCTTGCTAAAATGTAGACCGAAGATTCTTTAAACAAAATGGCATTCTTAGGTACACATAGGTTCCCCAAGGAGTGGTGAATGTTGTTTTGTGTTGTTCAGACTCTTTGACTAGCACCTGGTTGTATCTAGAGAATCCATCCATCATTGACATCAACTCTGAACCAACAACGTTTTGTAATAAATGGTTCATGCTTGGGAGAGGGTAGTTATCTTTTAGGGATTTGATGTTCAAATTCCTAAAATCAACACACAACCTGATTTCCCCATTCTTCTTTCTTACTGGGACAAGGTTGGATTACCACTTAGAATGTCTGATAGGTTTTGTAATGCCTCCCTCTTTTATTTTCAACAATTCTTTTTGCATCTTAGGAGCAATGGTAGGATTTATAGACCTTTGTTTTTGCCTAAATGGTTTTGTATCAGGCTCAAGGGGAATGGTATGCTGGAATAGATCCTCCCTATGAGCCTTAAGCTCATCATAGGACCATGCAAAACACTTCTTGAATTTACTGAGAAAAGCAATCAATATTTGGTTCTCATGAGGTTTCAACCTTTTTCCAATGTAAACCATTCTAGGTGCCTCCCTAGTTCCAAGGTTTACACCTTCAACATTATACTCTATAACAGGTTTACTTTTACTCTTCCATTTGTCTGAATTGTCATATACTCTCTCTAATGCTACTAGCCCTTATTGAATAGTGTTTGTCTTTAATTACACAACCTCTGTACCAAACAGAGTTTATTTACCATCTATCACTTCCATCATTGGCTGCCAATCAATCAACTAATTTTCAAATTCATCCATACAATTCACAAAAATGGAGATTTGATTGGTGTCACTAAAAACCTGCCAACTATAAATGTTATTAGGAATTATTGGCCTTGTGAGTACCTCCACAACATATGGGTCATGGGGAAGATTCACTTGAAGGTCAAATTTTGAACCAATAATAGCAAGGGAATCTACTTCTTCATTTTTTCTTCTTTTAATCCATTCAATGCCAATAGCATCAAACAATTCTATTGTGTCCCAAACTGCATTTCAATACCCTCTAAGTCTTTTTTCGTTGGCAGCAAATACCTTTCTAATCTGTTGCACAATCAATTCTGAATCACCAAGTATTCTCAAACATGTGATTCCATGTTTATGAACAATATTTAAGCCTAGCAATAGTGATTCATATTCAACCACATTGTTGGTGCACTAAAAATCAAGTCTAAAAGACTTGTGAAACTGATCACCATTAGGTGCTATCAAGACAATGCCAGCACCTCAACCTTCCCTTGAATATGTACCATCAAAATATAGAGTCCATAAATCAATTCCACCACAAACAAGAACAATAGAGTTAGAAGGTAAAACCTCCAAATTAAGATTATCATCATTGCAACATGCCATAGAGTGATCAATTTCAGTATCAAAGAAATTGGCATGATCATCCTCTATTTTGTATCTATCTTCTATGTGTTCATCTTCTATCTTTTGTTCCCTATACAAATTTACCTCTACACCCTGTACTAGAATAGTGGCATATGAGAGATCCATCTGAATAATTCCACCCATAGAGGCTTCCCATTTTCTTGATAGAAGCATGCCCCACTTGGTTGGGCAATCTACTATGATTGTGTCCATTAAAAATGACTTGTTAAGAAATGCAAATAAATTGACCTCAAGATCCTTGACAAGACCAATCACATTTACCTCTCTAGAGTCCATAGCAAAGAACTTGCCAAAAGAATTAGACACTTTCAATTCCAATTTATTCATTATAGATAAAGGCATAACATTACTAGAAGCAATGTGGTAAAAAAGGGGTCAGCGCCCATCTTGCTACTAACAATGGTTGATCCCAGATATACTTCTATGGTCTCATCATCACTGAGTTCAATAGAAGGTTGTTTTTGTGCTTCTACAACAATAATAAGAGACCCTACTCTATCCCTATGCTCAAGGATCCTAAGGAGTTCCACTATTGATACATAAATTCTAATTTGGCTAAAGACTTCAGCCATGCCAATAGGGAGATAATTTGGCAAAGGAGTATCAGATGAAATAGTTATATCATTTGCAGAAGGAATATAAGGTATTAATTGAGAGGATGAGATATCCTTACCTTCTTCCTTTGTCTTCTCTTTCTCTTTTTCTGATTCCTTTTGAATTTGAGGCTAATATTGTTTATTGTATTCTTTTGGATAGTAGACTCCTAGAATGGGTGAAGTAACAGGTTGCATCTTTGATGTTGGTTTATTTTGTACATATTTTTGTTTTGTTGACATAGGCTCCACTAGAGGCTTCTTCTTCTCAGGCACATTCTTCTCAGGCATAGTCTTCTTTGGAATGACATTGCCTTTTTTTCCCACATCCTGCTTCTACCTCCTATTGTCATCATCCAATTTACCCTATTTTGGTTCAATAATAGGAGACTTCTACATAGGCACTTATATGTTCCTCAACTGATATCCCCCTTGAACTTGCAAAATGGTAGCATCAATGAGAGATTTTACATCCTTGTCAAAAGGTCTTCATTGTTTGTACTTCTTTTGAATGAGATCCCTCAAGTGCCAAAAATCATGAGCAGGCAATTGATATCTCTTATGACCTTCATTATGATCATATTGGAAAACATGATCATCATCCTCATAGCTATCATAATTTATATTATGACCTGACCCATCTACTCAAACCCCTAGGTGTCAAACTAATTTATCTCCTCCTCATAATATTCAGCTCCACCCTCTTCATTAGGAAATTCCTCATCTCTACTCATTGAATGAGCAATTGCACAGTTAGCTGGGTCATGGGGAAGGAAACACACTTGGCACCAAAGAGTATCATCTTGAAAATTTGCTTGATCCTTACTCAATGGATCAGGGTATCCCTCTCAGGTTGTTTGAATCCATCATGCCTAGGAGTAACTTGTTTTTTATTTTGGTGTGGTCTCTTAGACCAATCTGCATTATAGGGTTTGTTATGTAGTCTTTGACCTTCATTGAAATGCGTTGAGGTGGTAGCCCTTTATCATTTCTATCAACTTTGTAAGATAGGTCTTTCATAATCCCCATAAGCTTGTCCAACTTGTCTTTAGTTGTGAGGGGCTTGCTATAAGTTTCCCTATCTAGGTAAGAAATATTCAAATCAGATCTCTTAACATGTTTACCTGAGGCTCTCATGTTACTTTCAATATTTATACCCACAACATAGGCCTCCCTTAGTGTTTGGGGACTCTTCTTCCTTAAGAAATAACCAATCTTAGAATCAAAGGCACCACAGTATAAAACTAAACACATATATTCATTAGGTCTCATCTAAGGATGTACCTTTCTCATTGTCATAATGAATCTTCCATTGAAGTTAGAAACAATTTCATTGATTCCTTTTCTGATTGTTGTGAGCTCATGGATGGCAAACTTGGGGTCAATCCTATCCCCATATTTTAGTCTAAAAACTGTCATGAATTCCTCCCATGAGTTAATATTGTTATCAAGGAGTGCCTTGTACCATTCTTTGGCACTTTCTTCTAATGAATACACAAACAGCTTCATCATCACATCTTCATCCTCAATCTCATACTCATCTGTGATATTGATGAAGTGTCTCAAGTGTTCCTCACTAGTGACCACATCATTACCTTGAAACCTAGGAATTTTCCCTCTAATCTCAGTAGGAATGGGATTAGGAAAATTAGGTATGCCAATAAAATCAAGTTGCTTGTACCTTTCAACCCCCAATGGTTGTCTCTGTGGAATAAACCTCTGTGCTTGTCTTCTAAATGGAGGTCTATCATTTTGAATATTGGCATGCCACTGATTCATTTGATCCTATAGGGGGTGAGTGTGTAAATTTTGAGCATGGACAATATTTACACCTTGTTGTCCCATTTGTTGTATAGGATTGGCCTGAAAGTTATGGCCCTACTGATTATGTTGCAAATTTTGTTGTCTTTGTTGTTGTTGGTCATTCTAGTTATTCTACAAATTATTTCCCAATTGATGGGCATTCAAGTTTTGGTGGGCTGATTGAACAAGATGAACTTGTTGTTGATCAATCAAGGCCTATATGTCTCTTTGCCTATTTCTGAGATGATCAATCAAATCCATCTCATCCTAGATTCTTCTTTCTCTTTCTTCATCATTAGGTTGCTGCTATTGATCTCCCTCATTTGGGATGGTATCATGCTAGATTTCATTTGTTCTGGTAGGAGAACTAGGATGCCTAATATTTTGATATGTTTCTTCATTACCATAGGGCATCCCAAATGTCCTTAAGTAGGGTTCATTAGATATATCCTAACTTCTTCCAATAACATTTCCATTTCTCTGGACATCATACTCATCAATATTTATTCTCCTACTTGTTTTGAGTATATTATCAAGAGAATCCTCAAAAGTATACTGATATTGACTTCTGAGGCCAACAAGTAGATTATCTTGGGTATTTCTTAAAGGTACCACACCATGTCTTCTTTCCCTATATCTATTCCTTCTATTTCCTATACTACTAGAGGATTCCCTATGTCCAGGCTATCCCTGGTTTCTTCCTCTATCCATTTCAATATTCCTAAAAATTGAAATTTTGGGTTTGATCAACAGAGTCACCACTTCCCTGTTGGGAAGAACTGTTTAAAATTTTCAATACCTTAACAAGTTGTAACAACTTGACCAGAAAAAATAGATCCCGGACAATGGTGCCAAAAAGTGTTTACTCCTAAAATAACTCAACCTTAAACCCTAAAACATTCCCAAATCATCTAAGCTAGGGATAGTCATTCTACATGAATGGGAGAGGTTTATCAATAAGTTCAAGGTGATTTAACCTATAGGAGTGGGTTAACTCCTCCACACTTTGAACTCAACATAAACTTAGGAGGGATATTCCTAGGGGGATACCTGAATAGGTATTAGGTTCAAACCAGATGAATGACTAAAAATAATGGGATAACCAAATCTAAATTGCCTTCTAGTCCCCAAAGATTGTCACTAGACCTAAAGCAACTAATTGTCAGTAATAACCCCTATATTGCTGATAAGAGTGCACTTTCATTAATAATGGAAATTTTAGATATGCTTGCTTGCAAGACATACAAACTAACTACTCACTTCACACATAATGAATTTGTTTTGATTATTTCATAGTTCAACAGAAGAAAGAAAACAATAAGAGAAATGAAACATGCACTTTCTAAATATTCAGATGCAAGAAGAAACAACAATCAACGGAGAATATGATTAATAATCATTCATCAAGATACAACTAGTCATCTATAATCATTAAAGAGATCATCACATAGCATGTAATATTTTTAGAATCTATTAATTCTTTTGATTAATGGTTATAGTCATACCACTAAGTGTGACAAGAGAAAACCATAAAAGAAATATAGGATTTCCTTAAAAGATTACATAAGAAGAAGCAGAAGTCCATACACTGATAGCTGAAAACAATACAAAAATCTTTCATAACCTGTGTCTTCACTGCTAAAAAACTGGAACCTTTCTATGTTTTGAAACATTGGAAAGAGCTTTGTACTTGACTACCTCAAAAATATATCTATCTGACCAACCCTTTTTACATCTTTGATTCATGCATATATAGCCTTTGACTTTTCTTGCCCTAATCCAGGTTGTAATAAATTCCCTCCTATTGGCTATGTCAGAAAATATCATGGTGAGATGGGACGTTCATCTACCAATAATAACTGCAACAAAATATCTGGAAGGGGTAGCTGAGAAGATGAAAAATCTTTATATTTTGACCCCTAAATGTTTCTACTTCTTGCACCTGCAATTTTCCTGCCCTCAAGATGCCTAATAGTGATTTTAAACTATCGAGGTCTAGATCATATGGCCATGGGCCCCCAATATACACTGCAGTCATCCTTTTCGCAGCCCTACCAAAGTTTTGTGATATCAACCCCTTTTCTCTATGTGAGTACAAAAAACCCCCATGTGGACCTCTGCTCGCTTCCCTGCCAGGAATCAGCATCTTGGAAAGATTCCCCATAGGCTGGTGAGAGACAATCATTCTAGAGCCTTTGATTTTTCTGTGCTTCCTTTTAAAAATTTGCATCCTTGAAATCCGCCACGTGTCATGAAGAGCCATCTTTATTTGGGCCTTGCAGAAAGAATCTGAAACCCTTCACGTGGCACCATGGTATAGGCGCAAGAAAGAACGATGAGTGAAAAGGTTAAGTCGCTAGGTCAGGGGTTTTCTAAACTTTCAAACCCCAAGTTAGAAGTTCAGAAGTTAGGAAAACTCCCAAGTCAGTGACAACAAAGGCTTGAAAACGCTGGAGTCAGGGAGTCGGGGCACCTTAGAACTTTCTAACCACAAGTTAGGAGCTTAGAAGTTAGGAAAACTCTCGACCTCCTGACAACAAAGGCCTTGAAAAGGGTTGTCGATGAAAGGCTTGAAAAGGCCTTTAGACAAGTCGAGGAGTTGGGCGGTTCGCTAACTTTCAAACCCACCGACTTAGGTTCTAGAAATCAAAAAATCCTCGATAACAAAGGAAAATAAAAGGGGCCACTCACTTCAAGGTTTAAAAAGGGTTGAGTGAAAATTTAAGTGACCGACAATCAGGACAAATGGTCAATTTAGAAATATAACATAAAGTAGAAAAATGACCGCAAGCCTTAGGGTTTTGAGTTAAGGGGATTAATTCAAAACCCTAAAACTAAAACATGTGCAAACAAGTTTCGAGAATTAGACTAAGTTTATTTATAAAATTAAAAAGTCTTAAAAATTAGGGTTAGCCTACTTATAAATGGAAATGCTAAGAATTATGATAAGTCTACTTATAAATAAAAGTCTTAAAAATTAAGGTGTAAAGAGTATGACAAGAGCATGAAATCAAATTATTTGAATCAAGATAAAAAGATAGGTGATAATTTTTGAGTGAGGATAAAATAAAATAGGTGACAAGTAAATGTTTATGCTATTAAATCTAAGGGTTTAATGAACCATGACATTGTTTTGTATGTAATCTTATTTTCCATAAATTTCATTGTAGATATGGATGTGAAAAATGAATGTAATTTTTTTTTAGAGTGTAAAGTTGTGATAGACAATTTTTTGAAAATGATGTCACGCACCCATCTTCACTTTTGACACACTAAAAGACTTTAAATCTTAGTTGTTAGAGCTCTTTGTTCTTTCTAGGTGAAGCATCATCAAATAATTCTTGATTTATAGATTGTTGAATATTTTTGCAACCCATCTAAAATGATTTTCCTTGCCCACTATGTGGATTAGTCAATTAAGTTTCCATTGTACATGAAATGAGTCTAAACTGTAATTACATGTCCTTAAAAAATTTCAAGGTTATTGAAGTCTCAAGTAGTAGGGTGTGTGCAATAAGTTGGGTCCACTTTTTGGCCAAAAAGTGGAAGTTTTTTCTTGAAAATCAAATATTTGTCATAGTTGGACTAAACATTTGAAATGCTTACATATAAAATATTAAAACATTCAAGTAATATGAAATGTAGGGTTTCTAGTCTAGTTTCCAAATATTTAAATTATTCTACTACATAGATGACACAAATTAATTTTTTATGGGCTTGTACAAAAACCACTTTTTTAGGCCCATACCATGCACGCGTCTGACAAGTATAATTTGATGTAAATAAAAGTATTTTTATAAACCCTTCTAGGAAAGGATGTGTATTATACTGAAGATTGATGAGGATTATTTTTTATAATTTTTTTGCAAATAAGTTTTTTATTGGCCTTAACTGCTATTTCTAAAAACCCCTCATATCTGACAAGCATAATTTGAGCTAAAATAATAATTTTTTTGTTTCTTTCCATTGTGTAAATAATTATGTGTAGATTGATGAGACATAATTTTAAAAAAATAAACTTAAAAAATTAATAGTTATTAAAAAAATATGAACACCTAACATTCCAAGTTTATGGTTCCTTGGAAATTAATTAAAAAATAAAAAACAAATCCAATCATAACAAAATTACATATGTGAAAACTAGACATTGTCATCTATAATGAGTTTTAATTTTATTAAAAGATTATAAAAGAAGTCATCATCCATATTGCCAAAGTCACCTTTTTCTCTTGCTATTGACATGACCTTGAACTTGCAGGTCCAAGGCTAAAAGTTGAGTTACCATGCCTTTCTTGAGCCTAAAATAAAACTTAAAAGAAAGGTCGGTATTTCAATTTTTTTTTAACGAGACCCCCTTTTAAAATGGCAGCAGGTACCCACTTTAAAACGTGATCCTGTTCATTTTTTTACAAATGAGAAAAATAAGATCTAATTTTAAAAAATGAACGGGATCAAATTTTAAAGTGGGCACCCATTTTAAAAATGAGCTTGCAAACTATTTTTTAAAAAATAAATACTTTTGTGAAATGGGTTGTCGTTTATGTCGAGATCTAGAACTGTAATGGGGCCTCGTTTCTAAATGGGGTCCCATTTAGGCTCAGGACCCTAAGCTTAAACATGATCCTATTTTTTTGAAATGGGATCCCATTCTTGTCCAACACTTCCACTATATGTGGACCCAACTTCTTGCACACACCCAACTCAAATCGGAGTGTGATAGGACTAGTCCAAGGTGGGTCATGGGCTAATGCTACATTTCATGTGATTGCACCTTTGGGACAACATGATTTTTCTTTACATTGTTCCAGTCTTGTTCTAGGATTATTAATTGTGCCAGGAATGTGTTGTAAGATCCCATCAAAATGAAATTAAACAAAATAATAAAATATTAAAAATAATTAAGGAAATAAATGTAACATTTAAATCTAAATTTCAAATGAGTCAAAAACTTGACTATTTTTTTAAATACATAAAATGATTTGACAATCATTTAAAAGAAGGACTAAGTCCTTTTACAACAGATTTAGCCATGAAAACTAAACTTGATACTATTTTACATTTACTACTATGTGTTCATTCTTCCTAAAGCCGTACTTAGAATCTACAAAGGACGAAGAGAGACCATCATAGAGGTGATATCCATGCCCTACCATGAAGCATTAATATTCCTTGTGCTATTCCACTAGAGAAGCCTGACCCATCAAAAAGGATCCAACAATATGTAGCCAATATGCATGAAAGAATCTGGTGCAACATGATAGTACTAATAATCTAGAAAACTTAACTAACACCCATGTAAGCATACTCATATCTAATACACATGTACTTAAATATCATGATGTAGTAGATAAAAATATTCAAACAAAGAACTAGGCTATTACTCAAATTAATAATCTTTGGCCAAAGTATTTTACACTCAAAGCTATTCTAATGTGTTAAAGTGTAAGTTATAAAAAAACTTATTCTTCTTTGTAATTCCACATTCAACACACGTCCATACACATCTCTCAGGTTAATAGACAATATACTAAAAACACTAGATTTCAACATATACAATTTTAAAATAGATTCATAAAATCATGCACATACAATGTAGTGACAATCAATGCCTCAAGCAATAATTGTCCTGATCACGTATTGATATCTTAAGATTTAAGATGATGGAAAAATATATTGAGAAGACCTTGTTCTTTACATATAGTTTTCAACTAGATGCTATTCCATAGTAAAAATGTCTATTGAATGGTCCATTATGGAGGCTAACACACAATATAATCATAAACACATAATAATAAGGTCCATATCATCTCATCATGGTATCTTAACATTCAAATCAAAGCGAAAAAAATTTAGTTAGCCAAACCCCTATGATAGACGCCACCCCTATTGATTCCAACATAAATAATATTTACCAAAATCATTAGGTTACTATCCTATAGGGTAAAAGTTTAGTATCGTGTCACACTTTTATAAAGGAAACATCCAAAATAAATATAATTTTTGAACTTACATGACAGAAAAATCATATTAAAGTTTAGAATTTTAAAATAACATAAACTAATGAAATGTAGCAATTTTAGTGTAGTTTATGTTTACAAAATTTTAATTTTTTTTATAATAGTCAGATAATTTTTTTTAAATTTAATTCATGAATCTTAATTGTTGATATTTTTTGAAAAAAGAGACGTCAATGGGATGCCAAGAAAAATATAGAAAAATTGTTATTTTTGTTTAATGTTTTTCCTAATTAGACAACTCAAATTTCTAGTGCATGGAAAAAGAAAAATTATTTTTCGATAAAAATTTATTTTTTAGCAAATTTAATCAGAATGTTATAGTTTTCATGGGATGTCAACTTTTGTACTTTTTTTTTTGAAAACAAAATACCCTCTTGGAGAAGACTCTTTCCTCTAGTGCACGGTATATTTTTTAAAATTTTAGAATATATTTTACTAATAGTACAAATTATATTTTTTAAAATTTAAAAAAAAATTTCAATGGCTTGCCAAGAAAAATATAGAAAAATTATTATTTTTATTTAATTTTTTTCCTAATTAGTAAAAGAGACCCTCTAGTTACAATAAATTTTAAAAAATAAAATAAAATAATCAATATTTTATAGAAAAATATATCTAGAATCTACACTGTTATAAATACAATGGGTCTTCAATCATTTTTTGTAAAACTATTTTTTGACAGGAGAAATTTGGAGTTCAACATGAAGTTTTATTGAAATTTTTTAAAATAGGGGGTTTGGCAATGACATGGGATGCCACATAGACAATTTTGGATGAGACAGTATCATTCGAAAAAGTTGTGATAAAAAAATCTCTTGCTCAGAACCTTCTATGCAAATAAATACTATTTTCAAAGTCAAAATCCAATTTTATAGATTTAAAAATTTCGAAAAAAAATGTTTCAGGTTTAAAACTCTTTATTCAATGCAATTCCATGTAGGTTGTACTTGGTTCTAAAATTGTTCTGGGTGGAACTATACTTTAGAGTGAAACCATTTCTATAGAAACTATTTAGTTGGTTGAAAGTTTGACACAGGTTTGAACTTTTACCCTATAAATCTGATAATAGCTATAAAGATAACATCCATCTCAATAGTATTAATTGATTTATAGATCACATAACCTTTATTCTAGGTCCCCTTATTTGAAACAATTGCTACTCTAGGTAGATAACCTTTATAAAACACAAAGCATTAGATTTGAGAAATATAATCATCCATTAATGTTTTACTTGGTTTTGGAAAGATAATTTGATAAGTTTGACAGTCTAATGCCAACATTGGTACTTAGATAGGGCTTTGGCTAAAAAACAACTCTAAGTAGACAAAATACACAATTACCACAACCCTCCAATTGGTCAAAATGTGGTAATTGTTGTCATGGTATACTCTTCATGCAATTTAGTTATATATGATCTAAGAGTACTATCAATTTGACAAATCTAAACTCACTAATATCTTTGAACATATTCTAGTGAGTAATCAAGTATGAAACCCTCTAAGCCTCACAATATAACCCAAGGCTAAAATTATCAATACATTATCTAGTGTTTAGGGATTGAAAGCACCTACACATTCACACTCCATCTCTATCATATGACCATTGATTTTAAAGAAAGAGCCCATTTTAAAAAAATTAAATTCATGGTTTAAAATCATAAATTTATGTTTCTTAAAAAGATCTCACAAAGATCATGCTTATCTTTTATCTAAAAGATAAAAACTTATCTTTAAATATTTACTTACCAGAAAAAACTACTTCTTTAACCCATTAGATATGCACTTGGATGAGAATCCAAAATAAGTAAGTTAATTCTATAAATAATCCCTTTCAAGCTTTACCTATGTGCTTGTAAAAACAAATCCCTTAGGTTCATTCCAAATCTTTTCCAAGTAGTAAGTAAATTGTCTTAAATGCATATTACTTTCATGAAACTTCTCTCTATGAATTGAAATAGAAACCTATATTGAAGAAAAAGGTAGAGGAAAATAAAAAACTCATAGAGCTACTTCTCTTTACACTTCATAGACATGAGAAAAGAAAACAAACCATTTCATTTTCTAAGTCTATACTTCACAATCCTTTCCATTCTACAATAATGTTCAACATAACATATTAAAAAAACTATAGAGGAATACTAACCTGTGAAGGCACATAGGTCTTTACACATAAAAAATACATATTTTTGATTAAACAGAGTTGTTTCTCTTCATACATAAAATAATAGAGCAAACAGAGCATTTCCCTTCCTTTCTTGTACACTCTACAGAGGAAATATTACATGCTTCTTTTATATAAAATAGAGATAGAACATTCTTCTCTTTTTCTATGCCAAACAGTCACATAAAACAACTCTTCTTCAAACTTGACTTGACTACATTTTTAATTATGGACAAAAGAATTCCTTTTTCCTTATGCTAGAGAAGATAGACCATACTTCCATGACAACATTCCCTGTAGCAATTAATTCAAACAGGATGAAGACAGGGGAAAAGAAGAGAAAGTAGAAAATAAGGGTTATATACATTAAACACAATAGTGAGACATGTTGATGGCCAAATTGACACATGCAACATAGGAAATATAAAGATTACCTTACAACTCTAGAAAAGATAATTAATCTTGAGATCGATATCCTAGGAGTTGGGTCACAACTATGTTGTGTAAATTGAGTGGTCAATATGGACTATTTTTTCAAGGGGCCTATGGATTTAAAATTCTAATCAAACTAGATTGTGTTTTATTATAAATCCTACTCTGTTTTATGGTGAAAAAAGATCAAAAGACTTTGAGTATAGGAAGCTTCAAAGCAATGGCAATAAAAAATTCAAAGAAAAAAAGAAAACAAAAAAGATAAAAGAAAATACAGAAAAAAGAAAAAAAGAAGAAGAAAAAAAGGGAGTACAAGAGAGAAGGTTGTTGATTGTTCGTACTCTTGAGTGGAGATAAATCTAGGCTCAAAGCTATGAGAGTGATAATCTATCAGAGAAATTAAGGTACAAAGCACACACACACCATCTAAGCAATACTACAATTCTAGCTATCTTTAGGGCCATCTTCTATTTTGGAGCCTTTTCCTTTACCCCAAGTCTATCTTGTTGGCCATCTTTTGATCTAAGTCTAGTGAGTGCTAATAAACTTTGTTTCTTTTCTAAGTTAAAAGCTTGTCAAAATAATTTGTCTAGATAAGGATATTAGTGTTTATCCTTTAGTGAAGCTCACAAATTAGAAGTATTCCATCTCCTCCCCATCCCTACTTGAGTTTGAAATCATATCTCAATGGGTTAATAGGTCTTCTATACCAATATAATTTGCATTCTCATAAGCCAAAAATCTTACTAAAGAGTTGTCACATTGTTTGTTCCATCATGCATTCATCATAACAAAAATAAAAAAAATTGAAAGCACTAAGTTTTTATAACTCATGAACTTCCATAGGATTAGAGACATGTTGCATTCCATCATTGTGCCCCTACATTTTATACATTGCATGCATTCATATATATTCTAAAAAAGACCAAAAACATTGCAGAATCATTTTTGCATCTGTGTCGAGTCTTAGAGATAAAAAATAAAAGGTTCTAAACTATCCATATGCACAAGAGATAAGTAAAGATCTTATAATTAATATCACAAGGACAATTTCATTTGTATTATTAGAAGTTTGAGTACAATTCATTATGCAAAAAAAGATTCAAGAGCATGAAGAAAAAAATATCTCATGATATACATATCTTCCCATTCAAGGGGGAAATAGAAAGAAACAAGAATCTCTAGAACATCAAGGATGACTCTAACCTATGGAGCCATCAGGGATTCTGCTCCTAGGCTTCCTATGAGAGCTTGAACCTCCATGAGTTCTATGAAAATAAGGAATCCTACTAGAAACTCATGAATGGGAAAGACTAGATTCAATAGTCCTCAAACTAGGCTTCTGAATCCCCAAGTGAGCCATTTAATCCTAGCTCTCAAAGTGAGAACCTCATGATGACTGTGATAGATAAAAGCAAAGATATTAGTGTGAAGACAAGTCATAGAAGTTACATGAGCATTAACAAGAGCTCTATCTTCTGGGTAACCAATGGTAGGCACTATTAAATTCAAAGAATTATCACAGAAAAAGTCCCTCCATTCCTTGACATTACCTAAAAGGGAAAGAAAATAAGGATTGTTAGTTAAAGACCAAACCTGTGAACAAAAGTGTTCGTAAACAAATTTGTCACTATAGATTTGAATGTGACCTATCCAACAGGCAATGATAAATGTCCCAATACTTGGAGAATTTGTTACTGGACTAACAACTTTCCTATGCATTTGAGAGGGGCAGCTCCCTCGTATGATGAGGGTATTTGTAGGTTTTTGTGTACTTTTAACTTGAAAGTACAAAAAGGAAGAAAAGAAAAACCAACAATAAAGATGATTTACTAAAACCCTAACATTAGAGATATGAATACTGGTTTTGATTACACAAACTTATGACAAATTATAAGGGGATTTCACCATATAAGCTAGAAACCACATTCCTAAACTCATATGATGAGTTTCACAATGAATGCCTTAACATGCGACTATGATGAAAGAAGGATAAGATACAAATCACAACTCATGAAGAGACAAGTTATCTGAACACATTCAAACCAAGATGCCAAGAAATGGTTGCGTTTCATTACATCAATTGCATAGTTAAATGTTTCAAAGGATGACGTATGATTTACTCAGTGACATAGAAGTATTACCAATCTAACATACGGGAAATCAGGAACAATAACTCAAAAGTACCATTGGAACACATGAATCAAATGCACTCTTTATTATCTTTATGAAATTATATAATTTCAAAAGCCTTCATGTACAAAGTGTCAGATCTAAGGTCTCTAAAAAAGTTCTCTATAAATTCCCATGCAAAAGTGCCCTAAAAAAGTCCCCTTTTACATATGAAATAGCCTTGTATTTATAGGCTTCTCCCTAGTAACTGCCTCGTAACCACCTAATAACTACTTCATAACTGGCCTTTTTGAAATACAATAATTTAAAAATAATCTTTATTCTAGTTAGATTTTACCTAACTTTTTCGGAAGCAAAGCTCATTTTCTAACTTTTGAATTATAATAAGTGACTTAATTTACTTTTTACAAAAGGATAACTTGAGTCATCAAATTTTGAGTTATGGATATTTTCCATCACATCTATTCTATTTTGGTGGTCAACCTCACTAAATATTAATGGCTCCTTTGTATACCTAAATTTTAGACTCCTGTGTTTGTGCATACAAATCCTGGATGAAGAGAATAGTCACACATTTTCTTGCTCTAATACAATCATAAAATGTCATTGTCATTCATTACTCATCTTAACCTGACATTATTATGTAGAAAAGGTAGTTGAAAGAGATGTTGTGCATTCTGTTTACCCCCCATGATGTTACTCAATTTGCTAGTGACTTGAGAATAATATTAAAATGTTTATGACAAGATCCTGAGCTGATTGTTTGAACATTCTTGGCAGACACAAGGACTATGTAAAGGCCATAGAATTTATTTGTTTCAACATCATGTTCAACCTCATTATTTTAATTTGTATCTTGGAATATTCTATTTGTTTGTAATGAGATTCTCTTCCAATTTTCACTCACAAAAACATTTCATAGTTGTTTATTGTTTACGTTGTTATCCTTGCTAATCCTTGATCAATTTAATGAAACATTCCATGATTGTCTAGCCAAAGTTCTTACCTCCAAGATGGGTATCACCATTTGTGGCCAAAACCTCAAAAACTCCATTATCAATTTTCAAGATATTGACATCAAATGTGCCACAACCAAGATCAAAGAAAATAATGTTTTTCTCATCACCTTTCTTATCCAAACTATAAGCAATTACTATAGCAGTGAGCCCATTGACGATATGAGTGACATTCAACCCAGTAATCACATCTGCATCCTTTTCAACAAAATGTTTTCATGAATATCCTACAATTATTGCATTTCTTCAAGGTAGACTATTAAAGTGTCAACGAGCCTTCTCTATGTGTGCACATAAAACGCGTTTTCATGAAAGCTCCCAATAGCATCTCAACAAACCCATTCTGGTGCACATCCTATCATCATGGCAGCTCATGAGATAGCATCAAAAGATTCATGTGCTTTGTCTGTGGTTACAAATTTTAGGTCGCGAGGATGCTAACCAAGGTTGTGGAGTTTAATACCAGTCAGCTGCGTTTGCTTAAAATTTTTGTAACCTTTTCAACAAATCCATTTTGTTAATATCCTACAACTATTGTATTCGCTAACATGAAACCCTTTGAGATGCTTTGTCAAATAGTTAATCCTTGTTCTATGCTTCTACATGTTACAAGCATGTCCACCAGAACACTTCCTGCAATACCTAATTTTCATCACGTTTTGATGGATGTCTATCCTTGTTCAAAAGCTCCCATTTCGGCACGTGCTATGAGTATGCTGGAAAATGTCATGGAGCTTGGCTTTACACCATCCAACTGCATTCACTTGAATGTTTTTAATGCCTTTTCAACAAAATCATTCTGTGCTCATCCTGGGTCATGGCAGTTCATGAGAACTCATGTCTTTGAAGCATTTTGTTAAATAGTTCATGTGCCTTCTATGCATGCTTCTATATTTTGCTGCCAGGGTGACTGCAACTACCACAACTAACAAAAAATTGTTTTTTTATCATGCTTTGAGGGACATCCATACCCTACTCGAAAGCTCTCATTTTGGCATGGGCTGGGAGGATGCTGACAAAGGTCATGGAGTCTAGTTTTACACCTTCCAGCTGCACTTCTTTGAATGTTTTTAATGCCTACGCCTCACAATAGAGATTCATTTTATGTTTCTTGGGTAGTTATCATAACTACATATTTGTAAAGTTTTAGTCATCGGCTCTTTGGGAACGTTTCATAACTTCATTGACATTTCAAACTTCTTTGAAAACTTAATATTTTCACTGATGGTGAATAGTGGCATATTGTAAATGTGATGCATATTAGTTGTGAGGACTAGTCTTACATCGACACTTTAGGTGGCTTTTAAAACTTCGTCAGAGGAGAACAAAGCTTTCAAAACCAAACAATTTCTCTGATAACAAAAATATGACTTTCCTTTGTCAGCATTAAGAGGTAGTTTTGAAACCTTATAAGGAGCCCATGAAAGTTGAGATGGCTTTTTGGAATACTTCGTTAGAAATAAATGATACTTTAAAAACTAATCAAAACCCCCCGATGATAAATGCATGAATTTCCTTTGTCGGTATTTTTAGGAGTTTTAATAACGTTATCAGGAAAATTAGGAGCTTTTGAAACTCAAAAACTTTACCGATGGCAAAGGCTTCATCAAGAGTCAAGATGATTTTGAAAACCTCATCGAAGATTTGTAAGACTTTAGAAAGTCTCAATGAAAGACAATAAATATTTTAAAATAGTATTTCCTTTTGCCTTTGGCATTTTAAAATACTTTAAGAACCAAAAAAATTCCCAATAACTAAAATAGTTGTTTTCATCGACACTTTTATTTCCTTCCACAACTTCTATTGGCTGTTTAAAGAAGTTTTAAAACCTTCCCATTTTACCAAAACTACAAGTCTCAAACCGTTTCAAACTATTGAATCATGCTCTTTAGGAGATGTGGAGTCTCGATGAATAAAGCTCACAACTTTTTAGTTTGGCACTAATCAACTCAATTCCTTCATTGGCAAAGAATGATAGTGTCAAAAATAATCATTGTTTACCAAACTCTTGTGTACAATGAGCATTAAGAATCTCATCACGTGCCAATGCAGGTCTCAAAACATGAAAATTAATCAACTTCATCTTGCCAAACTTGTCCGTGAAACCTGCGAATGTGATGGAGGAAAATGGCATGTAACTTTTGACTATAATAACATTTTCTCATGAAATCTTGGCACATTATTTGAAATGTTGACATAAAACCTCTGGTCAAACGATTTTTCTCCAATGCGCATAGAACCCCTATTTTAATTGTTTCCAGAAATTACTATAAAAAAATGAGAAGCTTGAAATATCCCAAACCAAGAGACATTCCAATATGGAAAATTGCCAGATTAGGTGAAATGGAGTTGTGAACATAGCCATAAAAATAATTTTGCATGATTTATCACAAATTTCAAGATTTAATTATTTTCATAAATCACCCTCCTTATGCAACTGCTTCTAGGATTTCAATTAAAATGATGGAGATCATTCTTCAAATTGGTGAATGGCTTGACAATTTAGCACTTGTGACTAGGAGTGACTCAATGTAGGGATTTTGACACAAAAAGTTTAAAAATTGGCAAGTTGAAAATGAGGCCAACAAAAAGGAAATATCAAAATAAACGTAGGTAATGAGATACTTATGTGGATCACCTAGTTGTAAGGTGCGATCAAAATGTCTGATGTCATCATCAGAGTGAACTAGATTTTAGCTAGGAATGGTTTTCTATGGTGCCACCTCCTCATCTAAAGATATCTCATGATCCCCTCCAATTTTATCCACATCATCATGCTCCTCCCCCTCGAGATTATAATCCTTGTTAGAAGAGTCAGTGTCTTCCAAGACTATCAACCTCTAGGAGGGAGCTCTTCTCCTACCCAAGGGCTTTGTCCATGACTTGTGTCATGAACTTCTCTAGTAATCAAAACCTAGGACTTAAAGGGGTCTAGGTGACCATTCTCTGCTCAACATCACCCATCTCCTAGATGGATCTGTAACAAGTAGGAACTAGGGGAAATTCCTCTAGAAATTGACCACCCAACTACTACAGGACTAGCTTGATGTGGTGTGTCTCGATAAAACCATTCCTATTTGACAAGTCACTCACACCCCTATAGTAGTTGTGAGTCTATCTATCTAAGATATGGAAGTGGAAATTCCCTTTGAAATAGCGTAATATTCTCATAAACCCATGTCATAATTAGAGAAGAGTGACTGAAAGTGAGTTCCCCTCGATGTGTAATGTGGTAAAGTGTTGGCAAGAGATACTGCTATGAAGACAAGCTGAGTGTTGTCACTGATGGCAACAAGATTAGGAGAACACATCAGCATGATAGGAAGATATAACTTTGGAAGTTCATTTGTGATTGGGAACAAGGCACAAGTATGGAAAGCCCTAGATTGGCTAAGTGTTTGAAGTGTTTAGGTATGAGACAGAAAAAAGGATCAGTACTCCTTTGCAAGTGATGGTATGAAGATGTGGCTTAGGTATGATGTTTAGAGTTATCTATTGATGTTACATTTCAATAATCAAGTCATGAATTCCTCTGAAAGTCATCTGATGAAAAGAACAAGTTTGGGTCTGTAGAAGTAAGACAAAGACAATGAATAGTGCTGAGTAAATTGCTTCACATTCCTCCACATTAGCATGTTTTATTCTATGGTTCTGAAGTAAGATAGAGATGGGTCATGACTTTCAGAATCCAAGTTTGTAGCTCCAAAATTGTAGCAGATCTTATTCTACAGGCTCTCCAATACCGGCATCTAGTATAATAGTGTTACAGTGTGACAGGGCAACAGCTCTAAGGTCCACATTTTGGCATATAGATTTATCTTATTTTATGAAGTTGAAGACATGTCAAGAGATCAATAATAATTTCTTAATGTGATTCATGATGTCCCATTTGGTCTGCAACATAAGTTGTGATGTGACAAAGGAACCTATCATATATGTTATGAAGGAACAAGTTGATAGATGGTTAATTCCTTATGCAGAGACGAAATATGAGATGGATGATAAATGTAAGTGGTTGTATGATTAGAGTTGACATGTATGAAGATATGTGCATGATGGTTTGGATCCGCATTGAATATTTAACACAAGAACTAGCTGACATGATATAACACTTGGTATACACGTTTCACAGTTTGCTTGCCAACTTGATCATGAGAAAGATTTAGTTGCGGATATAAATAGATGATGGATTTCAGTGTTTGAGATAGTGTGTGTGCAATGTGATGTATATGAATGCGAAATATGCAAAGATAGAATGGTCGTAGAAAATAAAGAGAGATCTTGAGCATATGTATGAGAAAAGAAGAGAAACAGCAGCAGACTGAAATGAAGAGTTCTGAGTCAGTGTTTATGAGCTTAATTGGAATTGTTACCATGCATATGTAGATGCAATCATAGCAGTTCATCTTTTATAGTGAGCCACCCTTCTTCTTTCTTCTTCTAATTGGCAGTGAGCCTTTTTCTTGAGCAGTAAGCTCCAGGCAGTGAGTCTTTTTGTAATTCGGTATTGTGCTATATTAATATATTGAGAGCTAACACTCTTTATGGTTTTTCCCTCTTTGGTTTTCCACATAAAAATATTGGTGTTCATGTGTTATGTCTTTGTGGTTGCTGTTCATTTGTTTAATCTACTTTCACATAATTGAATTTGGTAAATGGATAAAAGAACAAGTGCATAAATAGTTTTGTAGAACACTAGTTCACGCCCCCTCCCTCCTCTCAATGTTCATTGTAATCAACAATTAGTATCAGAGCAAAGTTCCTTGGAAGAAGCTTAACAACTTAAGGAAGATCTGGGAAGGTGTTCTCATGGCAGCAAAAAGGTATCTCACTTATCCTAAAACAAGTCATCCTGGTCGCATTGTGATTGATGATAATGTTTATGTCAACAATGAACAATTTGAAGCAACTCTAGAAGTTCTTGACAACTCCAAGGCTGATATCAAGGGTTTAGAGGAGAGTACCAAAGAAGCTAATGATTGTATTCTAAAATTAAAAGAACAGATCAGTAAATCTAAGGAAAGAAGGAAAGTATTATGTGAGCAACTAAAACAAGCAAGTGAATCCACAGAGAGTCTTCTCAGGGTAATTGAAGAAAAGACCAAGAATGAGGAATGTGAAAAATTGGGGAAAGAAGTTTTGCTCTTAAAGTTTGATCTAGAAGCAACCAACAGCTACAAATAAAATTTCAAAATAAGCTTTGCAAAACCTGATGAGTTGCTGGCCAATCAAAAGTATCTAGATGATGAACAAGGCTTGGGATTTAAAAAGGGAGAAAGTTCAAGTTTAGGACAAGTTAGATCTAAAGAAGGAAGAGGCAGAGATCATCTGGTAAGGAATCAAAGAAGAAGACCTAAAGGGCCTCCGGCTAGACAACCAAATGCTCAAAGGTACCCATCTTTCAATGGCTACTATTTTAAATGCAATAAGTATGGTCATAGGGCTGCTCAGTGTAGAAGTAGAATAAATTAAAATGTTCCATCTTTTTCTAGTCAATGTTTCAATTGCAAGAAGATTGGTCATAAAGCAAATGAGTGTAGAAGTGTGTCAAGAAATGTGCTAAACTATTCAAGGAATGGTCAATCTTCCAATGGCAAATGTTTTGCATGCAATAGATTTGGGCATATGGCTAACTAATGCAAATCAAGGCCAAATTCAAATGTCAGAAGATGTCAAGGTTAGAGAAATGTTGCTTGTTACTATTGCAACAAGTTCAGATACCTTGCTAGATTCTGCAGAAGCAAAAATGTGGAAAGAGATTATCCTACACAAAAGATTAAAATTGAGCAAAAAGATGTTAAAAGAAAGAATAAAGTTGATCCTATGGAAACCAAGAAGGAGATGAGTATGATCTGGATCAAGAATGGTATGAATGAGGTTAAGGATGGATCCGCACCAACATCTGGTGTAGATACTTCCTCCAGGAAGTAAATTGAGATCTCTGGCTTAGGGGGAGTAGTGTTAAAAATCCAAATCCCCCAGCTAGAAAGTTGGTGTTGGAATCTAGCATGGAGATATGTGATGGAATCTGACAAGATAAATCCTTTGAAAGAAAAATTGGAAGAGAATAAATTAATGCAAAATATTTCAGAACAATTTTAATTGACTGTATCTATAAAAAGGGGGTCAGACAGCTTTTTGGAACAAGCATTAATGATTATTAGGTTAAGTCATGTAGAGGATAAAAGGGAACTAGTTTAGTCTCAAAATCACTTTGCACTCAAAGATATCAAGTGTTCATAGAGATTGAAGCAAAATTTGAGCAATGGCAACCAAGATTTGAAGCGTTTGGAGAAATTCAAAGAAAGGAAACCCTAACACAGTGGAACAAGGTATTTTCATTGAAACTCCATTTGTGAATCTATGGTAACTCTACAAGTCGTAGACATCACTGAACGACCTCAGCCTAAATTTAAGAAACACTCATATAAATCAATAGAAGTGGATCCAATGGGTGCATTTTTAGTCATTCCTCATGGAGTTTTGTATGTTGAGGATGTTAGGGCATATATACATGTTTCTCAGATGAGCATAGTGACTGGAGATTCACATAATTATTTCTAAACCATCTAAGTGATGATCAATATGACTTAAAGTTGGAGTATAAAGTTCTAAAGGAAAATAAATTCATCTAATATGTGCACTTCCCTACTTTAGTAGAAGACAAATGGATCTGATATGTGCTTAGCAGAATGCAAGATGAATTCATGTGGCTAAGACAACCTTTCAAAATCACTAAGGAAGCAATCAAGTCAGTAACTAGATTGAACTCCACTGAAGGCATGCCCTAAAGGTTGTCAAGAATCAAACTATCTCAGAAGCCACCGGAGCTAAATTTTGATGGTAGTTGTTTGTCATTGATGTCAAAAAAGTATTGAGGGTGTTGAGTTAGTGTGCATCTTCATAAGGTATCATCAGGGTGGCCTGCACTATTAACATAGGTTGTTTAGGATCATGTCTTTCACAGTTGTTCATTCTATCAGGAACATCAATCAGGAGTTGTTTATTTGGATAGAATAAGAGTGTTGATTGTGCCTTTAATAAGGATGTTGTTAGTTGAGTTGGCTTGATTAGTGTATACCTTTCATGTGATGTGTTGATTATTAATGGTGTTGTTGTTCTTCAATTGCTTATACTGGTGATGGAGTTTTATCTTGCTAACATGGGTTGATCTTGTGCAAAGTCTTCATTCAGGATGTCTCCAAGGACTCATAAGCATCATGAGTGAGAACAAGATGTGTAATGTTGATGATAGACACAGGTTGAAGGTATTAATCATGATTGATAGGTTTGTAGGACTTGATTAATCAATTGATGATCACATTGGTTGTTAATGTCTATCATATTATTATGGTGTTAAGGAAAGGACACAATGCATGTGTTGAATATTGTAGTTGAGAAATGATGATACCATTCATTCAGAGTTAATTCATTCACTAGAGCAGGACATAGGGCACATGTTAAATCCTAATATGCAATCTATAAAGCTTCATTTATGACAAATTGCTCTTTTAGTCTATTTTGATGTTGACTTGTAATAACAGGTTGCTATCACTAAAGTTGACCGTCTAAAGGGTTTATGTGCCATGAGAAAACCAGCCTCTTCAATTTCCTTCACCTCTTGCATCGGTTCCCTCTTAAGAGAAATGGGCTCATGGTTAATAATTCAAATGGCTTTATTTAAAAAAAAAAAGGTCTTAAATGAAAAAGCATTGAATTATTAATAAAGAGCTTTTTCATGAAAAGCTTCAAATTATTTAGAAACTTGTTAAAAAGGAAGAAGCCTGAATTTGTTTCTTTAAACCTATATCTCCTCCCCTTTACATGCTTTTTGAAGCATATTTGAATGTGATTTTTCTTAGGGCTGCATAATATAAGATTTTTTTTAAGGCTATCTTTTAGCCTTCTAAAAAGGAGATGTAGCTAGATTCAAGGGAGATTTTTTGGAATTTTTTTAAAGGAGATTTTATCTATTTTTTTTAAAAAAAACTTTCCCTTATGGAAATAGAAGAAAAAAAAAGGTGAAAGTTTCTAAGGAGGAAGAATTTCTTTATTTTTAGAATGGTATTTTAAGGATTTTTTATCTTCTTTTTCTAATCTTTTTATGCAAAAGATTTTTGAGGAGTAAAGGCATAAATGTTTTTTAGAAAATAAAAGAGGACTCTTATTCTATTTTTTGAAGATTATTTTTTTTTAGATTGGAAATTGTAAAAGATGATTTTTGAAGGAATATGGAAGAAAAACAATTTTTGTAGAGGAGAAATTGAAAGGGTTTTTGAAGTAAATATGCACAAAGGATATTATTATTGAAGTTTTCTTTATGCAGAAAGATGAATGATTTTATCAGGGTAGATTGATTAGAAGAGGAAGAGTTTTTTTTTTTGTGAAGAGGAATGAATTCAAATGGTTGTGAAAAATATTTTTTGAAGGCATCAAATATTTTTGAAAAGAAGAATATAATCTCATTTTTTGCAGGAGAATGATTTATTTATGTAGATGAAGATAAATTTGTTTAAAGAAGATATTCTTGCAGAGAGAAGTGAAATTCCAAGAAGTTCTATTGTTTATAATTTTATTGCAAGATGTAATTGTTTATGTAGAGAAGAAAATGAACAGTCATGGGCATGAAGAGAAAATTAATTTCTTCACAGATGAAAAATGATTGTGTAGAATGTGAAAGGTTTTTCAAATTGTATATAATGGTTTTTCAGGTACATTGACGAGTGTGTGTGTTGATGAAGAAAACAGAGATGAGCAAATAATGTTATGTATGTTATGAGGTTACAATATGCAGAGAAAAACCTTTTTGAAAATAAAGATGAGTTGATTTAAATGGTGCAAATCAAATTGAACAACAATCACTTCTTGCACATGAGATTTTTGTTTTGATTGATTGAGAAAAGCTATGAGGCACAGTATGCTAGTGAGGCTTATAGGTCAGTGAGACCATTTGTTAGTGAGACACTCACATCAGCCAGTGAGGCTTGTAAAGATATTTTTGAAGGTTAAGCCAGTGAGGCAGTTTTGGAGTGGTTTTTCTACCCCACGAGGGTTTTCCACTCGTGCAATTCTTGTGTCTTGATTTATATTGATTTTATCTCTGTTTGTGTGTATGATTTATTCATGAGATTTTAATCTCATTATTCATTCTTAGTTATGTGCACATGTGTGTAACAAATGATATATTTATTTCTTCATGTCTTGAAAGTTAAATTTGCAAAAGCTTAAAATTTATACAACACTGATTCACCCCCCCTCTCAGTGTTGTCCTGAACTCCTACAAATTTGACAAAAGGGCATTAACAATCAATGATATTACAGATCATGGTCTGAGATTTTCCTTAATGGTTTTAGGCTACAAGGTCTACATTTCCAACTGAGAGAACTATGTTTCTGACACAAAAATTTATAGTGCTTATCAGATGATGAAGGAGAATGTAGATTATGACCTATGTGAGTTGCTACTAAATCAATTAATAGAGAACTTGAGGAAGATAAAGGAGAGTAAGAGTTACCTTTTCAAGTATGGTAAGTTGGTCATCTATTTATTCTTCTATTTCATGAATGAGCTATCCAACATGAATAATCTATTCAGAACAAGTGATAGACTAGTAGCTGTACAAATTAGGGACCACTTGAATAGTCTAGGAAGTTATGATATGCAAAAGGCAACATTGTGGGGGTATTTTAAAAAATTTCAAAGCATGATGCATTATAGGGAAATAATCCCTAAGGGAATTGTTGAGAAATACAAGGATACAATTTGTTTCATGGTCACTAAGGATCAATGCTTAATGGAAGTTGTGGAACCTAGAACTGTTTGGGTAATGCACATGGGATATGAGGTAGATGGACAAATACTAGAAAATTATGCCTAGCACCTATTCAACAAACCTAGAGACACTAAAGAAGAGAGGTTTGGGACTTACGAAGAACTAAGTTTAAAACTTCATGTTGAATCCTAAAAACCTAAAATAACTAGGAAAGTTAGAAAAGAAGTGGAAGATATTGCTACAAAGTATGGCATCACTAGAGAACAATTGAAAGAATCAAGGCAAAAGGCATTAGAGAAGGAAAAACAAGAAGAGAATAGGTTAAGGATTTGGAAGAGTCCCAAATGAAACAAGAAAGACCCAAAAGAACTCAGAAAACCACAAGAAGCACTGCAACTTCCTCTGGACCCACATAATCAATAAGTGTGGAACAAACATCAAGAAAATCCACTAATAAAGAAGCAAAGAAGAAGAAGATGAAGGGAAAAAGACTATATGTCAGTGTGGATAGAAAGGACAAAGAAGAAACAGAATCAGATGAGTCCTGAGATAAAGAAGATGAAAGATGAGGCAGTCAAAGCCATAGGAAAGTCCTTCAGAAAGGACAAATCAAACAAAAGGCAAAATGTAGACAAGCCTTATGTTGAAAAGGCTACAATATCTCTTCAAGGTGTATTAAATCTATCACAATTGATGGGAACTTGAAGCCCATGATTAAATTTTATGATGAATATAATGATGCAGATAAGAGAATCTTGGAAGAGGCTAGAATAAAATACTTAAACATCTTCAACATGGCCCTTATTGAGATCATCTCTGATCTCCCTAAAAGTCTAGCCAACATTTTGACCATTAGAAAAGAGATTGCCAGGGAAAAAGATATTGAGCTAAGACAACATGTACTGACAAAATTATGTCTGAAAATTACTCTAGAAGAAGAAGACTTGATTTTTAAGGAAACTAAGGATAAGTTCATAACCAAAATGAGGATGAATTCATTAATGATGGGTAAGATTGACAAAGTGGTAAAAGAAATAGAGGAAATTATTTTGGAAGATTTGAAGAAATACAATCTTCCCACCACTTATGACAATGAAGACAATAATGTTGGTGATAGTACATCTATTCTAGAAGTCAACATTGAAAATGAGATAGATAAATTTGACCAAACAGGTGAAGAAAAGGAAACTCTTGCCTATCTGAAACATCAAATAGTGGACAATACTATTGGAGAGAGGACTGTAGAAGAAGAAATACCAACTGCACAAACCAATTCCTCTCTGGCATATTAGATTGAAGAGGATTTGATAGAAGATGAATAGAAAGAAGACACAGACAAGGCCATGGACATTAATCCTATGGAGCAGGAACAAAAAAATGATGTCTCTGGTGCAACAAGAGATAGTGCAAGGTAGCAAAAGAATTATTTGAAAAGGAGGAACTAGTTCTAGATGAGCTTGAGTCAATCTAAGGTCCAATAAACCTGGATATGATGTCTCCTATTTAGATGCTCATGTTGGATTCAGTTGCTCAATCCAAAGCAAGAAAAGAGATATTAAAATCCCACATTGAGGACAATGAACGCATAAGTGAAGCGTCCATCGTCTTGGAGAAGCTGATGCCAACATACTAGAAGGATACCTTTCTATCTACTTCATGCCAACTCAAGGGACTCATACACTCTGTAAGTACACACTTTGAATTCCTTGAAATATCTGCTAAAACAAAAGTTAGACAAGAGTTCAATAAGAAAAGTTTAGATGAGTTGACAAAGTTGATAGATCATGATAAGGTTCAGTTAGATAATGGGATATAGAGTATTCAAAGTGCTATTGTAGAAGGTGGTGATATATATAAATTTTGTCTATCATGGCCTAAAGTTACAAAGAAGAAGAAGAAAAGATTAAGGACTTGGAAGAAAAACTATTGCAAATATCTAAGTCTTTTGATCTAGTAAATGAATCAATCAGTATCAAAGAAGTTCAAGTCATCAACATTCATAATGACTTGAATGGTCTAATAAATCAAAAGTATCAAATTAAGAGTATAATGGGACAATTGAGAAGACTGATCAGTCCCAAACTAGAGTCAATGACTAAGCTTGTAGCTGAAGCATAGCTTGCTGTACAAACTGCCACACCATCAGATCTATAAAAGGTAGAAACACTAGTTTTTCTACTCAGCACACATATACAAATTTTGGGTGATCCTAAAAAGAGCTGGGATGTTGAGATAGCTCAAATAAAGAACATCTTTAGTGACATTCTTCAGCATATGTAAGATAAAGTAGAAGACTATACTTGTAAATATGTCGCAGATTACATAAAATTTTCAAGTCTTGACAAATTTTGGTTTTGAAACAAACCCTTTTCCATTAATCTCAAAGGGGGAGAAGAAGATCAATGAAAAATGGATAAACATCTGAAGGGGAAAATTAATATAAAAGTGTATATAGTAAGGGAGAGCGGTTTTGATAATGAAGCATTTTTCACTAAGAGACACTACTATGAGGATAAGTTGAGTGTTTTCATTGATGGAAACAAGATAAGGATGACACATCAGCATGATAGGAAGACATAACTCCAAAAGTTCATTTGTGATTGGGAATAAGGCACAAGTCTGGAAAGCCCTAAATTGGCTTGGAAGTGTTTAGGTATGAGACAGAAAAAGGATTAGTACTCCTCCGCAAATGATGGCATGAAGATACAGCTTAGGTATTATGTTCACATTTCTCTATTGATGTTACATTTCAATAATCAAGTCATGACTTCCTTCGGAAGTCATCTGATGAAAAGACGAAATCTGGGTCTACAAAAGTAAGACAAAGATAGTGAATAGTGTTGAGTAAATTGGTTTGCATTCCTCTGCATTAGCATGTTTTATTCTGTGGTTATGAAGTAAGATAGAGATAGGTCATGACTATCATAATCCAAGTTTGTAGCTCTGGAAGTGCAGCAAATCTTATTATATAGGTTCTCCAATACCGACATCTAGTATAACAATGTTACAGTGTGACAAGGCAATAGATCTAAGGTCCGCATTTTGGCGTACAAATTTATCACATTCTATGAAGTTGAAGACATGTCAAGAGATCAATAATGATTGATTAATGTGATTCATGAAGTCCCATTTGGTCCGCAGCATAAGTTGTGGTGTGATAGAGGAACCTATCATATATATTATGAAGGAAAAAGCTAATAGATGGTTAATTCCTTCTGCAGATAAGAAATATAAGTTGGTTGATAAATGTAAGTGGTTGTATGATTAGAGCCAACACATATGAAGACATGTGCATGATGATTTGGATCCACATTGAAGATTTAACACAAGAACAAGCTGATAGGATATAACACTTGGTATACACATTTCATAGTTTGCTTGTCGACCTGATCATAAGAAAGATTTAGTTGTAGATATAGATAAAGGATGGATTTTAGTGTTTGAGATAGTGTTTGTGTGATGTGATGTATATGAATGCGAAATATGTGAAGATAGAATGGTCATAGCAAATAAAGAGAGATCTTGAGCATATGTATGAGTAGAGCAGAGAAACAGGGGCAGATTGAAATGAAGAGTTCTGAGTCAGTGTTTATGAGCTTAATTAGAACTATTATCATGCATATGTAGATGCAATCATAGTAGTTCATCTTTGGCAGTGAGCCACCCTTCTCCTTTCTTCTAGTAGTTGTCAATGTGCCTTTTACTTGAGCAATAAGCTCCAGGCAGTAAGCCTTTTGTAATTCAGCATTGTCCTATAATAATATATTGAGAGATAACACTCTTCGTGGTTTTTCCCTCATTGGGTTTTCCACGTAAAAAATATTGGTGTTCATGTGTTATGTCTTTGTGGTTGTTGTTCATTTGTTTGTTCTACATTTACATAATTGAATTTGGTAAATAGATAAAAGAACAAGTGCATAAATGGTTTTGTAGAACACTGATCCACCCCCCTCTCAGTGTTCATTGTATTCAAAATAGAGATCTCAATAAACCATCACTAGGATGTTAAATCCTCATGCCAGCATAGTGCCTTGCTCTACACATTGAATGATCAGTGCCTAACACCATCTAAGATAGGAAAATCCCTTATCTCCTGATAAATTAGAATAAATCAAACCAATGAGGAATTTCCTTGAGGTTGAAATAGGTAGGCAAGGAACAGAAGTAAGTTAGACCCCTATCTGATTGTCAAAATGAGTCATCCCCATGATACATGCCCACACTTGTTTCTCATCAAGAGACTCACTCTTGAGTAAGGTAAGTGATTGTCCTCTCATGGGGACCTCCAAGATGCGATAGACATTGTAAAAAGTGATATTCCATTCCCTTGAGACCCAGGGAAATTTGAATTTATTACTATTGACATCCTAATAGGTCAAAATATCATAGCAAATGTGGGAAGTAGGATGAACAATTGGAACATGGAATATACTATCTAGCTCTGCTCTTATCAAAATAGCAAGATTTCTAAGAGATAAGGCCTCGTAAGCATCAATATTCCATAACTTCTCACAATTCACTTTTGCTCTTCAATTAGCATTCTCATGCTATTCAAAAGATGTAGGTGCCTTCTTCTTTTAGTATTTGTTTCCCAAGCCTTCAAAGGCTTTATATATAATTGTTATGGTCACAATTTTTCCAAGTTGGAGTGATTCAAAGCTTTTATAATCTCTCCCAATTCATAGCTTTCTCAGGCTCATTTGCTCTCTTCCCAATTGCTGCCAAGAGAAGGACCCTGCTATTGTAAGAGGATGAAGAGGTTGCTGAAACAAGGGTTCCTAAGGGTAGTACAGAGACTCATGTGTCAACCACAATCTAGGTTTTTCATGCTTTATTAATTAATTAAATCATAATTTTCTCTTGGGAATAGAAATCTTGTTGTTACAATTTCCTTGATAGATTTATTTTAAAAGTTTACTAGATTAGCTTTACTTTGAGTAGTTAAATTGCAATTCTAGATTAAATTTCATTGCAAGTATTTTCAAATATTAGATTAGTTCAAAAATCATATTCAAAAGCATAATGAAAACATAGTATAAATTTCATTAAGTAATCTCATATTAAATTGCATTCATCTATCAAATTCCTAGTTAATTAGTCCATTTTGATATTCAATTCCAGAAAAGAACAAAAAAAATCATTTGCATACATTGAAAAACTTAAAAAATATAAAAACATTAGAAAACATAAAAATAGAACAAGTATTCACAAACTTCTCGATTTCATCATGAGGTCAATGCTATCACAAACTCTTTAATTTCGTCACAAGGTCAAAAAGTCAAGAGAACTCATACAAAGACTTAGATAACATCACTAAGTCAAAATTCAACTCTCAGCCAACTCAAGCGAATATTCTCTATCCAAGCATATGCATTTTCCCTAGAATTTGAGGTGAGTGGGTTAGGGCTATCCTTGAGGAGACTGAACAATTACATCCTAGGCCACAACTAGCACAACAAACACTAGAAGAGAAAGAACATGCCCTTAGGTTGATAAAACAAAGAGAATAAATACAATGAAACATTCAAGCCATAGAATAAAGATTATAACATACTATCCTCATTAATGACTACAATTTCAAGATCCATCTAGACGTTGGAACACAAGAAACCCAAATAAGAAATTGGTAACTAGTGACCCTTCGATCATATTATTATCTCCACCACAACAGTCATAGAACAACACATAGCAAACCACAATAGGCCCCAGGATGAACTGACTACTTTTCATGTTGTTCTTCTCCCAAGAGAACATAACCATCCCTAGGTCTCACCTCCACTTGACTGGCTTCTTCCACGAGAGTGAGAGTGACTTGGAGGTTGCCCAAAGCAAGGAAAGGGTCAATGTGATGTATCAAAGATGACTCATTTGTGCTTGTCCCTGAGTCACATTTTGAGGAGTACAAGGCCAAAACCATTTCCAACCATCCCATCATCATTGATACAAGCATTGGATTTAGAGCCTTCCTCTTAATTAATGATATTTTCATTTATTTCCCCTCCTCTCTAAAATCAAAAATATTATTTAAGGTAGATTTTTTCTCTTACATCACTCCTTGCAACTAATCTTGTGCTTAATGAGTATCATCAATAATCCTTATGTCTTTTTCAAAGGGGTATCCTTTATCCTCATCATTAACTTCCTTATTTTTTGGTTTATCATTTTTAGGAAGGGTTTTTTTGAAATTATTAATCAAATGACCAAATCTTCCACAATTTTGACAATAAGGGCTAGATTTCTCATAAACAATTAGTTGGAATCATTTTCCAAAGTTAGATTATGTGTCAGTAAAATTTTGTTCAACTCAAAATTTACACAGAATCTAGTAAAGACCAATATTGTTTTCTTCTTTGTAACTTTATCTATAGTCAAATGTTGCCCAAAAGAGCTAGAAATACTTTGAGGACATTTGGATCCCAATATTCTAATGAAAAACTAGGTAAGCTAACCCATGCTGGGGAAACAACACACAAATCAATTATCAGGTCAAACCTAGGTTTCCACTTACAAAGGGAGAGGTTATTTAAATTAGTTTGAATAAAACACCATGGACCATTAGTAAACACCTTAATCATGTCTTCCTAAACAAAAAATCAAAATGAGAATAATCCATCCACCATTGCACTAATAGAAACACATCCTTTTAATTTCTAGACCTCACAAGCCCATTTACAAACAAGGTCAATATTAGGTAAGAAGGGAAAAAACTTACTCACAACATGTTCTCCATGGTTGAGATAACTTCATCCATAAGTGAATCTAAGTGGATGACAACAATGCCCTCCTCAGTATGTGAAATCTTAGGTCACTTAACATTTCCTCCACTTGAAGTTCTAGGTCTTGAGATATAGTCAACCCAAGTCTAACCTACCTTACCATTGGAGGACTTTGATACGATGTTAGCACCATTGCATGGGAAAAGGGAAACCCCTTGACGGCCCCCCAAGTTGTATCCCATTAGCAAAACTCCTGCCAAGTTTTCAAAATTTCAAAAACCATAATAAAGCTCCAATCAATTATGTGATGTTAAAAGTGGGCTCACAAAAAACTTATGTTCACTATAAAATAGAAATAAATATAATAATCACAATTATAACTATTTTCAATATTATACTTTTTGGAAAGCTTAGTCCGATGACTACGATCTTGCAAATTATCTTGACATGTTGAATCCATTTGTTGGTCAAACCTAAGGTTTGAAACATAAAATTTTGAGGAAAATCTAAGAACTATGGTGGAAAGGTCATTGCTAGGACCTTCGTTCGAAGGTCCATACGAAAAAAAATTACAAAAAAAAGAATAAAAAAGACCTTTGTTTGAAGGTCCCTTTTCAATTCCTGTTTTTGGAAATTTATAAAAGAGGAATAACAATTCTAAACAAAGGAATAAAAGGGACCTTTGTTTGAAGGTCCCTTTTTTATTCTTTTTTTAGAAATTTCTACAAAAGGAATAGAAGGAATGTTAGAATGAAGGTCCATTTTTATTCCTTTTATGGAAATTTCTAAAAAAGAAATAAAAAGGGACCTTCAAACAAATGTCCCTTTTGTTATTTCTTTGGAAATGACCTTGGTTCGAAGTTCCTTTTCATAAAAACCTTTGAACGAAGGTCCACCTTCATTCGAAAGGTGATTTTTATTTTACCTTTGAATGAAGGTACCTTCATTCGAAGAAATACCTTTGAACAAAGGTGTTTCTTAATTTTTTTCTCGCAACCTATGCCAAATTTTAGTGCCCCACAAGTGGGACTCACTATTGTGGGTTCACTCAATAGTGTACTATCTCACCACATTTATAACATGTGACTTCTTTCATTCTACTTTGACCTTATCCTCAACCTCTACCACATATACCTCTAAATTTATTGTAGCAACTTCTACTGTAATTATAATCACTCTTATAGCTAGTAGATGGTCTATCATTAGGTTCCTAAGGTTTGACATTTTGTATTGTATTGATATTGCACTGATCTATCCATTGTGGTTGCTGGTATCCATGTTTCTACATATAATGGGCTTATTTCTCAATCCCTTGGCCCTTGCCACCCCCTATGGATGGGTTTATGATCTTCGCATCTATGATTGTACCAAATTTCATGACCAACCCCATCTCTTAGGTAGAATAATAATGATGGATAATCATCTATTTGGTGATCATCTCATTCTTTGTAGATTCCACAATATACACTTTTTATCCTCTTGGGAGGTTTTAAAAGGTCAACTCTTAGTGTCATAGACCTTTTCATTCCCTCTATGATTAGGCATTCATTTCTTAGATGGCCTTAATTTGAGAAATACATGCACCAAATCTTCTTTCTCCTATCATCTCCTAACTACTATCTCCTTTTGCTAGCATTTATTTTTTTATCTTTAATTGTTCTAGTTATAGTTTGAAATTTTCTATTTTATCACTTCCACTTTCTTTACCTTATCCTCTTCATGGTTGGGCTTCTATCCTAGAGGCCAATTCCACCACTTCTATATAAGTGTGAAAAAATCTTTCACCCAGTGAAACTCTAATTATAGGTAGTAACCTAGACCCAAACCACTCTACCCTTTATTTTTTGGAAAGTGGTTCTTATAACCACCTCACAACTCCCTTAAACCTTTGGGTGAATTCCTTGATTGTTTCTCCCTTCTCCTAGAACATCTCCCTCATTTTTTGACATTATAAGATGGAACTTCTAGAGATTGGAAAGTACTTAAAAATTTATCCTTCAAATCATCCCATTATTTATTATGTTCAAGGAATTCTTTTATATACCACTTTAGGTCCTCATCCCTAAGTGTTTCTAGAAAATCATATAACTTAGTTTGGTTCTCCCTCACTCCATTTATTTTCTATATAGATTCTAGGACAAATATATGTTTAGAGGCTTCTTTTCTATCCTTTCCAAAGAGAGGTGGCCTGATATGGTTTTGGTCTATTTTGTGAGTGATTGGTACCTTTGATTTGTTTATGTTTGGTAAGGTTGCACTACTTATGTTCCTACCTTTTCTCTCTATCTTTGGTTTCTTAGTATCTTTAATTAGAACTCTTGGCCTTCCTACCACACTTGACAAATTCCTCTTTCTAGATTAATTTCTTTAATCTACCTTTATCCCTAGAAACTTAGTATCAAAGAATTTGTCACCTAGAAGTTCTTTACACAAAACTACAAATTCTTTGTTTTTTTATTCTTCCTTTTTTTGAAATGGTTCACTAAATATGTATTTAGTTCAAACTCTTCTTGACTTAATTGGCACATGGGAGTTAGGGGAGTCACTTGTTCAAGGTGTTATTTCATTTTAGGTGATTGAGTTTTCAACAATTTCTCATTATTTAATTAAAATTCATTAAATAATATTGGGCTCTCCCATCCTTCTTCAAATGAGCTACAATTATATTGATGCTTAACTTATTGTACATTTCCCTTCTATCACCTAGTTATGCATTCCTATCCTTTTCTCAAAATTCCAAAATTTTCATCATATTTTCCTTCTCTAAACATACACTCTCACTCACCACCTTATCTAAGTATTCCACACTTTATTCTAGAGATTTTATTTTGATATATGAGTAAATAAACTTTCAAACCCTTCATTTATTTTGACCCTAATATTTGGGAGATTAGGTTTAGAATATTGATCACAAGTTAAAATATCAAATAGTAGATAATCCCTACTTCCACACCTTGGTTAAGCAGTATAGCTCCCAATCCCTCACTTAATTAACTATATAAATTCATCATACTCTTTTATCTAATATTTTAATCGAGTCAAGTACTCATTTTCAATATTGATATGAGGGTTAAGTTGATTTGATGTTTTATTATTACTAACTAGTACAATAATTATTTATCCCATTGGCAATTGACTTACAGTACTCTCCACATTCTTAAAATTCCCAACATTGTCAATATCCTCAATGTTCTTAGAATTCTCAATATTTTTAGTAGTAGCCCTCCTAGAGTGCTCTAAAGAGGCTTTCCTATCCTTCTTCATTCTTTTGTGATATCTTTTCTATCTCTCTTTGATTAGCTTCAACCTTTTTCCTTTTTCAATGTGCAATCCATTGTTACATCCCCTTCTTCTAAACAAGGAAACATTGGTTATGTTGTTAGTTGTGTATAACTACTTTCATGTGAATATGAAATTTATTCATTGGATAATGTGTATAATTATGTGAGGATGATTTTCTTTTATATGTGAATATTTTTCAATTATATGTGAGAATGGATGTATGGATATAATATATATTAATGTTCATATCAAGGAAATGATTTAACCTCCATTAATTGTTGAAGTGGTTGCAGGATAAATCAATTGACAAGGAGAAAGGTATATCAATAGGGAGAGGCATGGTTACGAGAATCAAAAAACACAATATTGTCTAAGTCTTAGTCTAGAAAACTATATCATCATAGCCTTGGCCAAGGCACATACATATACATATATATTTCAAGTTGGTAAGAATTATTTCCTTATGTATATTAAATAAAATATATATTTTTAGCTCACCTCATGAGGAGTGCTTAGTGGTGTGTGAGCTAGAGTCTCATATGTAACTCCTCCACTCCACCTACACGCAAGAAGGAAACATTCCTTCTTGCATGCGGACGGGGGGAAGGAGGAGGATGCCTTTATTTGTTGGCATTCATCCTTTTCATTCTCATTCTTTACTCAATCTTGAAAAAAATAGCGTTTGCACCCTTTTCCAGAAAGCATTCGCATGATTAGTGAGCTATTCTATGAACATCGATTGCATTCTTTGAGTGTCCTCGTCACTGCAACTTAGAAATCTGAACCATATATTCCTTGTGCATGAGATTCATACCTTTCTTACTCTGTCGAATCAATATAATAGGAGTGATAGAAAGAACTAGTCTGACAATTAGGATTCACCTTTGTAGCATCATGTGATGGATATAAATGCATTATTTTGGATAGCCGTAGCTGATCCTAATTACAATTCATTTTGTTACTCTATATTTTCTATTTTGTGATTCATGCATGAATCTCCTAAATCTATATGTGTCTTTCAATTCCAAATCATTTGAATCTATAGAAGTATTTTGTCTTTAACCTATATATATACTTACTTCCACTTATATATTCTCATTCAGAAATTCGACTTCAATCATTGAGGTAAAGGATACCTTTCTATCTGAATGTTCATATGTCATATCTTATATGAATCTGTAAGTTTGTCAAGTGGATTATACACGATTTTCATCCAATCTTGTAACCAAAAATAAACATATGAAATAATGTCAATGCCAAGAAAGGGTGAATGTTGATGACATAGTAGTGTTAGATAATTATTAGAAATCCTTGGCCAAGGTTACAATGCAATATAGGCATCTGTTAGCTATCAAGTACCAGATATAGCACTAGTAAGAGTGATCTTTCTAGTTAGGAGGTACCTTTAGGGGAAAGATCGATCAGGAGGTATAGTTTCTTAACACCAAGCTTAGAGGCATATTGTTGTTATTAGATTCCTCGCTAATCACCCTCGTGAAGGGTCAGGTTTCTTCAGTTGAAGAAGCACAGGAGACTAGTTGGTCTTGGTTGGGTGGATAAAGCCCTTGTTGATATTCCTTTTTCCAAAATCCAGAGGAGGATCTACAAACAAATCAGCAGGAAGCTATTCAAGTTGTACTTTTCTTAATCTCTCTTCCTATCTTAATATTTGAATTTCATTGAAGAAAGTTAGTTAATTTATTCTTGGTTATATGTATTCTATTAGAAAAGATTATTTCAGCTAAAAATGAAAGTCAGTTGTAAATTTGAATTTTATTGCATTAGATACTATTTCCATAATAGTTAGTTATTCTTTCCACTGAAATTCGGTTAGATGTAAGTTTATAATCTGTTAAATAAGAGTGGATGTTACATGTGGTATCAAAGCCAAGTTCCACACTGAACCTCGGGGCTCATCATGCTTAGAACATTAAAAATAGTTATTGATGTTTTCTTTAGGATGGTATTGATAAGAAAAACACCCTAGAAAAAGATTTGTGACCCTGTATCTATTCGACTATGGAAGATCAGACTTCGTTATGATTATTCAAGTTGTTCTCCTCCAACAGATTTGGAAATGATAGCTGAAGCTCTGAAAAGACTTTAGAAGGAGAGAAGAGAATGGATAGTCTCTAGAAAAGAGAAGGTGAAGTCCACCATAATTGTAGACATAAACAAGACCACACTAAACTAGAAACATCTAAAGGAGATCAAGTTCTGACTACTGGATATAAGCTTACCCATTTTTAGAATTTAGTGATCAGGAGGAACCTATCACTGATAATGAAAAAGATTCAAAAAACTAATCACAGAAAGTGATGACTATTTTGTATTGAATTGCAATACATTTATCATAGGAAGTAATAGAAATTTTGTAATTATTAATCTATCACATGGAGTGATTCTCTTTTTTTTCAAATAAATTAAAATTTTTGTGAACTATTTGTATTTGACTTGAGTTTAAAAATAATTTTATGCAAAAAAATGGAAGACTCCTTAATTCATTATGAAAACTACTAAATGACAACAAACAATAACCAAAAACTAATTAAAACTCTTAATTTCTTAACGAACTTCATTGGAATGGAAAATTCTAGAAATGAGATCAGAGAAGATCAAGACAATAGCTCCATGGATAAACATGATTAGATATTGAGTATGATGAAAGCAACTCAGGCTAGATTAGCCCACCTAGAGAAAAGGGTAGAAGGGTAATCTGAAGCTAGAGATGAGAGGCCTTAAAATCAAAGTGACCAGCATGAAGATAACTCAAAAACATTAAGTATAGGATACAAGAGAAGTAGATTGGCCAATGAGTTAGCCAAAGATAAGAAAAAGATAAAACGTCCTAAGTTCTGAGGCTCTACTTTGGGAGATGCTGTGGAGGCATGGCTGACAAAAATGGAAAAGTTTTTTGAGCTTCAAGATTATTCTGATAACTCTAAAGTAGCATGGGCAACCTACGAGTTTGCAGAAGAAGCTACCACATGGTGGGAAAACAAAAGGGTTAAATAGGATTGGTAGTGACTGATGTGTCATGGGATCAATTTTTGAAGATATTCCTCCAAAGATGGCTTCCACAGTTATTTTATGATAAAAAACTGTTAGATTTTGAAAACCTTAGATAAGGACCCCTAACTATCAATGAGTACTGGGAGAAATATACCTGTTTACTCAAATATGTTCCATAGTACTAACAAGATGAAAAGTTTCAAGTACAAAAGTTCATAATGGGGTTAAAGAATCATATTGGAGGACCGATATATGTTTTGGCATCTAGGACTATGGATGAGGCTTACGAGAAAGTTGTTTTGGAAGAATAGAGATTGAAGAAAGATGATTCCTTCAGGGACAAGAAGCATTAACAAAGGTAAGTGGGAGCAGTCACAACAAAATTTCAAAAAGAAGGTGTACGAGAACAATCAGTTTAAAAAGAATAATTACAACTCCTAGAAGTATGAAAACAACACTAGTAAAAGTACTAAAAAGAAGGGACCGCCTGTAGGATGTTTCAATTGTGGAGGTAAGCACTACGCAAATCAGTGTCCCTCTAAGAACTAGCAAGGACAGTAGCAACGGAAGGCTCTACCACTTCAACAGACCATTTTTTAGCAAAGAATTCATGCAGCAATTGATAATAGACTGTTAGGATTAGCTATGGAGGTAGCTATCCCAGGATCAAGATGTCTAAGAGCTAATCACAAGAATCAAAGAAGATCAACATGATAGAATGATATTCTATACACAAGATAATGACTTGATACAAGATTAGTTGATATGATACAATGAGAGGCCTTGGTTATATAGACCAAGGTTGAGAGCTAGAATGTTGTAGTCATGTGACAAGTGTCACATTCCTATTACATATGACAACTAGAGGATAGGATGCCAACTAGGTCACATGTGTAGGATAAGACAACTATCAACACCTAGCAACAACTAGACACAACTAGAAACAACTAGAAACAACTAGTAAACTCACTAAGTCAACTTAACATGTGAACATGTGTGTGAGTATTATTTAACTAATAAATAGTTAAATAATATGAATTATCCACACAACAAAGGTTAAACTAGTTAGGTAATAACCCTATTCACACCAACAACCCCCCTTAAGTGCAACTTAAGGAGGAGTAAACAAATGCAAAATGCAAAGATGGGTCCCGGCAACAAGGCCATGTTAGGTACCCATATACAACAATCTCTCACAAATGGAGAAAAGGAGAAAACCTCATGGGAAAAACTCTTCTCCAAAAGAGAGATAAGTGAAGGAAGAATGGAAGGAGGACTCAACATGACCCCCCAAGGACTACTTCCATCACAAGGATACAAAAGATATCCCCCCATAGGAGATAAAAGAAAGACTAAGAAGCCTTCACAAATGATGTCCCAAAAAGATCAGGAACATGAAGAACTCCACTGAAGCACAAAAAAGATGCAAATAACTGCCAAAGAACTGCTAAACTGCTGAAGAACCTTCACTGAAAAAAGGATGAAGATCAGGATCAAAGAGACAAAAATAAGCATGAGTGACAACCAATCAGATAGTCAAAGATGCAAATGGCACATCAATCTATATGAGTGACCCCAACAACACTACTCAACCAATGTGATAGTTGAAAATATAGGTGCAATAATTTCAAGAACTCTGATCATCTGAATAAGGTAGAAGGTTGCCTCCACAAGAATGTAAGAGTGTCTATATGGTATCTATTCCATCTCACCGAAATGCATGGGTAACTAGCCGCTACATTCTCCTAGTATATAGGAACAAAAACTGGATACATAGTTCACTCCAAGTGAAACCAAGAAAGCATTAGCACAAGTAGTATGATACCCCCCATAATGCTAATAAGGGAGAGGTATGGCAGCTCCAATGAAACTGTGTTTCACAATGTAGTGCAAGAAGGTGAAGAAGCAACATCAGAAGTTGCACACAGTAGTACCTGCAACTTAGTAAAGGGTGTGCAAATATCAAGGCACACACACATGGAGCTAAAAATGTTGTCATGGAGGGACTCTCACCAGAAAAGATTGTGATGGCAAATAACAAGGCACTAACACAACCCCCCATTGCACTTTATAAAGTAGTGCGAGTACAAAAATGGCATAACATGATGTGCAAGATCCCTAAACAACAAGTACAATATGTGGCACTTTATCTTAGTCCATTTACAAATCAACAAGTGCATTCAATGGATACATGTAATGTCTAAAACAAGGACTGAATGAGTTGATGTCATGAGTTAAAAAATGAAGACATTGACCATGCATGCCTTACAAACCTCAAACAAATGACAAAAAACTACAAAATATGCCGACCAGAAAGAAATACAAGATTGAGTACAATGGTGTCAATTGGAAGCCTAAATCAACTGTTTATAACATATAGTGATTTTACAAATTTTCAAGAAAATTGGCTATCCAAAACAAAAAATGGCCCACACCTTCCGATTCCTTGTATTTTTCTGATCAATTTCAAAAAAAAGTTTGCTCAATTTTGACATCGTGAGCAAAAGTTATGCCTTGTCAAAAAATATTGAAAAAATTAAGAAAAAATGTCATTTGGAGGCAAATTCTAAAAAAATACAGCAATCTGGAAAAAAATCACCTATACCATGATTAAGTACTCAGAACCACCTTTCCAACAACTATAAGAACATGAAAAATTGACTCTTTGGGTGCAAGTTATGGCAAAAAGAAAAAATTAGCCTCCTTTAGCAAGTGAAGAATGCCAAGAGGTTTGTCATGGCATAAAAAAGTTTTCTAGTTGGCATAAAATGTTGTCTGTAGATGGTTACAATTTTCCTTTTACAAGCATGATCTTCTACAAGAGCCCTAGAATAGGAGAGATGGAAAATCCAAAAAAAATGTTGTAGAGGCCAGACGGGCCCAAATTAGTCTTATCTCATTGCAAAAACATTGGCAGAGATTTTGAGCCAAAAAAATGGGCCACAATAGTTAGATCTTGACCAAAAGCATCCAAACAAGTTATTGAACTATCTCTTTGTAACAGAATCATTAACATTAATGGCAGGCCATGAACATCAGTAGTCATTTCCTCATATATGCCAAGCAACCTATCCTTCATCATGTGGTAGTTGAGGGAATCCACCTTGAGGCCATCCTTTATCAATCCCAAAACAAGTTGAAACTTAGGATTTGTTATCGAAGCTAGATCTGGAAGTTTCCTATTCGTGGTAAACATTTCTGTAACCTCATGGTGAGCACAATGGTCTGAATTAACATATGGAGTGTAATGATGATGCAAGCACCCGTAAATGACTGGGAGGGCCTGTATTCTACTTAGGAGGCAATGAGCTCAGGCATCTCCACCCCTGTATATCACAGATCACAAATGGTCTAGATCGATCCAAACAAAGTCTTAATCTGATCAGTCAAAAATTTAAGAAGAGATCCACCAAGATGTTGATTTATGATGGTTCTCCCTAGGATTTGTTGGTGTAGAAACCACAAACATGTGATCAATCTACCCAAAAATAACTCTGCTAGAAATTAGTGGCAATAAGCTTGCAAGCCACAAGGAACAACACCTATCAATCCTGATCAAGAGGATCTTCTAGTGCAATGTGGCTGAGTAGGCAAAAACAAATCATAACCAAAGGAGCCTTAGATCTAGAATTCTCATACTAGTGTGTGCACTTGGATCACAAGAGATAGCAGTTGAAAGCTTTCACCAGAAAAGGCAAGCACATATAATGATGAGGCTAGATCAAACAAAAAACTAAAATCAATTACTTGGCTTGTTGAATACCATCAGGGTCGAGTGGCTGAAAAGCAAATGAGTTTGAGTGGACTGAGAGGAGCCTGAGATGATTAGTGTGCAAAAGAGATACTGTCGTGGGTTGAGTGGCCACTAACCATGCAAAGAGCGATCAAATGATCAGAAAAAATGTAGATCACGGGGATGAAGGCCTAACAAACCATCTGAGATCATAAAATCGGGCCACAATTTCAAAGAACATTGTAGATTTGATTTGCAGAAGATATAAATAGAACAACCAAATTTTGAAATGCTGTGGAAACTTTATTGTTGGCTGCCAGAGGGTTGGGCGATGGTGATATGGGCTCGATCTGGTCAAAAATAATTTGAGTACCAAATTTGAATGCTGAAGATGTTAGTGCAAGCCAAAAACACAAAAAATGAGTTCGATGTATTCCAGAACCACTGACATAGCAGGTCAGATCGGGCCTATTTAAAATAGAGTCTTCGCCCGAAATGAAAAAAGGTTCGAACAAGCCCAATGAGACTGGAGCATGGTCCAACTAGGGCACAAGCCTGCACTACTCAAGATCAACTCCTTGGAGGTATATAATCTCCAAATTTTCTTGGCAGAATGTACAGATACAGCCATGATCAGGGAGTATTGCATGCAAAACTTGCATGTAGCAAGAACATTGACAATGTCAATGAGACCACTTTCTTGACCTATTGTCTACTAATCAAATCCAGATCACTGTCGCTAAAAATAAAGTCAGTTTGCAACCTCACGTGACCACAATCTGGAATAGAAATTTGGTCTAAGAGAAGACCAAACAAGCTCGGATCAATAGGATATGAACAAGAATGTCAAAACTAGATATAAGTCCAAATCAAGGCCGATCAGGGCGTGAATACCAACAAAATGTAGGTACAGGATCTAGGCAAGGAGTCCTACAAAACTGGTAGAATAGATGATCAACCCACAAAATGTGCAAGGGGCAATATTTCCCTCTGCTAAAAAAAATTGCCTTTTCAACAGATAAATCTACACAGAGGGCAAAAAAACCCCAACTTTGACTGTGACGAAAGTATGTCATGTTTACAGCTGATCTTAGCAGATTTGACCCTTCTGATCTCAATGATGAGGTTGTTTTTTCTCCAAAATGTATCAAATAAAACTTGCAATTTGAAATGACAAACATAAAAGCCCCTAAAATCTGTTATTTCTTTCAACCTTTCTGATTCTCCAGTTCATCCAGGGATGCAAGAGAAGAGCATACTTAGTTTCAAGAAAAAAAATCACTATCTAAGATCTTCTAAAAAAGAACTAACTCTAGACAATCAATAAGCTCTGATACCATGTTAGGATTAGCTATGGAGGTAGCTATCACAGGATCAAGATGTCTAAGAGGTAATCACAAGAATCAAAGAAGATCAACATGATAGAATGATATTCTATAACAAGATAATGACTTGATACAAGATTAGTTGATATGATGCAATGAGAGGCCTTGGTTATATAAACCAAGGTTGAGAGCTAGGATGTTGTAATCCTGTGACAAGTGTCACATTCCTATTACATATGACAACTAGAGGATAGGATACCAACTAGGTCACATGTGTAGGATAAGACAACTATCAACACCTAGCAACAACTAGACACAACTAGAAACAACTAGAAACATCTAGTAGACTCACTAAGTCAACTTAACATGTGAACATGTGTGTGAGTATTATTTAACTAATAAATAGTTAAATAATATGAATTATCCACACAACAAAGGTTAAACCGGTTAGGTAATAACCTTGTTCACACCAACATAGACAAGTAGAGTACCAAGTTACTCCCATAGAAACTCCAAGTGTGCTTTATGGAAACCCAATAATTATTTTAATAGACACTAGAGCCACTGAATGTTTTATATCACCTAAGTTACTAGCAAGGTTCCCTAAAAGAACTAGGTATATGGCAAAATTGTGGATGGTTGAATACACTAATCAGACGAGAGCTCAAGTAGAGCAATGTCTATTTGAAGCCAAGATTGAATTTCCAAACTTCACTACAGTGGTCAACCTTTACATAGTACCTTTGGGTTCCTATGATGTGATCATTGCAATGAATTGGTTAAAAGAACATAGGGCTAAGGTCAACTGTTATGCTAAGATAGTAGATTGTATGGATGATTCAGGGAACCTGCTGAGGATTCAAGGGAAACAATGAGAACTTAAGGTGCGACAAATCTCAGCTATGCAGCTGAAAAGAAATAGAAGGAAAGGCTATAAATTGTTTGTGGTCAAGATGGAAGCAGTCAAAGAAGGGACAGACCATTCCTAGAATAGGAAGAGGAAAATGGGAGTTGAAGATAAGGAAGAGACCTTCACTGAAAAATACCCTTATATTCAAGAATATCAAGATGTATTTCTGAAGGAACTACCTGGGTTACCACCTAGAAGAATATTTGATTTTACCATTGATCTAGTACCAAGGGCTAAACCTATTTCAAAAGTACCTTACTATATGACAACCTTAGAGCTAGTGGAGTGAAAGACACAATTACAGGAATTACTAGATAAGGGTTTGATATGACCGAGTGTTTCACCATGGGGTTCCCTAGTGATTTTTGTTAAAAAGAAGGATGGGACTCTTCATTTATGTATAGATTACCGAATGCTAAATAAGCTCACCATCAAGAACAAAAAACCTTTACCTTGAATAGATGATCTTTTTGGTCAAATGAAAGGTGCTCCAGTATTCCCCAAAATAGATTTGACATTAGGATATCGTCATCTCAGGTTAAAAGAGGAAGACATTCATAAGACGACATTCAAAACTAGATATGGACATTATGAGTTCATAGTTCTACCATTTGGACTCACTAATGCCCCAGCTGTGTTCATGAATTTAATGAACAAAGTTTTTAGAGATTGCTTGGATAAGTTTGTATTGGTATTCTTAGATGACATTCTTATCTACTCCAAAAATGAGGAAGAGCACCTTCAACACCTTCAAATAGTTCTTCAATGGTTAGGGGATCATAAACTATATGGAAAATTATCAAAATGTACCTTCTTTCAAAAAGAGATACAATAATTGTGGCATATAATATCAGCTAAGGGAATTGCAGTGGATCCTACTAAGATAAAAGCTATAGTGGATTGGCCAACACCGAAAAATGTTCATGAGGTTAGAAGTTTCATGGGATTAGCTGGGTATTACAAAAAGGTTTGTTAGAGATTTTTCTATAATTACTCATCCCATTACCTCTCTTCAAAGAAAAGGAAAAAGAGTTGAATGGACTGAAAAATGTCAAGAGGCATTTAACCTATTAAAGGAAAAATTAACAACCGCCCCAATATTGATAGTACAAGATCCTAATGGTCATTTTGTAGTTATAACAGATGCATTGGGAGATGGATTAGCAAAGTGTTATGCAAGAAGGAAAGGTAGTGGCTTATGAATCTTAGAAATTCAAACAATATGAGCAAAATTATGCACCCCACAATTTAGAGTTAGCAGCTATTGTTCATGCCCTTTAAATGTGGTGACATTATTTATGACGAAAAACTTTTGAACTTAGGTTAGATCATCAAGGTTTGAAGCATATATTTACACAACCCAATCTATATGCTCACCAAAGAAGATGGATGGAGTTAATCACAGATTATGATTTTGAGACCAGTTACATTAAGGGCAAGGAAAATAGAGTAGCTGATGCATTGAGTCAACGGAAGTAACAATGGTGTCAATCAACCCTGATTTTAGAACACAAGTGATTCAGAAATTAAACGAAGATGAAAATTATTTGCAAGTTCGAGAAGCTCTTCAGTCAAATCCACAAGAGCCTAAATATGAAGGTTTTCACATTGAAGCAGATGGGCTTTTTAGATTTAAAGGTATGATATATATTCCAAAGTCTTCTGAGTTAAGGAAAAAAATATGGAAAGAAGTACACACTACACCATATTCAAGACACCTAGGAGTAACCAAGATGATGGCAAACGTCAAATCGTTATATTTTTGGAAAGGAATGATAAAGGACACCATAAGATTTGTGGCAGGATGTTTTGAATGTCAGAAGGTCAAGGTAGAGCATCAGCATCCAGTAGGATTACTTCAGCCTCATAGCATACCTGATTGGAAATGGCAAATTATTAGTATGGATTTTGTACAAGCTTTACCTATGACTAGGAACAGGCATAATGCCATATTGGTGGTAGTGGACAAACTCACCAAAGTGGCACATTTCATACCAAGGAATTTGACAGATGGGGTACCAATGATCACAAAAAAATTTGTACAGGAAATTTTTCATCTCTATGGTATACTAAAAAAGATCATATCAGATAGAGATGCCAGGATGACATCCAAATTTTGATAGACCTTATTTTCATCCATGGGGACTCAGTTAAATATTAGTACAACTTATCATCCTGAGACAGATGGTTAGATGGAAAGGGTAAATCAAATTTTAGAAGACCTACTTAGAATGTACTGTATAGATCAACAATACAGGTGGGAGGAATATTTACCCTTGGTAGAATTTGTTTATAACAACTCATATCAGTCAGCAAAAAAAAATGGCAACTTTAAAGCACTTTATGACAGGAAATGTAGAACTCGTATAAGTTGGAACAGGTGGGACGACATGATCATTCTAGGACCTGAAATGCTTCAAGAAATGGAAGAGTGGGTAAGAATAATAAGGCAGAGATTGAAAGATGCCAATGACTGGCAAAAGAGTTATGCTGATGCAAAATGTATTCCTAGATAATTTGTAGTGGGAGAAAAAGTTCTTTTGCGGGTAAAACCATAGAAAGCTCTATAAAATTTGGGAAATCCTCTAAGTTATCCCTAGGACACATGGGACCTTTTGAAGTTCTAGAAATTATCAACCATGTGGTATACATAATTGTTCTACCCCCGACTCTCACCGGAATTCACAATGTATTTCATGTTTCCTATCTCAAGAAATATTATGCAAACTTTAAACATATGATTGATTAGAAATCATTGTAGGTACAGGACCCTAGAGTGATCACAATAGAGCCACTTTGAGTACTCAAGATACGTAAGCTGCACTTACGTAATCATGAGGTGGTACAATGTAAGGTCTAGTGGGACTAGTATTTTGAAGAGAATGCCACCTAGGAAGATTATGATGAGATTCATCAAAAGTTTCCTTACTTATTCCCAAATAATTAAGACTTATGTGAGACTATGTTGTTAAATTTGGATATATATTGATAAATAATCATCGAGGATGATGATTCTCAAGGGGAAGAATATGTTACATCCCCTTCTTCTGAACAATGAAACGTTGGTTATATTGTTAGTTGTGTATAACTTCTTTCATGTGAATATGAAATTTATTTGTTGTATAATGTGTATAATTATGTGAGGATGATTTTCTTTTATATGGAAATATGTTTCAATTATATGTGAGAATGGATGTATGGATATAATATATATTAATGTTTGTATCAAGGAAATGATTTAACCTCCATTAACTGTCGAAGTGGTTGTAGGAGAAATCAATTAACAAGGAAAAAGGGATATCAATAGGGAAAGGCATGGTTACATGAATCAAAATTCAACAATATTGTCTAAGTCTAAGTCTAGACAACTATATCATCATAGCCTTGGCCAAGGCACGTACATATATGTATATATTTTAAGTTGGTAAGAATTATTTCCTTATGTATATTAAATAAAATATATTCTTTTAGCTCACCTCATGAGGAGCACTTAGTGGTGTGCGAGATGGAGTCTTGTATGTAACTCCTCCACTCCACCCACGTGCAAGAAGGAAATGTTCCTTCTTGCCTATGGATGGGGGGAAGGAGGAAGATGCCTTTATTTGTTGGCATTCATCCATTTCATTCTCATTCTTTACTTCATCTTGAAAAAAATAGCATTTGTACCCTTTTCTAGAAAGCATTCGCAGGATTAGTGAGTTATCCTATGAACATTGATTGCATTCTTTGAGTGTCCTCATCACTACAACTCGAAAATCCAAACCATAGATTCCTTGTGTGTGAGCTTCATACCTTTCTTACTTTGTCGAATTAATATCATAGGAGCGATAGCAAGAACCAGCCCGACAATCAGGATTTGCCTTTGCAATTGCATATACCTTAGCTTCGACATGTAAAAGCTTAATCAGGCGAGACAATGGTTCCTCTCAATATACTATAGTTCATCATGCGATGGATAGAAATGCATTATTTTGGATAGCCGTAGTTGATCCTGATTACAATTCATTTTGTTACTCTTAATTTTCTATTTTGCGATTCATGCATGAATCTCCTGAATCTGTATTTGTCTTTCAATTCCAAATCTTTCAAATTTGTAGAAATATTTTGTCTTTAACCTATATATATCTATATCTATATGTATATATATATATATATATGAATATATATGTGTGTGTATATATATATATATATTCCCATTGAGAAATTTGGCATTGGTCATTGAGGTAAATGATATCTTCCTGCTTGAATGTTCTTATGTCATATCTCTTATGAATTTGTAAGTTTGTCAAGTGGATTATACATGATTTTCATCCAATCCTGTAACCAAAAAAAAACATATGAAATAATGTCAATGCTGAGCAAGGGTGAATGCTGACGACACAGTAGTGTCAGATAATTATTAGAAATCCTTGGCCAAGGTTACGATGCAATATAGGCATCTGTTAGCTATCAAGTACCAGATATACCACTAGTTAGAGTGATCTTTCTAGTTAGGAGGTACCTTTAGGGAAAAGATCAATTAGGAGGTATAGGTTCTTAACACTAGGCTCAGAGGCATATTGTTGTTATTAGATTCATCGCTAATCACCCTCGTGTTGGGTCAGGTTTCTTCAGTTGAAGAAGCATGGGAGACCAGTTGGTCTTGGTTGGGTGGATAAAGCCCTTGTTGAAATTTTTTTTTTCCAAAATCTAGAACAGGATCTACAAACAAATCAGCAGGAAGCTATTCAAGTTGTACTTTTCTTAATCTCTCTTCCTATCTCAATATTTGAATTTCATTGAAGAAAGTTAGTTAATTTATTCTTCGTTATATGTATTCTATTAGAAAAGATTATTTCAGCTGAAAATGAAAGTTGTAAATTTGAATTTTATTGCATTCGCTACTATTTTTATTATAGTTAGTTATTCTTTCCACTGATATTCTATTAGATGTAAGTTTATAATCTATTAAATAAGAGTGGATGCTACATATGGTATCAGAGCTAGATTCCACACTGAACATTGGGGCTCATCATGCTTAGAACATTGAAAACAATTATTGATGTTTTCTTTGGGATGGTATTGATAAGAAAAATACCCCAGAAAAAGATGCATGAACCTGTATCTATTCGACTATAGAAGATTAGACTCCGTTATGAATATTCAAGTTGTTCTCCTCTAGTAGATTCATAACTGATAGCCAAAGCTCTAAAAAGACTTCGGAAGGAGAGAAGAGATTGGACAGTCTCTGGAAAAGAGAAGGTGAAGTCGGCCATAATTGTAGACATAAACAAGACGAAATCTAAAGACCACACTAAACCAGAAACATCTGAAGGAGATCGAGTTCCAACTCCAAGATATAGACTTATCCCATTTTTAGAATTTAGTGATCAGGACGAACCTATCACTGATAATGAAAAAGATTCAGAAAACTAATCACAGAAAGTGATGACTATTTTGTATTGAATTGCAATAAATCTATCATAGGAAGCGATAGAAATTTTGTAATTATTAATCTATCACAGGGAGTGATAGTCTTTTTTTTCAAATAAATTAAAAAAATTTGTGAACTATTTGTATTTGACTTGAGTTTAAAAATAATTTTATACAAAAAAAAGGCAAACTCCTGAATTCATTGTGAAAACTACTAAATGACAACAAACAATAACCAAAAACTAATTAAAACACTTAATTTCTTCAGGCACTTCATTCGAATGGAAAATTCCAAAAATGAGTTCAAAGGAGATTAAGACAATAGCTCCATGGATAAACTTGATCAGATATTGAGTATGATGAAAGCAACTTAGGCTAGATTAGCCCACCTAGAGAAAAAGGTAGAAGAGCAATTTGAAGCTAGAGATGAGAGGTCTGAAAATCAAAGTGACCAGCATAAAGATAACTCAAAAACATTAAGTATAGGATACAAGAGAAGTAGATTGGATGAAGAGTTAGCCAAAGATACTAAAAAGATAAAACCTCCTAAGTTCGAAGGCTCTACTTTGGGAGATACCACGGAGGCATGGCTGATGGAAATGGAAAAGTATTTTGAGCTTCGAGATTATTCTGATAACTCTAAAGTAGCATGGGCAACCTACCAGTTGGCAGGAGAAGCTACCACATGGTGCAAAAACAAAAGGACTGAAATGGGATTGTCAGTGGCTGATGTGTCATGGGATCAATTTGTGAAGATATTTCACCAAAGATGGCTTCCACAGTTATTTTATGATAAAAAACTATTAGATTTTGAAAACCTCAGATAGGGACCCCTAACTATCAATGAGTACTAGGAGAAATATACCGTTTACTCAAATATGTTCCACAGTACCAACAAGATGAAAACTTTCAAGTATGAAAGTTCATAGTGGAGTTAAACAATCGTATTGGAGGACTAGTAGATGTTTTGGTGCCTTGGACTATGGATGAGGCTTATGAGAAAGTTACTCGGCAAGAACAAAGATTGAAGAAACACGATTCCTATAGACACCCTAAAATGACCGTGTCGTCGAATCACTTGCATTTCATAATCTGTCTAATCACCTGCATTTCAACGTTAATTAAATAATCTAATTATTTAATTAATTTCACCATTTTTTTCTAAATCGTATACTTGCGACATTAATTAAATAAATTCTCTTTATTTAATTAATTAAATTAAATTCCTCTGTTATTCTTCCACAATTAAATAATTTTAATTATTTAATTAGATCATTATTCTCTTTCCAAAAATCAAATCCACATTAATTAGATAAATCCAATTATTTAATTAATTCATCACAAATTCTATCTTATCTATAATTAAATAATTTACATTATTTAATTAAATTAAAATCATTCTTCCAAAATCATGCACAACAATTAAATAAATTTATTTATTTAATTTAATTTCAAATCTTCTAAATTAAACAATTCTAATTATTTAATTACTTCTTCCAAAATATCTTCTCTAAATTTAAATAAATCAAATATTTCTTGCTCATGCAATTAAATATTTCTAATATTTAATAAAGCAAAATATCTTCTTTTTCTCATGCAAATCTCTTCTTCTTGTTTTAAATCACTTAACTGATCATTACATTTTGTTAATTGCTTTAACTCATTCTTCTATTCTTGATAACTCTCATGCAAAAGAAAGTAAGACACTTGGCTTCTTCTTATTCGTTGCTCGTTCCTCAACTATTCTCCTCCATTGATTCTTCTGAATTATCTGGACCGTTGATTGATCTTTGTTGAAACCTATATAAACCCCCCTCATCTCCTTCATTGAGCCTCTCTCTTCGATCATATTCTTAGGCATACTTAACAGAGCTTTGAGCATACAAAACATGTCGATTGAGCAACCTTACGATCTCTAAAAGGGAACAATACAGGTTTTGGTAAGAGCTTTCATTTGTCTTTGATTTTATGATAATGGCTTTTACTTAGATTGGTTCACTTTATGTGATTGGTTTTTGGTTTTATTAGTTTTGATTTAATCAATTTTTCCTCATACACATTCTGGCACACCCGGTGGGACCCACTAATCCCCCTTTTTCTTTGAGAAATTGATTTTTTTTTAAGTTACAATACGGTACAGCACAAAATACATAGGAAAGCACTTTTGGAGGTATCTTACAGCGCTTCTGGAGGTACTGTGCAGCGCTCTTGGCTGATTATACAGCGCTTCTAGTAATACAGAAAAGCACTTTTGGTTATGCAAAACGACGCGTCCAGTGGTATCGTTAAGCGCTTTTAGCTAATTTAGGTTTTTGACTTCATTTTGTGTTGTTGCAGGGTTTTTTCGTTACATATCTATTTGTTTTGTCTGACAAGCTGTTGTATTTGTCTTTCAAACCTGCTTTTGATACTTCCTAAGCTGACTTATTTAGGGGTATCTTCAGTACTGAAGTTAATCTATTGTGTTGCTACACTTTCTAATTTTTTTTAGAGTTCACGATTCAGATCTATCAGAATTTACTTCTTAGAACAGTAGATCAATCATGAAATCCCATTTCGATATGGTTATTTTTGACAAAAGCTAATCTTTGTGTGATCTGAGACCGTGCAGCGCATTTGGTGTAAGATTATCACACTTTCGGATACACAATAAAGCACTTCGAGACCTATTTCAACATTTCTGGTAGTATCCTTCGATGCTTCTGGTGAGCATTGTAGGACTTTTGGCATAACAGTATTGCGCTTTCAGATACACAGTACAGCACTTCTGTCTCTTGTTCAGTGCTGCTGGTAATATTCTACGACGCTTCAGGTCTGTGTTACAGTGCTTTTGGAAATACAGTAAGTCGCTTCCGGTAAGATAGTGCAGCACTTTTGGTCAAATTGATTTGTTTTTGCTAAACTCGTGGGTTTTGGTGGAACTAACTGACTTGTTGTAGCTTCTTATTACTCACACAAAGCAAATAGGTGTTTTTTTAACATGTTCATGTAGGACAAACATTGAAGACCTCTTGATTTATCTCACTAAGTCTTAGAAACATAGTGCTTGCTTAAAGGGATAATTAAACAAATCATTTTTTCTTGCAATCTAAGTCTTAGGAACATACTAACTTTCTTAAGGGATAATGGACATGTATGCACAAACACCTCAATTTTCTAAGGGACAATGGACATGAATGCCAAACACTTCAATTTTATAAGGGACAATTGACAACTACAAACGTGTGTGTGCCTAGTTTAGTTGCACCTTATTTTTCTTATAACGGGACAATTGAACCTTTGTTTGACGTGCTTGCTCTTACATTTCTATACTTCCTTTAGAAGGGCCTGCTTTTGGATTGCGTTTCATCCAAAAGGGACGACTCTAAGTGGAGTTTTCCTTTGAACCGCTATATAAGAGGGATAAGGCGAAAGCCAAATCCTAACCGACGTCAGCTTTACCTTGTGGTGCCAAACTGAAAAGAGGTGTACTAGCTCTTTGTGGAAACGATTTTCACATTGAGCGAAGTGTTTGATACTCTTAGTAGGATTGGTTAAAGCTTTTAGTAGCTTGTCACATTGCTCGTAAGGCGTTGGTCCCTCAAAGTCACTAAGAACCATTCTAGATAGAGACTACCTGACCTACCTCCGAACATTGCAGTAATCATCAGTGCAAGGGGAATCAATTTAAGCCCTTAAGATACTCACCATTGGCTCCCTTGAGAAGAGATAGTATTCCCTTGGCCATAAAGCTCTTGTGACCTACTTGAGCTTTCCAAGGGGAGGGTGAGATATCCCTACCTATTGTCTCTCACAAAGATACTAAATATCTGACACCTTTATGGAATGATATTTTTATCGACAGAGTATTAAGCTGTGAGCTGATCTACTACAATGAAACCTTGTCCCTAGGGATAAAAAGTGCTTGTTTTTTATTGCAATTGTCTTATACCTGTGGAAACATTGGGCTTGTTTGGAGCCTTGAACATACACTATCTGTTGTGTCAGTCCCTTGTTTGTGCTAACATTGTTTGCTGTGTTTTCTCTTGCCAAAACAAATCCAATTAAAAATAGAAACAATCTATCAAAATTTTGCCTTTTAGAAATATCAGACACTACTTCAGCGCCCCTGGTATTACAGTAGATCACCTTTGGTAGTACAGTAGATCGCCTTTGGCATAGCAGTAACTCGCCTCTGGCAAAACTCTACTTCAACACCCTTGGTATAACAGTAGCTCACTTTTGGTCACTGTAGCTCGCCTTTGGCATAGCAGTAACTCACTTCTGGTAGCTCAGTCTATCACCTTTGGTGTCACAGTAGTACGCTTTTGGTTGCCCAGTCCTACGCCTTTGGTCAAACAGTATAGCGCCTTTGGTCCAGTACATTGTGCATCAGAGTTTGTCCTTTTCTCAAAGCACCTCACAGAGTCCCAACATTACCTTTCTTGTCCTAGTGTATTCCATGGTAACCACTAGGCTCCAGCAAACTATGAAGTCCAAGCAAGTTGTCCCTAAGAAGCATAAGTCACCTCCTCACACACCACAATCGGGTCATCTCAACATTACTCCCAAGGTAACTCCTAGTACACCCACGACAAAACCAATCAGCTCTCCAAACATGCCACACATTGACCAACCAAGCAATCCTCAAGAGGGCAGGGTCCCTTTGGTAAGTACACCCCAGTATACCACCGGCTTGCCTCCAAATTTTGTGCCACAAGGTTATATCATAGATCAAACCCCATCTGAAGAACAGTGACACTTCGAAATAGGTCAATCCTTTCAAGAAGATGGGCAAGATCTAGATGAATTCATACAAGATCCTAGAGCTGTAGCCGCCTTTGACAAAATCCTTAGTGAGAACCAAGATCATTTCTTTCGCTTGCTTACAGAGCAGGGTGCCAAGTTACCTCAAGATTTTGATTTATCCACTCTCAAGGAGAACAACAACACCCAAGATACCATACAAGCGGTGCAAACCATGTCAACGATGACTACGCCCTTACCTGCACAAGGCTCGCAGTATAGGAATCCCCTTTTTCAAAACCCAACAGAAGAGAGGGCCATATCACCGCTTCTGACTCCTATGGAGATCTATAAAAACCAACAAGAAACTCTCCAACAACAAGCAGAGTTAGCTAAGCAAGCCACCTTAGCTCGGTCAAATATGCAACCACCTCCTCAAGTGTCCACCCCAATCGCAAGTGGAATCTTGGTTACCCCATCACGAATAGGTTTCCCACCAAATTACAATCCAGGAAACAATTATGTAGCCATGCAACAAGGGTCTCAACACATACCACCTCCTATATCATCAAACCTTCATGTCTCTCAACCAATTAGAGTCATGCAACCCCAATCACAACATTCTTCTACGCTTGTCATCAAGCCACCTCAACCATCGTAAATCACTTCTACCTATGCCCCTCCTCCACAACGTTCATCCTCGCTTAATTTATTTCACACATTGCCTAGCCACTCTCAACATTCCCAACATCAAGTTTCCCAAAGCTATGTGCCGCCATCACAACCTAATCAAACGCACTTTAGCTTTCCTCCACCCAATACGTTTCTTCAACCATCACAAAGCCAACATTCTTACCTAGCGCCACCTCCACCTTTGCCAAATCAAAACCTCCAATTCCAAACCAATCTGAACCAAACATACAACCCGTATGATCCCAATCAATCTTACGACCCTTATAACACCAGTGTGCATGGCTTACAATATAATCTTCCGTATGGGCAACACCAACCACTTCTGGGACAACAGTAGATGTTACCAACCCCTCCCATGACTATGGAGCTAAAAATCGCAGAAGTTCAACAACAACTATCTGATCTTACGTTTGGCCACACCAAAAAAACCTTCTCTTTAGAGGAAGTATGCCCTTACCCTTTTGATCGGTCATTACCAATGATCCCTTTTCCTCAAAATTTCACTATTCCCAAGTTCGATAAATACAAAGGAAAAGGTGACCCAAAGGACCATCTTAGGGAATTCTATCTTGCTTGCTTTGAGGTCTCACATAACGACACGTATCTTATGCGTCTCTTTCCTCGGAGTCTTGGAGGACAAGCAATAGAATGGTTCTCACACTTACCTACGTGCATCAAGTCTTTCAACGAGCTAGCAGAGAAGTTTCCCACCCACTTTTCTTACAACGCAGAGCATGAGATTTCCATGACTGATCTATGCAACAATAAACAGAAAAATGGTGAAACTTTCATTTCTTTCCTTCAACGGTGGAGACAAATGGCTAGCAAATTCCCCTTCAAGATTCCTGAGAAACACCTTGTTAGCATATTTGTGCAGAACCTCAACCAAAAGTTAGGTTTCCACTTGCAAATCCTTAGTGCTACAACCTTTGACGAAATCACATACAAAGGAATCAATATTGAGAAGGCCCTCATTGCTAAGGGTGTGGTCAAAATATTTAAAGAAATGAAAGACCGCTCCTCATCAATAGACGAATGACAAACCCAAATACTGGAACAAAAACAAAAACATGGTTAACGACAGTGTGGTTGATTCTAAACATGTCCAAACTTTGCAAACACCACTGCAGCTCTCCAAACCAAGTCAAGCTTCATCTCAACAACAACAACAACAACAGCGGTAACCGTATCAAAATCAACAACAATGACAACAAGAGCGACCTCAACAAGATTACCCTCCATGACGTCAGTTTACTCCCTTTTTTTTTTTTGAATACTCTGAGGATCAGGAATAGAACTTCTTGAGATGGACATTGTTAAGTGGCTCATCTAGAGGAATGCCATCAGGTGTAGCTAAAGTATAAGCTCCTGATCCATATGCTACTGTCAGAATAAAGGGACCTAACCAGTTAGGTTCAAACTTGCCCTTCTTCTCTCGATCTACTTGATTTCTCTAATTTTCTATTAGTACAAGATCACCAACTTGAAACCGTCTTTCTTTGATCTTTTTGTTGTAATTACGCCAGAGGTGATTTTGATAAACATGGAGATGATTAAGTGCGGTAAGGCGCCTCTCATCTAATAATTCAAGCTCAACTAATCTGGAAGTGCGATACTCCTCTCCGCCGATCAGGTCCTGCATGGAAACTCTAAGGGATGGGATCTCGACCTCTATAGGTAGGATGGCTTCAGAGCCAAAGACCAAGGCATAAGGTGTGGCACCAGTTGGTGTTCTGATACTAGTGCGGTAGGCCCATAGGGCGGGATTGAGTTGCAAGTGCCAATCATGACCAGCTTCATTGACCGTTTTCTTGAGTATTTTGAGAATGGTTTTATTGGACGCCTCAGCTTGGCCGTTACTCTGTGGATAGTAGGGAGTTGAAAAGCGATGTTGGATGTTGTATTGTATGCATAAGGCACGGACATCTTGGTTCTTGAATGGTCTCCCATTATCCATGATAATAGCTTGGGGAATACCATACCAGCAAATGAGGTAGTTTAGGATGAACTTGGCTATTTGCTTACCGGTGATATAGGTCATAGGAATGGCTTCCACCCACTTTGTGAAATACTCAGTGGCGGTAATGATAAACTTGTGGCCATTGGAAGAGGAAGGGTGGATTTGTCCTACGAGGTCGAGACCCCATTGAGAAAAAGGCCATGGAGTTGTCACAGGTTGTAATTCATGAGCTGGTGCATGAATCAAATCTCCATGCTACTGGCATTGTAGACACTTCTTAGAAAACTGTGCAGCATCTTGCTCTATTGTATGCCAGTAATAACCTGTTCTGAGTATCTTCTTAGCAAGATTAGGACCGGTAGAATGTGCACCACAGACACTTTCATGTATGTCTCGTAAGGTAGCTTCTTCCTTATTAAGACATCGTAAGAGGATACCATTGAGACTCCGGTGATATAGTGTATCACCCAGAATGATGTAACGAGAGGATCGACAGATAAAGGTTTTGCGTTGGGTGGATGATAGGTTAGGGGGCAAGGTTTTGTTCTTGAGGTACTCATAGATATCTTCGTACCATGGGGAATTGGGACCAACAAGTTCGCAGATGATTTCAGTAACAAGAACATCGACGACTGGTATCAACAATTGCCCGATCAAGAATTCACACTTCTGTGTATTTGCAGGCATGTCAATCAGTGACCCTATAGAAGCCACAGAATCTACAGCTTTATTATGCTCTCTTGGAATTTGCTCAAATGTGATGCTAGAAAAGTGTGGTTTGTAGGCATCCACTAGTTGCTTGTAGGGGACCAACTTTTCATCTTTTGTTTGGTAGTCATCCGTGACTTGGAGAATGACTAGCTGTGAGTCTCCATATACTTGTAATTCTGTGATGTCCCATTGGACTGCTGTATTGAGACCTATGAGGAGTGCTTCATACTCAGCAATGTTATTGGTGCAAGGGAATGCAAGCCGATATGACTCAGGAATGTAGTCATTTTGAGGTGTGACAAACAAGATGCTGGCCCCTGATCCATCCTGTGTGTAGAAACCATCAAAATATAGCTTCCACATTATTGAGTTGGAAAGAGTGAATAGATTCTCATCTGGAAAGTCTGCTACCATAGGGTGTGTATCTTGCATAGGTGCTTCTGCTAGTTGATCTACTAGAGCTTGTCCTTTGAATGCTTTGCGATCCACATATTCAATGTTGAACTCACTAAGGATCATGACCCATTTAGCTAGTCTGCCTGTGAAAGATGCTTTTGCTATAGATACTTCAAGGGATCAATTTTGGCTATCAGATTTGTGTGTTGGTTCAACATGTAATGCTGCAACTTTTGGGAGGCGAACACTACTACTAAATAAGCTCTTTCCATTGGTGAATAATTGAGCTCATATCCCACCAAGGTTCTACTGATATAGTAAATTGCATGCTCTTTTCCAGTTTCATCATTTTGTGCTAGAAGGGCACCTAGGGCCGAATTTGTAGTGGAGATGTATAATATCAAAGGTTTATCAGCAACTGGTGGAACCAATATTGGCAATGTAGCTAGATACTCTTTAAGTTGATCAAATGCTGCCTGACACTTGTTGTCCCATTGAAATGAGACATCCTTTCGGAGCAAGTGTTCTTCGAAATTAAATTCCTCTGTTATTCTTCCACAATTAAATAATTTTAATTATTTAATTAGATCATTATCCTCTTTCCAAAAATCAAATCCACATTAATTAAATAAATCCAATTATTTAATTAATTCATCACAAATTCTATCTTATCTATAATTAAATAGTTTACATTATTTAATTAAATCAAAATCATTCTTCCAAAATCATGCACAACAATTAAATAAATTTATTTATTTAATTTAATTTCAAATCTTCTAAATTAAATAATTCTAATTATTTAATTACTTCTTCCAAAATATCTTCTCTAAATTTAAATAAATCAAATATTTATTTAAGTTGCTTTTTCTTCTAAATTGAGTTATCTCTAAAATAACTCAAGCTTTCTTGCTCATGCAATTAAATATTTCTAATATTTAATAAAGCAAAATATCTTCTTTTTCTCATGCAAATCTCTTCTTCTTCTTTTAAATCACTTAACTGATCATTACATTCTGTTAATTGCTTTAACTCATTCTTCTATTCTTGATAACTCCTCTCATGCAAAAGAAAGTAAGACACTTGGCTTCTTCTTATTTGTTGCACGTTCCTCAACTGTTCTCCTCCATTGATTCTTTTGAATTATCTGGACCATTGATTGATCTTTGTTGAAACTTATATAAACCCCCCTCATCTCCTTCATTGAGCCTCTCTCTTCGATCATATTCTCAGGCATACTTAATAGAGCTTTGAGCATACAAAACGCATCAATTGAGCAACCTTACGATCTCTTATAACACCAGTGTGCATGGCTTACACTGTAATCTTCCGTATGGGCAACACCAACCACTTCTGGGACAACAAGAGATGTTACCAACCCCTCCCATGACTATGGAGCTAAAAATCGCAGAAGTTCAACAACAGCTATCTGATCTTACATTTGGCCACACCAAAAAAACCTTCTCTTTAGAGGAAGTATGCCCTTACCCTTTTGATCGGTCATTACCAATGATCCCTTTTCCTCAAAATTTCACTATTCCCAAGTTCAATAAATACAAAGGAAAAGGTGTCCCCAAGGACCATCTTAGGGAATTCTATCTTGCTTGCTTCGAGGTCTCACATAACGACATGTATCTTATGCGTCTCTTTCCTTGCAGTCTTGGAGGACAAGCAATAGAATGGTTCTCACACTTACCTATGGGCATCAAGTCTTTCAATGAGCTAGCAGAGAAGTTTGCCACCCACTTTTCTTACAATGCAGAGCATGAGATTTCCATGACTGATCTATACAACAATAAATAGAAAAATGGTGAAACTTTCATTTCTTTCCTTCAATGGTGGAGACAAATGGATAGCAAATTCCCCTTCAAGATTCCTGAGAAATAGATTGTTAGCATATTTGTGCAGAACCTCAACCAAGAGTTAGGTTTCCACTTGTAAATCCTCAGTGCTACAACCTTTGACGAAATCACATACAAAGGAATCAATATTGAGAAGGCCCTCATTGCTAAGGGTGTGGTCAAAATCTTCAAAGAAATGAAAGACAACGCTCCTCATCAACAGACGAATGACAAACCCAAATACTGGAAAAAAACAAAAACATGGTTAACGATGGTGTGGTTGATTCTAAACATGTCCAAACTTTGCAAACACCATTGCAGCTCTCCAAACCAAGTCAAGCTCCATCTCAACAACAACAACAATAGCGGCAACCGTATCAAAATCAACAACAACGACAACAGGAGCGACCTCAACAAGATTACCCTCCACGACATTAGTTTACTCCCTTGGGAGTGCCTATGGAGTTGGTCCTACAACAAGTTTTACAAAAAGGACTCATCACCTTACCAGATGCACCGCCATATGGTGAACCGGTTTACAAAACTACGAGGTATAGGGAAAATGAATACTGTGAATTCCATCAGAGCAAAGGACATAGAACTATGTCATGCATGAAACTCAGCACCTAATCCAAAATCTCATCGACGGCAACCTAATTACTTTTGAGAATGAACAAGCGACTCAAAACACGAACAAAGATCTTGATATGTACAAGGAACCATTCCCTCATCATGGTCCACCTCCTCTTCAGGATAGAGGTAAAGGTATCAATCATGCTTCCACTTCCTTTGATTCCATTGTAGGTCGTTTTGAAGAGAGTCGAGTGTCTACCCTCACAATCAAAGGCAAATCTAGGGATTGCGCTGTTACTACTTATCGTGGTTGTGTCACCATTTGTGGTCCTACACCCAGTCTTCTGGCTCAATCTGATTATAACCTTGTCAAACATTGAGGGAAAATGCCAGCACAAATCTCTATCTTGGACCTTCTACGGTCATCACCTGCACATAGAGTAGTGCTAGAAAAAGCCCTCCAAGAGTCTTCGATGCCCAACAACATAGTAGTCACGGATTTCCAAGCTATAGTAGGTAACATTGCTTCGCCCTACAATGTGGTCTTCTCTGAGAAAAACCTCCCCTCCCATGATCCATGTCACAATGATGCCCTACATATTGAAGTTCTCATCCATAAGCGCAAAATCAAACGTATACTCATAGATGGGGGTGCTGGTCTCAACATCTGTTCTTTAAAGTTACTTAAGCAATTGGGATACTCTGAGGATCATGTCAACAATGATCAAAGTATTACAATCAAGGGATATGATGATGTTGAATGCCGTTCAGAAGGTGTTATCCACTTGCCTATACAACTGGGCCCTGTCATGCTTGAAACCAGGTGTCAAGTCCTTGATATAGAGTTGCCTTACAACATTATCCTAGGCCGCCCATGGATCCACGCAATGAAGGCTATTCCCTCCACGTATCATCAATCTCTAAAATTCCCATACAATGGTACGGAGATAACTATCCCAGGAGACCCTAATCCTTTCAAATTTTGTCGCGTCTTGCAAGGTAGCTATAAGAATTGCAACCAAGTGCCTAAAATGACAAAGCCCTTGAATCCCCACTATATGTTGATCCTAAAACTCTGACGCAAGCCTCTACAAGTGAACCTGCACCCCTCCCCAAAATCACAGCTCGCATCCAAGATATAGGCTTTGGCACTTATGATATCTCAAAATCTTGTTGTGTAGGGCGGATGCCTTTATCTCCAAAATCTTACGGCCAACCACCCATTGCCAAAGTAACCAAAAAAGTAGCTATTCCTCCCCCAACATTCCTAATCCAATTCCAACACGGACGGTTATTGGAAGAGGAAACTATTGAAGACATTTCTTCTTGGCTCTATAAGGAGAAAGAACCCGTCACAATACCAGTCAAGCAATATGGCAATGGCTTAAGGATAGTAAAGAACATGGGCTATAAGGGCAAAGGTGGCCTTGGGAAACAGAATCAAGGAACTATGGAACCCATTGTTGTGACAAAGAAGCTAGACAAGAATGGATTAGGATTTGGTAAGAAGGTACCACATGCCTTGGACATTGAGTATATCCTCGACGAGGTGGCTGACACTTTTCCTGCTGATTCAACATCTACAGAGGATATAATCGATGACTTGTCCCTCCATATGACCAACCTATTCATAGAATCCTCCATATCCTTAACCTCCACCACCAGCACCCAGAATGTCACACTTGTCTACCCTAAACTTATCGATTGGGACCAACAAGGGTCCCCCGTTATAGATGTATTTCAGAATGACGAAGCTTTAGCTGAGTCCATGGGACTTTGGGAAGGTATCCCTCTTGGCGATCACAAAGTAGGTTTTGTAATGGAACTAGATCCAATGGCTTATTTTGGTGAGAATGCCAAATCCTCCAGTCGCAAAAGTACAAATAAAGAAAGATCTCTAGGTGAAAACCACACTATAGCACCCCCTGATCACAAAATAGTAAAAAGAAAGGATGTATCCAAAGGTGAAAACCCAACTGTGGCACCTAAGGATGGAGAATTTGACCTTCCCCTACCATATAAGTATCAAGAGAAATTAGCTCTCCTAGTGGAAGATTCTACATGGATAAACCTTGGCACAGAGCAAAATCCAAAGACCACATTCATAGCAGCATCATTATCTAAAACAGAGCATAGGAATCTTAACACATTCTTCTTACAGAGAACCATCAACTTTGCATGGACCTATGCTGATATGCCAGGGCTAGACCCCAAGCTAGTTGTCCATTATCTCACAGTTGATCCAAAGGTTAAACCAGTCAAGAAAAAGTTGAGAAAGATGCACCCACAGATAGCTCTCTTGGTAAAGGTGGAAATATAAAAGCCATTAGATGCAAAGTTTATACGACCAATCGACTATTCAGATTGGGTCTCAAACATTGTACCTGTGTCTAAACCTAATGGGCGCATCTGCATGTGTAATGACTTTAGAGATCTGAACAAAGCATGTCCTAAAGATGACTTTCCACTACCGAACATTGACATTATAGTGGATTTGACAGCAGGTCATGAGATGCTTTCTCTCATGGACGGATTCTCTGGCTACAATTAGATAAGGATAGCAGAGGAAGATCAACATAAAATAACCTTTCCTTGTCCTTGGGGCAATTATTGTTGGTGTGTCATGCCGTTTGGTCTGAAGAATGCAGGAGCAACCTATCAGAGAGCAATGACAGTGATATTCCATGACCTCTTTCATCACATCATGGAGGACTATGTGGATGATATACTGGCTAAATCTTCTAGGGTGAATCACATACAGGTTCTAGGACAGATCTTCGACAGGCTCAAAAAATACCAAGTAAGACTCAATCCAAAGAAGTGTGTCTTCAGTGTAACATCAGGCAAGTTATTGGGATAGATAGTATCTCGTAGAGGCATCGAAGTGGATCCAACAAAAGTAAAAGCTATAGTGGAGATGCCTCCACCCAAGAACCTTAAAGCACTAAGGAGCCTTCAGGGAAGCTTGCAATCTATTAGGCGTTTCATCTCACAGCTAGCAGATAAATGTTAACCATTTCAACACTTAATCTGAAAGGATGTCTCATTTCGATGGGACAACAAGTGTCAGGCAGCATTTGATCAACTTAAAGAGTATCTAATTACACCACCGGTATTGGTTCCACTAGTTTCTGATAAACCTTTGATATTATACATCTCCACTACAAATTCGGCCCTAGGGGCCCTTCTAGCACAAAATGATGAAACTGGAAAAGAGCATGCAATTTACTATATTAGTAGAACCTTGGTGGGATATGAGCTCAATTATTCACCAATGGAAAGAGCTTGTTTACCAGTAGTGTTCACCTCCCAAAAGTTGCGGCATTACATGTTGAACCAACACACAAATCTGATAGCCAAAATTGATCCCTTGAAGTATCTACTAGCAAAAGCAGCTCTCATAGGCAGACTAGCTAAATGGGTCATGATCCTTAGTGAGTTCGACATTGAATATGTGGATCGTAAAGCAATCAAAGGACAAGCTCTAGCAAATCAACTAGCAGAAGCACCTATGCAAGATACACACCCTATGGTAGCAGACTTTCCAGATGAGAATCTATTCACTCTTTCCAACTCAATAATGTGGAAGTTGTATTTTGATGGTTCCTACACACAGGATGGATCAGGGGCCCGCATCTTGTTTGTCACACCTCAAAATGACTACATTCCTGAGTCATATCGGCTTGCATTCCCTTGCACCAATAACATTGCTGAGTATGAAGCACTCCTCATAGGTCTCAATACAGCAGTCCAATGGGACATCACAGAATTACAAGTATATGGAGACTCACAGCTAGTCATTCGCCAAGTCACGGATGAGTACCAAACAAAAGATGAAAAGTTGGTCCCCTACAAGCAACTAGTGGATGCCTACAAACCACACTTTTCTAGCATCACATTTGAGCAAATTCCAAGAGAGCATAATAAAGCTGCAGATTCTGTGGCTTCTATAGGGTCACTAATTAACATGCCCTCAAATACACAGAAGTGTGAATTGTTGATCGAGCAATTGTTGATACCAGCCATCGATGTTCCTATTACTGAAATCATCTGTGAACTTGTTGGTCCCAATTCCCCATGGTATGAAGATATCTATGAGTACCTCAAGAACAAAACCTTTCCCCCTAACCTATCATCCACCCAATGCAAAACCTTTATCCGTCGATCCTCCCGTTACATCATTCTGGGTGATACACTATATCGCTAGAGTCTTGATGGTATCCTCTTACGATGTCTTAACGTGGAAGAAGCTGAAGCTACCTTACGAGACATACATGAAGGTGTCTGTGGTGCACATTCTACCAGTGCTAATCTTGCTAAGAAGATACTCAGAACAGGTTATTACTGGCCTACAATAGAGCAAGATGCTACACAATTTTGTAAGAAGTGTCTACAATGCCAGCAGCATGGAGATTTGATTCACGCACCAGCTCATGAATTACAACCTGTGACAACTCCATGGCCTTTTTCTCAATGGGGTCTCGACCTCGTAGGACAAATCCACCCTTCCTCTTCCAATGGCCACAGGTTTATCATTACCGCTACTGAGTATTTCACGAAGTGGGTGGAAGCCATTCCTATGACCTATATCACCAGTAAGCAAATAGCCAAGTTCATCCTAGACTACCTCATTTGCCGGTATGGTATTCCCCAAGCCATTGTCACAGATAATGGGAGGCCATTCAAGAACCAAGATGTCCGTGCCTTATGCATACAATACAACATCCAACATCGCTTTTCAACTCCCTACTATCCACAGAGTAACGGCCAAGCTGAGGCTTCCAATAAAACCATTCTCAAAATACTCAAGAAAATGGTCAATAAAGTTGGTCGTGATTGGCACTTGCAACTCAATCCCGCCCTATGGGCCTACTGCACTAGTATCAGAACATGAACTGGTGCCACTCCTTAAGCCTTGGTCTTTGGCTCTGAAGCCATCCTACCTATAAAGGTTGAGATCCCATCCCTCAGAGTTTCCATGCAGGACCTGATCGGCGGAGAGGAGTATCGCACTTCCAGATTAGCTGAGCTTGAATTATTAGATGAGAGGTGCCTTGCCGCACTTAATCATCTCCATATTTATCAAAATCGCCTCTGACGTAATTACAACAAAAAGATCAAAGAAAGACAGTTTCAAGTTGGTGATCTTGTACTAAAAGAAAATTAGAGAAATCAAGCAGATCGAGAGAAGAAGGGCAAGTTTGAGCCTAACTGGTTAGGTCCCTTTATTGTGACAGCAGCATATGGATCAGGAGCTTATACTTTAGCTACACCTGACGGCATTCCTCTAGATGAGCCACTTAACAGTCCATCTCAAGAAGTTCTATGCCTAATCCTCAGAGTATTCAAAAAAAAATCCAAAAAAATCCATCCTCTGGTGAAAACTTGGTAAACAGGCGCCTTGGATAAGTACCATAATGAAAACCTGGCAAACAGGCACTATGTGTAGAGTCAGCATCCATCGTCTATCGAGTCCTGTCCACTCCATGTCCAGTGCACAAAGCACGCCTTTCCATCCATCCATAATAAAACCATTGACCTTGTTTGTATTTCCATCTCCCTATCTAGTATAGCTTGGAAAGTTGTCAATGTCCATCATCGTCACCCCACATCTTGATCTGTGTCTACAGTTAACACTGTCTTGTCCTAGGTCAAAGCTTTTGGTGTCTTCTTCAGTAGTCACCCATACAGTTTCCTCTACCAGAATGGGGGCAACTCTTTCCTTAACTTAGGTCTAGGATTGGTTCCTTGTTCGTGCTTCGCAATGCATACTTCGGTCTCTTTCTCATTATTCACAGGTAACACCCTTTAACGGACACATCGCTCCTACGATAAGGATGTTATCTTCTCAACACTTTTCCCACATCATCACATCAACCAGAACTACATATTATCATCATTTCAATCTTAAAAGTATCTTGATCCCATGGATATGGGTATGTAGGCAGTCTGGAATATGAAGGAAGTTTCCAGTACTCAGGTACATAAGATCTCCCCCTTCCACCTTGACCCATTTCATCACTCTATCTAGAACTACATATTTATCACTTTTCACCTTTCCTCGTAATGTGCCTTGATCCCGTGGATACAGGGTATGTAGGCAGTCTGGAATACGAAGGATGTATCCAGTACTCAGGCACACATGATCCATCATTCTCCACCCACCCCAATCCATTAGCACTGTCATCCTTCTAGTCTTCCATTTATCAAAATCCATTCGCCTCGACTTGACTAACTCAAGCAACAAGCTAGCGCATCCTTTCAAAGAAAAAGTTCTTAACAAACCTGAAGCAAAGCAGCTTCCTTCTAGAGTCTTCTACTGTCTTGCATACCGATTGCCAACATCAGCTAAGTACCGCTTAACCAAAGCCCTAGATCAACAGGCTTGTCTTCTACGCAGTGTTCCATTGTCGAGACCAACACACGCGTCTCTTGCAACATGTGGCATTTCCTGCGCAAGACATTGTCTTTTTAGGTAGATAGCACCCTTTAACGAACACAGATTTCCTACGATAAGGTTGTTATCTTTCCTACCCAATCTATCCTGAGCAACCTCTTTGGCAAGAGAATATGTTGGTTGTATGTTTACTTTGTAAGTCAGTCAATTTGCTTTTTGGTTTATCTTTTGTTCCTTTTCCAATACCTATTCAAGGCTACCTTGATTTATCTATAATCTTGGTATGTTGCGATGCAGTACGGATTGGGGGCATAGTCATTGCTTTTGTGTGCCGTGTTTGAGGAATGATCTTTCGTATCTTTCTTAGCATCATATTTATCTTGGGTGCGTTACAACCTAGCATCTTACATATTAATAATTTTTCTTGCATTTACATGTATTGAAGTTTATTTTATGTTCAAGACTATGGCTCATTCACATATTCCAGCAAGGTTATATTATGTCTAAGGGATCTAAGATCAAACCACTTGCTTGCAGAGTCAACATCCATGCACTCAAATATCACAACACCTTGGTCTTTTTATACCTTGGTAGTAAAATATCCATGTGCTATATCAAAAATAAGGATCGCTCTTTATAAACATTTGTGAAACCATTGCAACAAGCTCATTCATTTACACCATCCATTTTTCCATGGCCTTATGTAGTTTTTCAAGCAAAGATCGATCAACCGTCATTCTCTCATGTTCTCTCCTATCTCCTTTCTTCTATCTATCATCAACCCAACCTCGTCTGTCTCCAACAAAATCTTCTAGTCGAGGGTCAACATAGTTCTTCTATCCCTTCCCTGTCTTTCCTCTCGAGGGGGCACCCTACGCCAGCTACACTGGGGCAACTAGCTACATTGGGGCATCAAAAAATTATATCATGTCTTCAACAATCGTTTTCTTTGACACAATGCTGTAGACTGCATTGCATCAAAGAGGGGCAAAATGTAGACACCCTAAAATGACCGTGTCGTCGAATCACTTGCATTTCATAATCTGTCTAATCACCTGCATTTCAACATTAATTAAATAATCTAATTATTTAATTAATTTCACCAAATTTTTCTAAATCATATACTTGCAACATTAATTAAATAAATTCTCTTTATTTAATTAATTAAATTAAATTCCTCTATTATTCTTCCACAAATAATTTTAATTATTTAATTAGATCATTATCCTCTTTCCAAAAATCAAATCCACATTAATTAGATAAATCTAATTATTTAATTAATTCATCACAAATTCTATCTTATCTATAATTAAATAATTTACATTATTTAATTAAATCAAAATCATTCTTCCAAAATCATGCACAACAATTAAATAAATTTATTTATTTAATTTGATTTCAAATCTTCTAAATTAAATAATTCTAATTATTTAATTACTTCTTCCAAAATATCTTCTCTAAATTTAAATAAATCAAATATTTATTTAAGTTACTTTTTCTTCTAAATTGAGTTATCTCCAAAATAACTCAAGCTTTCTTGCTCATGCAATTAAATATTTCTAATATTTAATAAAGCAAAATATCTTCTTTTTCTCATGCAAATCTCTTCTTCTTGTTTTAAATTACTTAACTGATCATTACATTCTGTTAATTACTTTAACTCATTCTTCTATTCTTGATAACTCCTCTCATGCAAAAGAAAGTAAGACACTTGGCTTCTTCTTATTCATTGCACGTTCCTCAACTATTCTCCTCCATTGATTCTTCTGAATTATCTGGACCGTTGATTGATCTTTGTTGAAACCTATATAAACCCCCCTCATCTCCTTCATTGAGCCTCTCTCTTCGATCATATTCTCAGGCATACTTAACAGAGCTTTGAGCATACAAAACGCGTCGATTGAACAACCTTACGATCTCTTAACATTGATCTTTGAGCACATTGAGCACACTACTTGCTTGTTGTAGCTATGGTTTCACAACTTCATTGAGCAATCCACACATCTCCAAAAGGGAACAATACAGGTTTTGGTAAGAGCTTTCATTTGTCTTTGATTTTATGATAATGGCTTTTACTTAGATTGGTTCGCTTTATGTGATTGGTTTTTGGTTTTATTAGTTTTGATTTAATCAATTTTTCCTCATACACAATTCCTTCAGGGATAGGAAGCATAACAAAGGTAAGTGGGAGCAGTCACAGCAAAATTTCAGAAAGAAGGGGTACAAGAATAATTAGTTTAAAAAAAATAATTACAACTCCTGGAAGGATGAAAACCACACTAGTAAAAGTACTGAAAAGAAGGGACCACTTGGAGGATGTTTTAATTGTGGAGGTAAGCACTACACAAATCAGTGTCCCTTTAAGAACCAGCAAGGGCAGTATCAACGGAAGCCTCTACCACTTCAACAGACTATTTTTCAGCAAAGAATTCATGCAGCAGTTGACAATAGACAAGTAGATTACCAGGTTTCTTCCATAGAAACTCCATGTATGCTTTATGGAAACCCAATAACTATTTTAATAGACACTAGAGCCACTGAATGTTTTATATCACCTAATTTACTAGGAAGGTTCCCTAAAACAACTGGGTATATGGCCAAATTGTGGATGGTTGAATATGCTAATCAGATGAGAGCTTGAGTAGAGCAATGTCTATTTGAAGCCAAGATTGAATTTTCAGACTTCACTACAAAGGTCAACCTTTATGTAGCACCTCTGGGTTCCTATGATGTGATCATTGGAATGAATTGGTTAAAAGAACATAGGGCTAAGGTTGAGTGTTAGGCTAAGATAGTAGAATGTATGGATGATTCAGGCAACCCAGTGAGGATTCAAGGGAAACAATGAGAAGTTAAGGTGTGACAAATTTCGGCTATGCAGCTAAATAGAAATAGAAGGAAAGGATGTAAATTTTTTTTGTCAAGATGGAAGTAGTCAAAGAAGGGACAGAGCATTCCCAGAATAGGAATAGGAAAATGGGAGTTGAAGATAAGGAAGAGACCTTCACTCAAAAATACCCTTATATTTAGGAATATTAAGATGTATTTCTCGAGGAACTACCTGGGTTACCACCTAGAAGAATATTTTATTTTACCATTGATTTAGTACCAGGGGCTGAACCTGTTTCAAAAGTACCTTACGGTATGACCACCTTAGAGCTGGTGGAGCTAAAGGCACAATTACAAGAATTACGGGATAAGGGTTTGATGCGACTGAGTGTTTCACCATGGGGTGCTCTAGTGATTTTTGTTAAAAAGAAGGATGGGACTCTTCATTTATGTATAGATTACCAAATGCTAAATAAGCTCACCATCAAGAACAAATATCCTTTACCTCAAATAGATGATCTTTTTGATCAAATGAAAGGGGCAATAGTATTCTCAAAAATAGATTTGAGGTCAGGATATCATCATCTTAGGTTAAAAGAGGAAGACATTCATAAGAAAGAATTCAGAACTAGATATGGACACTATGAGTTCATAGTTCTACCATTTGGACTCACCAATGCCCCAACTACGTTCATGAATTTAATGAACAGTGTTTTTAGAGATTGCCTGGATAAGTTTGTATTGGTATTCTTACATGACATTCTTATCTACTCAAAAAATGAGGAAGAGCACCTTCAATACCTTCAAATAGTTCAATGGTTAAAAGATCATAAACTATATGGGAAATTATCAAAATGTACCTTCTTCTAGAAAGAGATACAATATTTGTGGCATATAATATCAGCTAAGGGAATTGTAGTGGATCCTGCTAAGATAAAAGCTATAGTGGATTGGCCAGTACCGAAAAATGTTCCTAAGGTTAGAAGTTTCATGGGATTAGCTAGGTATTACAGAGGATTTGTCAGAGATTTTTCTATAATTTCTCATTCCATTACCTCTCTTCAAAGAAAGGGAAAAAGATTCGAATGGACTGAAAAATGTCAAGAGGCATTTAACCTATTAAAGGAAAAATTAACAACCGCCCCAATATTGATACTACTAGATAATAATGGTCATTTTGTAGTTATAATAGATGCGTTGGGAGATGGATTAGGCAGAGTGTTATGTAAGAAGGAAAGGTAGTGGCTTATGAATCTCAAAAATTGAAACAATATGAGAAATATTATGCACCCCATGATTTAGAGTTAGCATCTATTGTTCATGCCCTGCAAATGTGGTGACATTATTTACAAGGAAAAACTTTTGAACTTAAGTCAGATCATCTAGGCTTAAAGTATATATTTACACAACCCAATCTAAATGCTCACCAGAGAAGATGGATGGAGTTAATCGCAGATTATGATTTTGAGATCGATTACATTAAGGGTAAGGAAAATAGAGTAGTTGATGCATTGAGTCGACAGAAGCATATAACAGCAATGGTGTCAATCAACACTAATTTTAGAGCACAAGTGATTCAAAAATTAAATGAGGATGAATATTATTTGCAAGTTCGAGAAGCTCTTTAGTCAAATCCATAGGAGCCTAAATATGAAGGTTTTCACATTGAAGTAGATGGCCTTTTGAGATTAAAAGGTGGGATGTATATTCTAAAGTCTTCTGAGTTAAGGAAAACAATATGGAAAGAAGTACACACCACACCATATTTAGGACACCCAGGAGTCACCAAGATGATGGCCAATGTCAAACCGTTATATTTTTGGAAAGGAATGAAAAAGGACACCACAAGATTTGTGATAGGATGCTTCGAATGTTAGAAGGTCAAGGTAGAGCATCAATATCCAGCAGGATTACTTCAGCCTCATAGCATACCTGATTAGAAATGGCAAATTATTAGTATGGATTTTACCTATGACTAGGAACATGCATAATGCTATATTGGTGGTAGTGGACAAACTCACCAAAGTGGCACATTTCATACCAAGAAATTTGACAAATGGGGCACCAGTGATAGCATGAAAATTTGTATAGGAACTTTTTTCGTCTCCATGGAATACCAAAAAAGATCATATCAGATAGAGATGCTTGGATGACATTCAGATTTTGGTAGACATTATTTTCAGCCTTGGAGACTCAATTAAATATTAGTACAACTTATCATCCTGAGACAAATGGTCAGACGGAAAGGGTAAATCAAATTTTAGAAGACCTACTTAGAATGTACTTTATGGATCAACAATACAGGTGGGAGGAATATTTACCCTTGGTGCTTATAACAACTTATATTAGTCGGCAAGAAAAATGGCACCTTTTGAAGCACTGTATGGTAGGAAATGTAGAACCCCTATAAGTTGGAACGGGCGGGAACATGATCATTCTAGGACCTAAAATACTTCAAAAAATGCAAGAGTACGTAAGAATAATCAAGCAGACACTGAAAGAGGCCAATGACCAGCAAAAGAGTTATGTTGATGCAAAACATATTCCTAGATAGTTTGTAGTGGGAGAAAAAGTTCTTTTGCAGGTAAAACCACAGAAAAGCTCTATAAAATTTGGGAAATCCTCTAAGTTAGCCCCAAGATATGTGGAACCTTTTGATGTTCTAGAAATTATCAATCCTGTGGCATACAGAATTGCTCTAGCCCTGACTCTCGCCAGAATTCACAACATATTTCATGTATCCTATCTCAAGAAATATTATGCAAACTCTGAACATATGATTGATTGGAATTCATTGCAGGTACGGGACCCTGGAGTGATTATAGTAGAGCCACTCCAAATACTCAAGATACGTAAGATGCACTTATGTACAATCATGAGGTGGTACAATGTAAGGTCCAGTGGGACTAGTATTCCAAGGAGAATGCCACCTAAGAAGATTATGATGAGATTCATCAAAAGTTTCCTTATTTATTCCCAAACTATTAAGACTTATGTGAGACTATGTTGTTAAAGTTTGATATATATACATTGATAAATTATCATTGAGAATGATGATTCTTAAGGGGAAGAATATGTTACATCCCCTTCTTCTAAACATTGAAACGTTGGTTATGTTGTTAGTTGTGTATAAGTGCTTTCATGTGAATATGAAATTTATTCTTTGGATAATGTGTATAATTATGTGAGGATGATTTTCTTTTATATATGAATATTTTTCAATTCTATGTGAGAATGGATGTATGGATATAATATATATTAATGTTAGTATCAAGGAAATGATTTAACCTCCATCAATTGTCGATGTGGTTGTAGGATAAATCAGTTGACAAGGAAAAAGGGATATCAACAGGGAGACTCGTGGTTACAAGAGTTGAAAAACAACAATATTGTCTAAGTCTAGACAACTATATCATTGTAGCCTTGGCCAAGGCACATATGTATATATGTATATATTTCAAGTTGGTAAGAATTATTTCCTTATGTATATTAAAAAATATATACTTTTTTAGCTCACCTCATGAGGAGCACTTAGTGGTGTGTGAGCTGGAGTCTTGTATGTAACTCCTCCACTCCACCAGCACACAAGAAGCAAACATTCCTTCTTGAATATGGATGGGGGGAGGAGGAGGAGGAGGATAACTTTATTTGTTCACATTCATCCTTTTCATTCTCATTCTTTACTCAATCTTGAGAAAACCAACATTCGCACCCTTTTCCAGAAAGCATTCACAGGATTAGTGAGCTATTCTATGAACATTGATTTCATTCTTTGAGTGTCCTCGTCACTGCAACTCAAGAATCTAAACCATATATTCCTTGTCCATGAGCTTCATATGTTTCTTACTCTGTCGAATCAATATCATAGGAGCGATAGGCAGAACCAGCCTGACAATTAGGATTTGCCTTTGCAGTTAAATATTCCTAGGCTTCAACTTGCAAAAGCTTAATTAAGCAAGACAGTGGTTCCTTTCAATAGACTATAGTTTATCATGCGATGTATAGAAATGAATTAGTTTGGATAGCCGTAGTTAATCCTAATTACAATTCATTATGTTACTCTGTATTTTCTATTCCATGATTCATGCATGAATCTCCTGAATTTGTATCTGTCTTTCTATTCCAAATCTTTTGAATCTGTAGAAGTATTTTGTCTTTAACCTATATATATTTATACATTGAGAAATTTGACTTCAGTCACTGAGGTAAAGGACACCTTTCTGTCTGAATGTTCTTATGCCACATCTCTTATGAATCTGTAAGTTTTTCAAGTGGATTATACATGATTTTCATCCAATCATGTAACAAAAAAGAAACATATGAAATAATGTCAATGCCAAGCAAGGGTGAATGCTGACGACATAGTAGTGTTAGATAATTATTAGAAATCCTTGGCCAAGATTATGATGCAATATAGGCATCTATCAGCTATCAAGTACTAGATATATCACTGGTCAGAGTGATCTTTCCAGTTAGGAGGTACATTTAGGGAAAAGATTGATTAGGAGGTATAAGTTCTTAACATCAGGCTCAGAGGCATATTGTTGTTATTAGATTCCTCACTAATCACCCTTGTGAAGGGTTGGGTTTCTTCAATTGAAGAAGAACGGGAGACTAGGTTGTCTTGATTAGGTGGATAAAGCCCTTCTTGATATTGCCTTTTCCAAAATCCAGAACAATGTCTACAAACAAATCAATAGGAAGCTATTCAAGTTGTACTTTTCTTAATCTCTCTTCCTATCTTAATATTTGAATTTCATTGAAGAAAGTTAATTTATTCTTTTTTATATGTGTTCTATTAGAAAAGATTATTTTAGCTGAAAATGAAAGTTAGTTGTAAATTTGAATTTTATTACATTCAATAGTATTTTCATAATAGTTACTTATTCTTTCTGCTAAAATTCTATTAGATGTAAGTTTATAATCTGTTAAATAAGAGTGGGTGTTACATCCATAATCCAACTGAATTTCTTCAAAGATTTCTCTTTGTTTCTTATTATCTCGTTTGGCCATGGGTGTTTTTTATTTATAATTTTGTTAATCCTTTTATTTATCCCTAATGGCTCCAATATATACCTACATTAGTAGTTTCATCTCTTTAGGATCCTTTCTTGGATTCCCCATTTCAATTATCCATCCCCTTGGTGCCTAGTCCCTCTTATAGGCTAGGACATAGTGTGTACTATCACACACCATCAAAGTCACTTCTTTCTTTCCTGTAATCCTTTGTTATTGAATCCTTTCTTACCATGAATCTTATTTTCTACAATTTGTCCTTCCCTTACTACTTGCTAGGGTCCCAGTAATAGAAGCAAAATGTCGAGAAGAGGCGGTGCAAAATGAATTTCTATGCCTATTCTATTTTATGTTGTATTTATATAGGTTGGTGTGTAGGATAAGAAAATTGATTAAAAATTATGTGATATATTATATAGTAGTGTAGTAAAGGATGGTACAAATAAATTGAAATATATGCACTTATCAAACATGCACATTATAAAATAGGAACCATTATATATTCATTATAGAAACTTGTGGTATACAATCATTAGTCTCTTAATACGAGTCTATCTCTTTCTTTCAATATTCATCATTCTCTCATCTATCTCATATATCTTTCCTCATTTACATGTTATCCTTTATCCTTTTCACTATGTCATATTCTATCTTTCTCTCCTACATATACTTTGTCCTTTTATCTTCTACATCTTTCATGTTATACATGTGGTGCATATATAGATTATTAATCATAGGGACATGTCCCTCTTCCTTAGTATGCATCTTTGTGAGTACTAGAAGTTGTCTTATAGATTCGCTTGACTTGTAGTGATTTTTTTTGCTTAGTCCTACTTAGGGTGTGTTCTTTTTCTTCCATCCTTTGGCACCCTTACAAGTTTTCACCATTGGCCTATATTAGGCTGACCTTTCATGTTTTCAACCTAATGGGAATGGAATGGACTTGTCCTACTGACATAGCTCGTCAATTTTACCTAGATCCCCTCCCTAGCATTGTAAGATATTTTCTAGGTAGACTTTAAGAAAAATTGGTTCCATCTTATGAATTAAACTAACTTATCCACAACCACCTTTGTCATGAAGGATAAAAGAAAAATATATGAGTACACTGACTCAATTTGATATTTCACTTAGACTTTAATGATATGCAATAGTCACATTTACACTAAAGACATATTTTTCTCTAAATTAAAATGATAGTGGTGTTACTTGGGAGAAGTAGATATGTCTTTCATTTTGAGGAATTAATAGTATAGTTGATTTAACATGACTTATTATTGAAATGATTACCTTTTGTTGTTGAAATGATTCTTTTATTATTGCAATAGACAATAGGTTGGGTAGTGTCTATTAAGGACTAGATAACATCATCTTTAGTGTGAAACACATATATGGAAGAAGCATATAGAAGAATGAGAAGAAAGAGCTTGTATCTTTTAAATAGTTTGGGTAGTTGAATTAAAAAAGACATAAATAGGGGAAAATCTCCCTTGGATCGAAAAGATACTCATGATAGCCCAATTGAGGACTTGGTGACATCATCTTCAATGTGAAATATGTAGATGGAAGAGGTGTAAATAAGAATGAGAGGAAAGAGTTTGTATCTTTTGTAAGGTTGTGGCAATTAAATTTTAGAAAAATATTTTATTCTGGAATGTAAATCTTATAGTGACATTTGATCTAAGCATGTGGGTACATTAGTATTTTCTTCCATACATGTTTTACTCAAAGAGGGCAAGGTTGGAAAAATAATGGATCTCACCATCAAGCTTAATAATCAAAGCTCAGTAAGTTAGAAAGATAAAATGGTAGGGTCTACTATCCCATTGCCTATCTTTGGCCATGTGGATGTTAAAGTTTTTATATTTTGTTGTATTTTATTTAGCATATAGGATGCACCTCAATGTATCTTCTGTGATCACTAGCCCCATCATTATTATGGTATTGGTGTCCTTATCTTGTGTCACATCATTATTGTTATTAGTCCTATCAACTTATTTAAAATTAGAATGAGTGGGTGTGGTATGTGTGGGAAAGTACATAAAAGAAACACATCAACATAATGTGGAGGATTTGTGTATAGATGCTCAATTTTGTGTTATCATGTGTCAATGCTAAAGTTTAGTTTTAGTTTTAGATAAGGATTGGAATACCATATGCAGTACAATAATTACAAGTCAAGGGAGAATCTAGTGGATAAAAGGTTTTGTCTAGTTTTGCAATTTAAAAGTGAATCAATCATGTTTCATTGGGTAAAATAAGACAAACATGACAATCTGTATTGACTTCTTAGTTTTAATTATTTTCATATATGGAGTAGATGTTTCAATTTTTTCTGTATTTAATAGGAGAGAAGACCTAATAAACAATTGCCTATGGTGTGGCTTATTATGTTGAGAGGTAGTTCTACAATGCCAGTAGGGCATGAAGTCTCATGTCATGACCATGTACATAAAAACCAAAACACAACCAACATATATTAAAAAACTAAAACTAGAACTCTAAAATTAAAAATATAGTTGACATAATTAAAAAGTAACATATAAGTATATAGTAATTACTACACTTTTCAAAGTAAAAGGAAAAGAAAAATAGAATTAAAATTTATAAAAAAGTAAAACAAGTGCATCACCAAAAAATAACTCTTCAACAAAAAGTAAAGTAAACAATGTAGATAAAACACAAATTATATATCCATGTATGTAGTAAATACTAGCAATTGCACCCATAGGAGGTTCAAGGAATATGCCAATAGGAACAACCGAGGACTTTAGAAAATTTCCTGCGTGAATTTTATGGCATGAGACAATTCCAAGCACTATAATGCTCACATACAGGGCCTAAATTTCACACCCGACCTTGCTTGTCAAGCATTTTTTTTATGACAGTTACCTATTCAATGATGCTTGTAGAAAACCATGGCATATTTTATTACAAGTAAATTATATAAAAATATATATATTTATCATCATATTTTAGATAGATGTATTTAAGATTTGTCAATTATAACAAATAAATTTTAATAAATACTATATTTAAATGATGATGCCACTTTTGATAAATCAGAACATTATAATATTCCTAATAATTGTTTGAAACATTTCATATACTTGTCATTTTTATATTTTAATATAAAAACATCATTATTAATATTTTTTAAATTTAACCATAAGTTCAAAAAAACTCAACATCTTAATAAATAGTCTTAGAGACAAATAACATTTTAATCATTTCTCATTAATAAATATTCATATTTTACTTTTTTAAAATATAAAAAACAAATTAAATTAAAATTAAAACATTTAATTAAATTTAAAATACCAATAATACTAATTAGTCCGTCACAAAAAATTAACGTGAGAAAAGGGAGTGAGGCGTAGAATGAGTGGTTGCAGTTTGTGCGGAAATAACCTACTACAAGAAAAGAAAGTGAAAGATATGCCAGATGTGGTTTTGGATAATGTTTCATGGAAGATCTGTTCGAAGATTCTGAGGTATTTTTCAGTTATACGTCAGCCATAACGTTCGCATATGGTTTTAGACTGGTGGAAGACCTGTTCAAAGATGATTAATTGTTTTTCTATTACTTCAGATGTGGTTTTGGATAAGCATTCACACAACACCTCAGAGGTGACAATGGTTTCTGGTCACAGAAAGCAACGGGAAAGACACTCCCATTTTATTATTCAAAAGTTGTTACAAGTCAATGTCTGTCTAGTCATCCAAAACATGGGCATGATCCTTCATCAATCCATACATTATGGAGTCATCCAAATATTCTTCCAGAAAATCATGAATGAATTCTCTAAATGCCTTGGCATTATTTTGCTGAATAGTGTGGGATTTTTCTTCAAACTAAAGGGTATTAGTGTATACAAAAATGAGCCCCATTTGGTCACAAAGGTAGTTTTAGGTTGGTCGTCTTCTTGTATTTTGATATAATGATATCCTAAGAACCCATTATTGAAAGAATACACTTCCCTTCCAGCAACTAACTCTAGTGCATCCTGTATAAAAGGTGTGGAGAGGGGTCATGGGCACATGCCTTTTTAAGTTCTATGAAATCAATGTAGATTCTTATTTCCCTAATTTTCTGGTCTTGAACTTGTTGATGATGATTTTATTCAAAACAACAATAGATAAAATTCACAAAGAATCTTGTCTTATCTTGAAGAATATGGACAATTATTAAAAATAGTTCTCAATTCCAAGTCTACGGTAACCAGGGCATGGTTGTATTAGACTTACTCAATGTTCAATGTGAAGTTGTTTGTTCAAGGGGCCTTACGTGATTTAAATGTTTATTACTGACAATTGTCACTCATTTTCTGCAAATAAACTCAAATATTTGCAAAGATTAGATTTCTTTAAAAGTATTTGAGTTTAGATTTATTGTACAAACTAGCTAACAATACTAGTCAGACAACCAGGTCTAGGTCAAATCCAGGGGATATTTTCGCACAATAGCCTGACAAACGACAAAAAAGTATAAATAATCCCTTGATCTTGAGTCCTAGAATCTTTCAAACCGAAGGTTCATCAAATACTCCTCTAAGTCCAAGTTCACGTTTGGTTATTTCTAACAAAGTAAGTCCTAACGTTTATGAATTCAGACCATTGAATTTTGGTCTAAATCCTCAGAATCAACCAAATTTTGGTTCAATTCCACCTAGAGGTCCTACTATGGCATTTTTTAATGTAGATTCACCTATATTCTTTGGTGTATATAATGATATGCCAAAGAATCTGGACAAAATTTGTCCTAAGTATAAATTGCATCAGGATGTCAAAGATCACATCAGGATCTTCAAAGAAACTTGCTTCAGGGCAAGCCTAGCACATGAGGATATGGTATGTAGATTATTTCCTTTCACTTTCAATGAACAAGATTACAACTGGTATGTCAATTTGCCTAACAATCACATTACAAGCTGGGCAGTTATGGAAGAAAGCTTTCTATCTAGGTTTAGAGGTCCAGTAGAGCCAGCATCTTTGTATCAGAGGTTAGCAGAAATCAAGAGAAGCGAAGGAGAGTTTGTAACCATATTTAATGATTATTTATAAAAGGCATATTCAAGGTTCGTTGCTCCTTATACTGTAACCAGTGATGCAATACTAGCAATGTATTGTGCTGCTTTAGATCCATTAACGGCAATGTTTGTTAAGATATAACTACCTACCATAGAAAATGTGTCAGAATCTTATAAAGAGGCAGTGAAAATCAATCAGGAGATGAGACCAACAATTTATGGTCCTTTAGTGAGTCTAGGAAATGCTGCAGTTCCCAATCAAATGTAGTAAGTGAATGGTGCTCTAATGCACCATACTCCAATGTTCAATCTAGTACCTACTCATATGCGAGTATACAATCCAATCCCCACTCATGCTATGGTCCCATACATGGGCAATGTTGCCAATGATAACCAACTCAATGGTCAATCATTCTTCCAACCTCCCCAGGGTGCATATGTAGCTAAAGCACAAGAGGACAAGGATGACTTAAAAGAAATTACTACTCACGTAAGGAGGTTAATAGATGAAATGACTTAGTTAAGGAATGATAGACTTTTCTATGGTAGAAATCCTCAAAATCAGAACCAAAATCAAGCACAAGTGATGCAGAGCCACAGCCGGAAACATGCACTAATGGTGGAACTTGATGATTTTATTATCATTGGCAAGAGTTGTTCAAATGTCTTACTGACATATCCCATTGGTCAGACTATAACCATCAGCATCTTCAAAAACTTTCACCCCGATACCCATCTATGTGCCTATTGGCAAGATAGTGCCTATTGGGCTCTCCACACTGACTTGCTCTAATGACTAAGGTCACACCGAAACATGTAAACTCTGCTAAACAAGTTCCTATTACCTCCGCTATTGGTCACCTCTATCAACTAAGTTGCTTATCGCAACACTTACAATGTCGGTCTAGCCATGGAAGGTCTCCCCGACGCTCCACTTCATGCCGATGCCAAACTCCTTATCGCCAAGATATATAACTATTAGCGAATACTTCATTCCTTCTGCCGATGTCACTTGTCACTCTGATATTCTGAACGCCAACTCCATCGTTAGCCAAACTATGACTATTGGCGACACCTTTAACTTCTCCACCGATGGCATATCTCATGCCGATATACCTAACACCAACTTCTCCTTCAGCAAGACTCCCTCTATCGGTGAGACATTCACAATCAGCCACAGTGAATCTCCCTCCGTCGATGTGCCGATGAACTATCCATTGGTGACACCTTCAGCTGTCACCCTGATACAACTCAATCAGTGAGACTGTATACTGTCGGCTCAACACAATTTCGTCCACCCGATGACTCTTACATACACAATTTGTCTGACGACATACACAAGGTGGTACCCAGATACAACAATGATATACATAAAGAAAATCCCTTCGTACAGTTACGATATATACAAATACTGTCTGTGACATACCATTGACCTATACACATGAAATATATTTCCTCAGACAATCTCCACATACACAAGGTTTAACATAGAATATGTTTTAGCGATATACATAGGCGGCGGACCTCCGCATGTAATAGGTGTATATACATCAAATGTGCTGTTAGACATAGATTTCATAATTCCTATTCTGCCACTCTCATTGGACAAAAGAAAACAAACAGAAACTAATATACATAATTCATTCCATAGATTTCACAGAAATCCACTTGTGAAATGGATTTAATTGAGCATCTCGACCGTAGAAGAATTAAATCTAATACAACAACAATTCTATATAGATAATATACAGAGCAATTTAATGTACAGGGAATTTACATAGAATTTAGACTTTTCAAAACACAATTTGCAAAATTTCTATTCCCTCTTTCCAGTTCCTTACATTTGATCAGTTCCAGAAAAAAAATGAAAAGACCTCTTTTTCTCAACCATCTCTCCCCATTTTTGTTAATCCCTTCCTTTGTTTGTGGGATTGTGATTTAACCAAGATTATTAGCAGAAACCCTAATTAATCTCATGACATCTATTTTGTATAAGACAACAAAACTCCTAATGACAAGACACCTTGTTTAACCCTTCACAACACCCAATATGTCTGAAATGTAAATTTTGATGTTTACAAATAGGAAATGACAACATAAAATGTCACATATTGACTTAGCAATATAAATGCTACTCTGCAACATGAAATGTCTAATCCTTATTAAAACCTTGTTTATCCTGTAAATGTCTAATGCATATTTATGAATTATTGTGCATATTGATCCTGTTGAAGGTTGTTGAAGGGGTGCCCCTGCACCATACTCCCCTAAAGAAGAGATCTCAAGCTCACTTGAGATCAGAGTTTGAAAGTCTACAACCTTGTTTGTTAACTAATCTTCAGTCATCCAAATTGCCTCTGAATCAGGTTGTCCCTGCCAAAGTACTAAGTACTCCATGTACTCTTTGTTCCTTGTCTTCTTTGCTACTCTGGAGTCTAATATCTTTTTCAATTTTGGTGGATCATGCTTAGGAATATCATCATCTGCTGCATCCTACAATGGTTCCTGTTCTATATCTGCATTTGGCTTGTATGGAGTCAAATCACATACATTGAAAATGGGTGACAATCTAAGATTAGGAGGAAGTTGGATCGCATAAGCATTCTTCCCACATTTCTTTAAAATCTGGCATGGTCCAATCTTCCTTTGCATGAGCTTGGTATACTTACCTTTGAGGAGTCTCTCCTTCTTCAGATTTACCCACACCAAATCTCCAACCGCAAACTGTAAATCTCTTTTCTTTTTGTCAGCATAGGTTTTGTACTGCAATGTAGTTTGTTGGAGCTGGTTCTTCACTTGATCATGTACTTCTTTGATGGCTGAAACAAAATCTTCCGCATCTACACTAGTAGGCTCTCCTGTAGGTAGATCTCTTAGTTCTAGGATACCCCTTGGATGAATTCCATACACTATCTAAAAAGGTGACTTTCCTGTACTCCTATTGATGTTGTCATTATAGGAGAATTCTGCTTGGGGTAGGATATTATCCCACTTCTCTCCATGCTGCCTTGTTAAACACCTTAACAGATTTCCCAATGAACGATTAACAACTTCAGTCTGCCCATTTGTTTGAGGATGGTAGGCTGATGAGAAGGACAAATTGGTTCAAAGCTTCTTCCAAAGAGTCCTCCAAAAATGGCCAATAAATTTTACATCTTTGTCTGAGACTATGCTCAATGGGAATCCATGGATCCTCTTCCTTGAAAAATAGGTCTACAACATACAAAGCATCACAAGTGGTTTTGCATGGCAAGAAATGTGCCATTTTACTAAATCTGTCTACTACCACAAAAAAACTATCATATCCTTTCGTTGTCCTAGGCAAACCTAGTACAAAATCCATGCTTATGCTCTCCCATGGCCTAGAAGGAATGGGTAATGGCTGATACAAACTTGCATTTGTGGATCTTCCTTTGGCTTTCTGACATATTACACATGCTTCCACAAATATTCTCACATCTGACCATAGCTTAGGCCAATAGTAATGTCTCTTCACAAGATCAAGAGTCTTATCCAGACCAAAATGTCCTGCCATGGCCCCACAATGTTTCTCCTGAATAATATTCAGTCTCATAGAACATCTTGGAATACATAGTTGTCCACCTTTGAAAAGTAATCCATCTTGGATCAGAAATTCAGAGAACTCAACATGATATTTGTCTCCAAAAGAAGTACATACCTTGTAGATCTCACCAAAGTCTTCATCCTCATCATACATTGTCTTCAAAGAATCAATCCCAACACTCTCCAATTGGATCTGATTGATGGTCAAAACTCTCTTGCTCAAAGCATCTGCCACTTTGTTCTTAACCCCTTTCTTGTGCTTGAGCGTGAAAGTGAAAGCTTGCAAAGTTTCCACCCACTTCATATGTCTATGGTTCAGCTTCTCTTGACTATTTATGAAACTGACGGCCTGATTATCTGTGAACACTATGAATTCTTTTGGCATCAAGTAATGCCTCCATTTCTTAAGTGATTGGACTAGAGCATACATCTCCAAATCATAGGATGAGTATCTCTTCTTGGCATCATTTAATTTCTCACTGAAGAATGCAATAGGCCTACCTTCTTGGCTGAGTACTGCTCCAATTGCAATATGACTTGCATCACATTCTACTTGAAAAATTTTGCTGAAGTCAGGAAATGTAAGAACTGGCTGCTCTGCCACCTTCTTCTTCAATGTTTCAAAGGAATTATCTGCCTCCTTTGTCCATGTAAACTTGCACTTATGTCCTCCCTTTATAGTGTCAAGCATGGGTGCACAAATATGACTAAATCCCTTTATAAACTTCCTATAAAAGGTTGCTAACCTATGGAAACTTCTAATATCATTCAAGATTTTGGGAGTTGGCCAAGACAATATGGCACTTACCTTCTCTTGGTCCATGTTCAGTTTGTTATGTGAGATAACAAATCCCAAGTAGATGATCTCTTCTTGCATAAATAGACACTATGCTAAATTGATCATTAGCTACTCTTCATATAACCTTTTGAGAACCAAGTCTATATGGATGAGGTGCTTGTCCCTCATATTATTGAAAATCAGGATGTCATCTAGATATACTATGCCAAATTTTCCTATGAATTCCCTCAAGACCTCATTCATCAGCCTCATAAAGGTACTAGGGGTGTTGGACAAACCAAAAGGCATGACCTCCCACTCATATAACCCCTCATTAGTCTTAAATACAGTTTTCCACTCATCACCAGGTCTAATCCTAATTTGATGATAGCCACTCTTCAAATCTATTTTTGAGAAATATTTAACACCTCCTAAACAATCAAGTAAATCTTCTATCCTAGGGATTGGAAACCTATACCTGATGGTTATCTTGTTGATTTCCCTTGAATCAGTGCAAAGCCTCCAAGTGCCTTCCTTCTTTGGTGCTAGTACAGCCGGTACTACACATGGACTTAGACTTTTGCCAATTAGGCCTATCTCTAACAACTCTTCAATTTGCTTTGCTACCTCTGTATTCCGATCTGGAGTGAGCTTATATGCTGCTTTGTTTGGAAGTGTAGATTCTAGGATTAGATCTATACAATGGCTAATGTCCCTAATAGGTGGTAGGGAACTTGGCATTCCATCAGAGATAATGCCTTTGTACTTGTCCAATAGCTCTTAGACAGCTGGGTCTATGAATTTTTGTCTCTTCTCTCCCTTGACTTGTTGCTGTTGTTCTTTGTTTACCTTTAGGCAAGGGATTAGAGCATATGTAACCGCTCCTTCTTCTCCTATCCCTTTCATGAATTGTTTTCCTTCTACCATCATCACTTTACCTTCTTTTCCTTTTGACTCCACCTCCTTCTCCATTAATGGAAGCAATTCTATCACCTTACCATTCTTGGTAATTGAATAGGTGTTTCTAACTCCATCATGGTATGCTTTCAAGTCATATTGCCATGGTTTTCCAAATAGGAGATGGCAAGCATCCATCTTGGCAATGTCAAACAATAACCTATCCTTGTATGGGCCAATTTGAAGTTCTACCCAAGCTTGTTCCTCTACAACTGTTTGCTAACCTTGGTGGAGCCATGAGATCTTGTATGGGCAAGGATGTGGTAGTCTTCTAAGCTTAAGCTTTTCTACCATTTCAAGAGACACAATATTTTTAGTAGATCCAGAGTCAATCAGAACATTACATACCTTTCCTCCTACCTTGCAAGTAGTTCTGAAGAGAGACTTCCTTTGTGGAGGTTCTTTTCTAGGCACCTTCATGGTGGTCATTGCTCTCCTAATCATTAGAGATTCTCCATTCTCAGGATACCCATAACTGTCGAGAGCATTCACACTTTGATTAGTCCTTGAGCTTGCTACACTTTGACAATCAGATTCTTGGATCAGATTGATCCTCTTTTCTCCTATTAAACTTGTTGTCTTTGCTAGACATCTACTGGCTATATGGCCTTCTTGATTGCAATTGTAACATTTGATAGGTCCTCTGTCCTGAGATTTCCCTCTAAATGGTGGTCTTCTGCCCCTAAAATTTCCTCTTTGATTGTAACTTCCCCCTTGATATTGATTGCTATCTCATCTGCTATTCTCTTGGTTGGATTCACTTTGGTATACAAATCCTCTACCTCTAAAAGGACTTCTTCCTCCTTTTTGCTATCTCCCTCTACCTCTATTGTTCTACTCATGCCTTGTTTTTAATTTGTCTTCCACTTTGAGTGCTAACTGATAGCACTTTTGAATTGTCTTTGGGTTATGCATACTTATGTCTTCTTGGATATAAACCTCAATCCATTGAGGTATCTTGCTACCTTTTCTTCCTCACCTTCCTTTACCTTTGTTTTTACACATAGTTTCATGAACTCTTCTGTGTATGAGCTGACATCTAGCTCCTTCTGCTTCAAATTTTGTTTCCTCTTATGTAATTGGATATTATAATCCAATGGAACATAGGCTTCCTTCACTAAAGCCATCATTCTCTTCCATGTTGCAACTCTGTTCTTTCCCTCTTTCACCCTGTCATCTTGGATGAAATTCCACCAAGTCAGTGTAGCCCCTTTCATTCTGGATTGAGCCATCTTCACTCTTTGGTGGTCTGGTATTTCCTCGGTCTCAAAGAAATTATTCAAGGAGTCTATCCACTCCATCACCGAATCAGGTTCTATTTTTCCTGCAAACACTGGCAGGTCTATTTTCATATCCATGGTCCTTCTTTCCATGGACTTGAGGGCATTAAGTAAGGGTCTCTAGTTTGTAGGAACCTCTATCTCTTTTTGCTTTGGGGTCTCCTCTTCATCCCCATCTTCTCATTCACCAGAGTTTTCTTCCCCTTTCTCCACTCTGTCCCTAAACTTCTTTAGTTCTTCTTTCAATGCTTGATTCTGAGCTCTATCAACTCTGCTCTCTGCTATTTGCTTTCTTACCAAGGCCATCAACTCAGCATTGGTCATCTTTGCTAGATACGTTTCAGATGTTTCTCCTTCTGACATCTTGTCTTCTTCTTCTTCCCAAAGAACACTCCTCAAGCTCTAATACCACTTTGATACAGAGCCATAGCTAGAAACGTGCACTAATGGTGGAACTTGATGATTTTATTATCATCGGCAAGAGTTGTTCAAATGTCTTACTGACATATCCCATCGGTCAGACTATAACCATCGGCATCTTCAAAAACTTTCACCCTAATACCCATCTATGTGCCTATTGGCAAGATAGTGCCTATCAAGCTCTCCACACTGACTTGCTCTGATGACTAAGGTCACACCAAAACATGTAAACTCTAACCTGCTGAACAGGTTCCCGTTACCTCCGCTATCGGTCACCTCTATCAACTAAGTTGCTTATCGGCAACACTTACAATGTCGGTCTAGCTGCGGAAGGTCTCCCTGATGCTCCACTTCATGCCGACGCCAAACTCCTTATCACCAATACATATAACTATCGGCGAATACTTCATTCCTTCTATTGATGTCACTTGTCACTCTGATATGTTGAACGCCAACTCCACCATCGACTAGACTATGACTATCAGTGACACCTTTAACTTCTCCACCGATGGCATATCTCATGCCGATATACCTAACACCAACTTTTGCTTCGGCAAGACTCCCTCTATCGGTGAGACATTCACAATCGGCCACAGTGAATCTCCCTCCGTCGATGTGCCAATGAACTATCCATCAATGACACCTTCAGCTGTCACCCCGATACAAGTCAATCGGTGAGACTGTATACTATCGGCTCAACACAATTTTGTCCACCTGATGACTCTTACATACACAATTTGTGACATACCATTGAGATACAACAATGATATACACAAAGAAAATCCCTTCATACAGTTGTGATATATACAGATACTGTCTGTGACATACCATTGACCTATACACATGAAATATATTTCCTCAGACAATCTCCACATACACAAGGTTTAACATAGAATATGTTTTAGCAATATACATAGGCGGCGGACCTCTGCATGTAATAGGTGTATATACATCAAATGTGCTATTAGACATAGATTTCATAATTCCTATTCTGCCATGCTCATTGGACAAAAGAAAACAAACAGAAACTAATATACATAATTCATTCCACAGATTTCATAGAAATCCACCTGTGAAGTGGATTTAATTGAACATCTCAACCACAGAAGAATTAAATCTAATACAACAACAATTCTATATAGATAATATACACAGCAATTTAATGCATAGGGAATTTACACAGAATTCAGACTTTTCAAAACATAATTTGCAGAATTTCTATTCCCTCTTTCCAGTTCCTTACATTTGATCTGTTCCAGAAAAAAAATTAAAAAACCTCTTTTTCTCAACCATCTCTCCCCATTTTTGTTAACCCCTTCCTCTGTTTGCGGGATTGTGATTTAACCAAGATTATTAGTAGAAACCCTAATTAATCTCATGACATCTGTTTTGTATAAGACAACAAAACTCCTAATGGCAAGACGCCTTGTTTAACCCTTCACAACACCCAATATGTCTGAAATGTAAATTTGGATGTTTACAAACAGGAAATGCCAACATAAAATGTCACATTTGACTTAGCAATATAAATGCTACTCTGCAACATGAAATGTCTAATCCTTATTAAAACCTTGTTTATCCTGTAAATGTCTAATGCATATTTATCCTATTAAATTATTGTGCATATTGATCCTATTGAAGGCTGTTGAAGGGGTGCCCCTGCACCAATAAGGATCATAGAATAGATGCCATAGTGGAGACACTAAAGCCTATGGAAATGATAATAGGAATTGAAACTAGCCTAGACCTCCTAGAGTATGGAACACAAGACCAAATAGCAGTACTCTGGCTTCTCCATTTGAGAATCCAGACAATCAGGAATCTAAACAACCTGCTAGGATACAAGTAGTAGATGTAGCCCTTAAGAACTAGTGCAGAATCCATAATACTAGTGCGCATGCTGAACTTGATTGTCCATAGTTTCACTTGGTGGCTAGTATCTTCAAAGTAGAAGTATAGAGTCCTACATCTGAATTCTTGATTCCTAAAGGAAATGAGATAGTGGTTGGGTATGTGCAGGATCATTGCGGGCCAAACAGTGGCAATGGAAAAAACAATCACGTCTTTACTTAGTGAAGTTCACAAATTTCCCAACTTTGAATTTCACAGGTATGCTAAAAATAGTCATTTTTGCTTGGATACCAAACCAAAATGGATATCCATTTCCTAGAACTATAAATAGTTTTTTTATTCTTTACATTGTGCATAGATAAACATCAAAATATAAAAAATGGAACTATAAAAAAGGTCACATAGATAAACATGTGCATGTTGTGTAGGCTAAAGAAACAAGATCATTGAGAGCTAGAGTAAAAGGTGCAAACCTAGAGGCTAGGGAGCTTGATGATGAACATTGTTTTCTTGAAACTTGCATGAAAGGATGATGAACCATGGTTTAGAAAGAGTCTCTTCTGACTAAGTGCAAGTTTAGAGGAAAGTGTTGCAATCTAATCATTAATGGATGGACCACAAACACATTAGTATGAAAAAATATTATGCATAAGTTAGGGATGAAGATAGTCATGCAAATCACACAATACAATCTCATGTATACAAAAGAGATAATAACTCATGATGACATAGTAACATTAAGTTACATTCTACCTTGAAGGATATGCAAATAAGGTATGGTGTGATGTGATTTTAGTGTACATGCCTACCATGTGTTACTAGGAAATCCTTGGTAGTATGATCGATGCATTATGCATAGGGACATAAGAACACCTTCACCATCAAGAACCTAATGAAATTTTTTTGAGTTACTTCCAATGAAGGAGGAGGAAGAGTTCATATAGAAGGCCAAGGTGTTGCTATTATCAAAATGCAAATTTATCAAGGAGATAGAAGACTTGAAATACTACTATGCACAAGTAGTCAATACCACATAGAAGGAGTAGATTGAGCCACAACTTAGAGGAGACAAGTTGTGATCCTACATGAGGAGTTCATAGATGTGATTTGTGAAGGAATTGTAGATGGATTTCCACCAATATGTAGCATCTCATATTTCATGGATATTATTCTAAGTTCTAGTTTTCCGAACAAGCTTATATATGTCTTAAAAAGGAGGTAGGAATTATTGTATGTAATGATGGTTAAACTAGTGGGCATGGAGGTGACGAAGGATATCTACACCAAAAATCTATATTTTACAGATACATGGAATTCATTAGTAGAACCCTAGATGAGAGATATAGTCTTATATGAGGAATAATTTGCATGATGGATACCTATTAAAGAGTTAATAACTGTCCATATTGTAGAGTTCTAGGAGGGGGAATATCATTAGAGAGTTACATTAAGGTGGACTTGGAGGATATTTTCATGTCTAGAAAAGACATGATCCATGTTGGAGTAGAGGTATCACTAGCTAAGTTTGAACAAAGATGTACATATAATCATTGAAAGAGGTACCATCTACCAAAAACAAAGATAATTACATAAAACATTGGGTTTTATAAGCCATTGTGCATGCCAAATAGATTGTGGGAGGAACTATCTATATATTTGTCCTTGGATCTATGCACATAGAGGGGCAATGATTCAATCTTCATAGTGGTATTTTTTCCTAAATGTAACACTTCATTCCTTGTGTGTAGTTGAATGAGACATTCTAGATAGTGGATTTATTCTTCAAGGAGATGTTTTGGTTGCATGGCTTTGTATGGAGCATAACATCTAATCATGACATGAAGTTCTATAGCCAGTTTTAGTACAACCTATGGAATAAATTAGGTACAAATCTCAATTATATCTCTATGTATCATCTATAAATGGATAGATAGACATAGGTTCTTAATCAAAGTCTTGGAAATATACTTAGATGTGTGGTAGGGGAAATTATTAGGTTGTGGAACTCTATGTTGGTGCAAGTAGAGTTTGTGTACAACAACTTGGTGAATTTATCATCAATTAAGGTTCTATTCCAAGTGGTGTATGGGACATTCACACAAGGTGTCATAAATTTGTTGGGAGTAAAAAAAAAGGCAACTGCAAAAGTGTAGAAGTTGAGAAATTTATGCAACATGTATGAGAGAGATTCATGCACAAGTCAAGGAGTAGATGGAGGAGAGTAGAACAATGTATATGTATTACATATAGATGATCATTATACAGAGAGTATTTACTCAAAGTGTGAGTTAGTCATGGAACTTTTAAGAAAAATAGTTACCTAGAGGAACCTACAATAAGTTAAATATAAAGAAAGCCAATCCATGCTACATTATATGTAGATTTTCTAAGAACACATATGAGATATATTAGGACTAGGGATGATATTCACCTTGCAATCAATTTAGACTATTGCAATTTATATAATATTCAATTAATTATGTGTACAACTCCAAGGATCATGAAAAGGGGAAAATTGGACTTAAACATGAGTCCATACATTCTTTAGGTGACTTAGAATATGTTTGTAAGGGGTATAATGTGGAGGGAAGCAAATTTGTAAGGCATGATTGGAAACTTAACACAAAGTGGAGGGTAATCTATGAAAATTTATGAGATTGTAAGATGTGTAAGAAACATATAAACGATATATATGATGACATGTAAGAATTTGGTTGTCATTTTTGGACTTGGGGAGTTGTTATTTTGTCCTTTAGTGAGTTGTTTTTGTCTTGTAGTGAAGTTGCATAAACAAGTTCATGAGAAAGGTCTTGAAGCTTCTAGAAAGATACTTATAACTCCCACACACATGTCATGAGGTCTCTTTTGCATGTTGACTACTTGGCTCATGGTTTGAGTCCATTGTATTGGAAACCACAAATTGGATTACATTTACCTATATATTGGAGGCCCATGGGATAGTAGTTTGTATGGTATTATAGGTTATGTTGCTATGCTACCAGAATTTTGTTGGACTAAAGGGGAAGTTGTGTTAATGTACTCTATATTTGAGATTAATACAAGATTGAAATCTCTTTGGTGGTGGTGTTTTATACACACTATATCCCCCTACTTGTCCTCTATCTCTCTCTAAGCCCTAAACCCTAAACCCTAAACCTCTAAACCTTAACCCCTAACCCCAAAACCCTAAACCCTAAACCTTAAATAATGCCCCTAAATCCAAGAAACCCTAAATCTCTATCTCCCTATCTCTCCCTATCTCGTTATCTCTATCATCTCTCTACCTCTCAATCTCTCTCTATGTCTCTGGACATGTCTCTCACTATCTATCTCCTTATCTCTCCCATCTATCTCCTCTTGATCTCTCTTTAAACCCTAAACCCTAAACCTGAGTAATCCTAAACCCCTAAACCCTAAACCCTAACCCATAAATCCTAAACCCTAAACTTCAGTAATGCTAAAATCATAAACCCTAAACAATGCCCCTAAACTCTAACCCCTAACCCCAAGCAACCCCCCCCCTCTCTCTCTATTTATATGGTTCAACTATTGAACAATGATAAAATGTAATGTGGTAGGATGTGGTGAGTTTTAGATGTTGCGATATAGCATGGAGATAAGTCTACATGTGGTGATGCTTTGGAAATTTAACCATGAGTTATTTGAAGAAGTACTCACAACTACATATTTAATTGTTCTAGTAGAAGAATAAATAATAATGCATGTGGACTTGTAGTAGACTTGAAGATCATGTGGAACAATCTAGAGGCTTGGTTATGTTAAGAGAATGTTCTACAATACTAAAATTTTAAAGAATTGGTTAGATGGTTGTATGTGTTACCACAAGCTTATGGGTGGTAGTGGTGGTTATATAAGAAGACATGAATACATTGACTATAGTTAGTAATTTAAACTATTTATATTTATATTTAATGTGTAATTTAAACTATTTATATTTAATAGTTTAATGTGTAATGGAATTTAAACTATTTATATTTAAACTATTGATATTGATATTTAATGTGTAATGTTAAACTAAAAACCAATGAAAAGAATTGGGTGAAGAAAATTTGATATCTATTTTGCAAAACATAAAAAGGGAAAAAGAGGTCTCATTTTGCAAACCCACAGCTTGCAAAATGTAGACCTCTCACAAAATAGATATCAGAGCTCCAGAACAGATATCTAATCCACAAAGGTTAGTAAATTTGCATTTTTTTTGGTATATTCAAACAAGTTTTTTTGGTTTTTATGCTAAATAGGTATGTTTTATATTTTAAATAGGTAAAATGGATGAACAAAATGAAAACCCAAACACTCCACCACCAAACCCTCCCCCTCCAACAATCAAAGAGAAAATTCAAAGAAACATTGATCAAATAAGTAGGATTGTAGAAATGTATCGCCCCCACCCTCAATTGTCTACAATGACATTGAATTTAGAGGGAATTATTAGTCATGTTCGAACCCTATCAAGCCAACATGAATCATTTAGGCAATGGAGAGAAACCAAGAAGATGGAATATGCTGATGGTTTATCACATGATCAAGTGAAAGATTTAGACATTATGAAAGCTATGTTATCCCAACATTTTGTCAATCCTAAAACTGACTTGCATGTTGATATTCATAAGCCAAAGTATTCAATCAAATGTTGCACAAATGAGGGCATTAGTCAGAATTTTTGGGATCATTTTTGGATGGTTTTTGATAAACGACCCAACAATAATTTAGATGTGCCTTTGTATTTACTTCATAAACTCTATGCTGAGTTTGTCATGGGCCACCATGTTAATTATTTTGATTGTAGATGTTTCCAGGAAGTAGGTAAGGGAATGCCTCAAGATAGACCTGGGGCAATGAAACAAGTACAAGGTCCCTATATTCCCCCTCCTTCTATCCCTTCTCCACCCCCAATTCAGCACCAAGATGAACTGTTGCCAATGCAACACAATAGGGCCTTAGTGCAATACACTCTTTGACCGAGCACTTGATTATACAGACTTCTTAGTTTTCACAAGCACATGATGTTGGCGATGACATCAAATCACCCAATTTTACTAAACACTCCTCGTCCACACATGTGTGTGTGCTCCATCATTACATTTTTTGCAATCAGTTGTGCTTAGGTTCTATTTTGGAGAGTAGCAAGCCACCTTTGAACACCTCAGAGTATGATCTCAATTCATGAAATGATGCAGTAGCCTCCAGAACTCAAGCTGAGGGGTCAGGGACAAGAGCAGAAGCACAAGCATTGGTGGAGCATAGAGAAGGAGAAGACCATGGCCAATCTTTTATGTAGATAAAATTTAAAGTTAAATTTCATGGTGTATTCCATATGAATAATATAAATAAATTTATTAGTACTAATGTATTTAAGGGGGATAATAGCTGATGATAGAGGAGGAGTTGACAGAAGTCCATCATGGAACTTTGTCTACCACCCAATTTGTCTTTGACTTGCTAGTATAATTTGTTCTACACATCAAATTTTTTTTTGTATTATTTATTTTTTTTGTGAGTAATTATATATTAATTTATATCATGATGTTAAATTAAGTAATTTAATGTTAATTTAATTTTATATCCAGAATGTGAATGATGTGGCATCTTTGCCAATGGTCTTCACTCGAACCCCTGATCGACCCAAGGGACTATCATTTGCAAAATGGATTTCTAAACACCAACAAAGGGTGGAAACTTAATTTGATTGAATTGTACTTTAATTGAAAATTTAGAAAACTTAAATATTTGATTATAGTCATTTAGATAAATAATAATTTTTAAATTATTATGATTATTTATATACATAGAGTCTTACATTCTTGTCATTTTTCATACAGGAGATATTAGTTGGTTCATCCATGATGAGTCCTTCTCAATCAATGCAGGAGGCCTCGATGGTGGTATGTGTTTGTTTTCTAGTAGATAATTTTTTGTGTAGTGCACTCTAGATTGTTTATGTGTAACACATCTAACCTTTTTTAATGTATGCATTTCCTTTTTGTTTAATAATTATATATTAATTTATTTTAATTTTACTTTACTTTTACAGTCTCTTGAGAATATCAGTGATGTGACACCGTTGCCATCAAGCTTTAGTAGGACACTTGATTGTCTTAAGAGAAAATCATTTGTAGAACAATTGTCTGAACAAAAAGAAAGAATTGAGGTAATTGAATTAAATTTTTCTAAATAATTGATAGTTTATAATGGTCTTATAGTTGATAAGATTCTATTTACGAACTCTAACTTATTTTTATTTACCATTGAAGAGCTTGATCAAATTTGTGGTTTGACTTGTTAATGTAGTCAACTTTACCTTTATCAACTACTAGGCATCATTGTACGAAGAGGACACTTTTTGAGGATCCACCATAGATTGAAGATCCATCACAGTTTGAGGATCCATCACAGATTGAGAATCTATCATAGGTTGAAGATTCACCAAACACATAGGGTCAAGTGGACCTTTAGTATTTGATGTAGCTATTCGGCATGTAGATTGTATATAGGTTTTGAGACAAGGCATATGCCACATTTTGTAAAAAATGTTTAGAGTTGGCATATTTGCCAAATTTTTGTATATGTCTACCATTATGGTCTAGATTTTAATATATATATATATACACCTTGATATACAATATAATTTAAATTCCTTATGTGCATGTATTCCTACTTTGAAACTTAAAAGTTTGATGTATAATCAGTTTACAATGGTTGAGTTATGATCAATAACATGTTATAGATTGATTTCTTGTTATATATATGATTGTTTTTCTTGGTAGAAAGATGATATATGTTGTTTCATACCTCAAGACATAACTTGATCTTAGTTTCCATGTGATTGTAGTTTTAGTTATATATAGGATTTTCATGAAATGACAAATTTGAATGGTTCACACATATGCAAAGCTATAAAATATTTTGATCTCATCCATATGTTTATAAAGTACATGATTATAAAGTTTATTTTCATTGTAGTTTTAGTAATTCTCCTACATGATTATAAAGTTCATTTTCATTCAGCTCAAAGACCTTGATTCCTTCATCTTGGACCATTTCTAGATATGATTATGTAGGTACAAATTTACAATACTGATATAGGTCTAACAATCAATTTGTTTCACGGTTGGTATAGAAAATTAGGAGTTTGAAATCATTCCTTCCTTCAATTATGCAAATTAGGATAAAACTCTTTATGACTATCCTATAAGTACACTTGGTTGACTTTGGAGAATATTCTAGAAATTTCTTCATGCATTTGTAATAGTTTGACATATTTTGATGATTTTTGGATATTGATTGCTTAGCATGGTCTTAGATGCATTTGGATTCTCTTGGAGGTCCTAGTTGACTTGTATGCTTTGGATGCACTTGCTTGTTGCCACAAATCTCATTTGAGTCAATTTGATGGTTTGATTGTGTGTCCATTAGTTTTAAAGGTTTGACATGCTTTTGATTGTGGAGTGTTGGTTGGTTCATAATGCATTTGGTTTTTCATGAGTCTCTTGGTTACATGGGTATGATGGGCTTAAGTTATTATTGCTTTAGGAGGTCTTGGTTGAGTATGGTTTGTATTCCCATAGTTATGTCTTGATATTTTGGACTTATGAGTTTGCATGTTATCATTGTGAGATATGCATGTGTGGTTATTACATGATGAGGTATGTTTTTGTGATACTATCCATATACATTTGTTCTAGTCTTATGACAAAATTTTGAGGATGAATTTGGTTTGATTTGTGATGATATTGTAAGCCTCCAATGTCAACTTATGATAGTCCTCCTTTGATCTTAGACCTTGAGAGTCTCTTCTCATGCATATACAACTTATTTATAGAATCGACATGACTCCAAGGTCTTGGAGACTTGGGGGTATCCAACATTGGCCACTATCCCTAATGCATATTATTGTCTTTGTTCTTCCTCATGATATTTTTCCAAGACATATTTATGTTCTCACATGATATCTCTTCTTGACCTAGAGTAGTTAAGTTTGACAGTGAGATTCACTGTCCAACATGGACTGTTCATAGTCCATATGTGCTCACCTTTTAGGGTTTTCTCTTGGTTAACAATGTCATCTGCATTGTATTCAGTCTATTGCCCCTTTTTCTCAGTCTTAGACTATCCATTACTAATACTGCAAGCTTCATGTAACTGTTTCAATTCATTCTTAGTGTTGACAGGGTCTTGGGACTGAAATCTGACTTTAGTTTCTGCACTCTTCTATTATAGCTTTGCCCATATAAACACATGAACAACATTTACAAATTGATCATAGAACAAGGTATAGATTTTTGCAACCTTGGTATCATGAAATACATATACAAATAGGTTGCAAATGATGAACTAAATCAGATCAGGTTGTTCACACAACAGTCCTTACACAACTTCAATTACAACATATGCATGGCTAAAGGACAGCCAAGGTACATATCTTAGACTACTGTTATAGAATTTAGAGATGTATGCAATGAAGAATGATGAACTGAATCAGTTCTAACTGTTGTGAAAATTAGATTTCTATATCACTTCAATCACATCAAAAAGGATGGTTTTATGATAGCCAAACACATATGCAAATTTGTTGTTACAAAATCAGAGATATATATGAAATATTGACATACTAATGGAGGTGACAAATGCAATATGTTTGATTATTGCTGATGTGAGTCTTCAACAGTGTCTGACGTCAAACTGACCATTGTATATATATTATCCTGATATGATTCACTATCCATAATTAGTTCCCACTATGATGGAGTGTGTCTCTCTTTGTATTAGTCACATAGGCATATAAGACATGTGCTAAGCTATTCAAACTGATTTAAGAACCTCCAAAGACATTGATACAAGACATGTACTAAGCTATTCAAACCAATTTAAGAATCTCTATTTTGTGGCTTTCTAGGCCATGTGCCTTTACTCATCTTTCATCCTCTTGTCTAGCATGTCCTTCCACGACACTAATCTAACCTCCACTAGCAACTACTATGTTATCTGATATCTTTCCTTTGATAACTTTAACAAAGTCCTAAGACTTCCTTGACAACGTCATGAGCTATGTTTGGTTTGAGATATATATGCATGTCTTGAGACTGTACTGGAAGAGCTTCATAGTGTTGGAAACACATGCCAAAGTAGATAGGGGTTTAAGTAGTTTGAAAGCATGTGTAGGTTATAAATGTATAAACAGACCTTGTATCTTCTTTTCTGAGTCCCTTCAAGGATATAAAAGCCTTTAATAAGAATGCTAGCCATTACTAGACCTAAAAAACCATCTAACAAGATCTTATATCACTGCTTTTTCTCCTTATAAACCTGCAACATGTTTAGTACAAACCCTAGTACTAATCACACTATTCATCTTCATAAATTTTCATAAGAGTTCAAACTACAAGTTTTTAGGTTTAGTGTATGATTGATCTTCAATCTCTATTTTGAAACCTCTCGACAATGCAAAAGATATCCAACACTATAAGCCAAGGTTTAGTAGGATCCATCCTTCAAACATATTTATCTTTGTTCAACATTATACCATCTCTTCTACCCTCTACTTTTCATTTTTACTACTCTGCCTATTGAGCCTTCTTTTATTCTCTTCTACCCTCTACTTTTCATTGGACTAGAATTCATCCATATCAATGTAAGGATCACAAATCATGTCAACATCAATAACAGTGTCCACTACATGTAAAGTAGCAACAAATTGACCAACTCAACTCTAACATGCATCCCTCAGTAGTCTAGAATTTGGTAGTGGAAATTCCCTCTGAAATAGCCTAATATTCTCATAAATCTGTGTCATAATTAGAGAAGAGTGACTAAAAGTGAGTTCCCCTCAGTGTGTAATGTGGTAGAGATCTAGATAAACCATCACCGGGATGTCAACTCCTCATGTGAGCATAGTGCCCTGCTCTACACATTGAATGATCAGTGCACAACACCATCTAAGCTAGGTAAAGCCCTTATCTCCTAATAAATTAGAAGCAGTCAAACCAATGAGGAATTTCCTCAAGGGTGAAATAGGTAGGTGAGGCACAGAAGTAAGTTAGACCCCTATTTGGTCCTCAAAATGAGTCATCTCCATGATAGATGCCCACGCTTGTTTCTCACCAAGGGACTCACTCTTGAGTAAGATAAGTGATTGTCCTCTCATGGGGACCTCCAAGATGTGATAGACATCATAAAAAGTGATATTCCATTCCCCTGAGACCTGGGGAAATCTAAAGTTACTATCGGCATCCCGATAGGTCAAAATATCATAGCAAATGTGGGAAGTAGGATGAACAATTGGAACATGGCATATACTATCTAGCCCCGCTCTCATCAAAATAGCATGATCACCAAGAGATAAGGCCTCATCAACATAAAATATCCATAACTATTCACAATTGGCATTCGATTGAATGCACAAATCCTATCAAATATAAATAATTGTGTGTTAGATGTTAAACTTAGAAAATCGAAAAAGACATATATTCCTTAGAAAATTGTAATAAAATGACAAATTTAGTGTTTAAATTAGAGAATAACAGAGCAACAAAAACATCATAAAACATCAAATTTTAACTAGAATCAAACTAACTGGGTCACCCCTTTTACTAGGTCAAACCCCCCTCAGGCAACCCTACTATCCAACAGGGGTGCGTGACCTTTTTGAACATCGGGATCCCCATCGAGTGACCTAACCTGGTGAAAGTGGCAACCCATGTGTGACCCTATCCCACACTCTAGCATGTTAAAATCATCACAAAAACCTCAATTTTTAGAAATAAAAAGCCATATACACACTAAAATGAATAATCTGACACAATGCAATGAGAAAAGTAGACAAAAATGGATTCTTTTGAGAGAAAGAAAATTGAAACTAATGTTTAGAGGGAGGTTTTTCACATGATTTGTACCTGATGTTTAGTGGGAGAAAGATTTGTGGCCATCTTGGAGATCCTCTCAATGATAGTTTCCCAATTACTATTAGCACACATGATTCCATCACCATTTGACTTCGTTTGATCAAATTACTCCACTGTTTACTTCTCTTAGCTTAGTTTTGTTTTGTGCATTCAGGAGTAATTTCTTGTTTTTGTAGCTTATTTGCATCTTCATTTTCCATGCTTTCATCCCTATAGGTCTCCTTGGTGAAGCAAACAACTAGGCAAACTTACGACATGATCTATGATATGTTCATTCATTTCAGTTACATTGTTTATTTTAAATACGTCAAATGTCAAACTAATACTAGAACTATTATAGGTACAATTGTAGGAAATCAACAAGTAAGGCCTATTTTAGGAACGGTGCCTATCTTTTATGTAGACTACCATCCTCGAGGGGGAAAATATGTAAGGACCAAAAACATGCATGAGCTTACACAAGGACCCTATGATGATGTATAATCCTAATCACGCACATGGAAGCATGACTATAATGCCCTCTCAGTAGTTATTAGATATTGATGACATGTTGACGCCAAGAGAATCTCTTGCTTCATTGATTCTTCTTAATCCTAACTCTTCTTCACTTTTGCCCTTGTTGACAATTCTTCTTCTCCATTCTTGATGTTACATCTCTAATTTCTGACTTGCTATACTTTTACTTTTTACTTGGGCATAAGTAAATTTATTTTGAAGTTATAGATTTATGACAAGATATGACATGGAATTATATTGAATATCATTTATGAAATCATGGAAATGATTATGTTATTGTCGATTTAATATCGATATGATGAGATTTGATTTATTACTTGAGTTAATTGATTAATGATGCACTGATCACATATTGTTTGATGACAAGTGAAATACGTTACAAGTTATCAGATGACTCTCAGAGTAGAGAGAGAGTATCTTTCGAGAAGAGAGATATAGACTTTGGATTACAAGTGGTCTATTTTCCAAACAAGTTTAGTGTTAAACGATAATGTGAACCAATGAGTCGTAAGAGGTAAGTCTTGTCTTGCTAGTTTTCTTTTGAAATCTAATCGATAGGTAGTCAATATCTTGATTATCATCTAGTCAAGTCGATGGTGAGTCGACATAGTCGTTTGTGAAGTAAAGAACGTCATTGACGTAGAACGGTTGTGTTATTCTTCTTGAGTCACTTGAGGATTTATTATTGCTTCTTAAACGTCAAGACATTCTCATCAAGTTAGATGACGTGAATATTGTTGATGGATTGTGATGGGACAAATAGAGGAGTTTTTAGCAACTTCGGGTAGAGGTTTTTCACAGCTATGTGATAACTAAACAAAATCTTGAGTCTTGTTCTGCGTTGAGTCCAATCCATCATAATTGTCGTAAAATGCTTTGAGCATATGTGTAAACTCTTTTCTTTACGAAGTTTGATGGATGTCAAATTAGAAACCAAGGCATGTTATAACTAGTTTTGTCATAATATAGAGGAATATGCTAAAATTACATATGTTATATTTTAGTAGTCGTGAGGTATTCCTTTATTCTTGTTTGTTGTCGGAATCATTTCACAGTTCGAAGAGGGACACATTTTAGTTCTTTTATGACATCTTTTTCTTTTGATCAACTCTTTTTGTTTTCTAAGTTATAGACCACCAATTAGCTATCGACCAAACTATTATTGCTAAGGTGGCCATTGTTTATTCTTGTGATTGGTTTTGAGTTGGGGGATATTTTAACCTGTTAAGTCTACCACCCTGTAAGAGTTTGAGCACCACTAATCAGTGTAGTGGTGAAGTAAGAGGTAATGAAGCCTTTGTCCTTGATTAGTGGATAGTTTGTTAAGGTTGTTATGCCACCTCACTTCGAAAAACTTCATCCTGCAGAGTGGTCGCGTAAGGTGGAGATGTTTTCTGCATGTCGAATAGAATTTCCTTCTTGATAGGCGTGGTCGACAGTTTTGTGGGTGGTTACAAAAGCTTCGTCATGGGAAGGATTGAGGGGAGTTTTTGGAGTCAGTTTGAAGGTGGAGAATACCATCAGGGGTGGTCTTCGTGAGAAGGGAGAGAAGTTTTAAAGAAGATAGCAAGGAACGGGTTTGAAGGTGGAGATAGAGGAATCCGCAGCACCACCGTGCAGGTTCTTGTCTACTCCCATTCTATGATCAGTCTAAAAACAAAATATAACTATCTTTAGTTGCATAAGAGAATAGATAATGCCATACCTATAACTCGAAGTATTGAATTTGATTAAGATCAGAGTAATATATGGATGCTGTTGTGTTGTCAAATAAATGTATATTCTAGTCATAGACTTTTGTGGCTTCGGCATAGGACTGTAATCTATTTCCTCTTGCTTGTAATTAAGTATTCTTTACCAGAGAAAAATGTGACACAACATTTAGGAGAAATGTCTTTCAGTAAGCCTTCGAAGATTGGAAAAATCATTCTAAAATCCACCTTTAGGAGTACTTTATCATTTGGTGTGATCATTAGTCAGCCCAAGGAAAATAAGACTATTTTAGTATGAACAAGTGAGTAGGCAGACCTCATTCACTGAACTTGTTTTCTCTGTGGAAAGGTTTTTGTTTTTATACAAATATTTTAGTGAGCCATTTGTAGTAAGAAGAATGTCTACTGACAGTTTTTACCCAAGTCATATCAACTTGAGATACCAGAATATTGTTAATACGACTTTAGAAAATCTTCTACTCTATTGATACTGTGTTTTGTCATTAACTTGCATGTAAACGATGAACTGAAGTAAGTTTTAGCACTCTTAGAACTTAGGATAAACTCGTCTTAAGAGAAAAGAGGAAATTGTAAGACAAAATGAAGTAAGGCTTTGATCTTGGACAGAGCTAAGGTGCTACCAATCCTAAACCACCTCTTGTTCAAATATAGTGTTAAACTATTTGTCCTTAAACCCATTTAGCTATTGGGCTTCCAAGTTTGGTTAATGATGTCTATAATATCATGTCAACTTTTGAAATAGCAAAATAACATAGCAGTAGTATTATATCCAGTAGGTTGCAGTTGGTGTCAAGAAGATACTGAATTTGAATCCTCGCTTAGGAGGGATAGAAGTATTAATAACCTTTGTGTTTTTCGAGAGGAGGGTTGTAACTAAACAAGTTAATAAGATGAAGATTTAGAGCAATGTAATGAGTCTTTAACCAAGTCTCAAGCTTTGTTTTATACGCAGTCTAATTTATTACAAAGATATGAATGGCAAGGTTTTCCAATGTTTGAATTCACAAGATTATGCTATGTCAAAAATTTTTGACACATCGAAATAGTATGTTGCGAGTCCTAACATAGGGTTTCGAACACTGAATTCTTGTTTTGATTTATAGAGAACCATTCCTAAAACCGTAAAGTTGAGACCATGTCGAAGAATCAACAGTTGGAGAAGATCCCTTAGAATGTCCAATTTTAAACTTAGGAACTTCGAATAACTATGTTGTATAAAAGGTATACACAAAGTTGGGATTAGTGCCCACTCAAGAATGGATGAAATATACAATGGGATAAATTTTGAGATTGTTATAACAACATATAGCGTTATTTCAAAAATTTGATATGCTAGGAAACCGTTCGTTTATCATGTAAATGGAGTTGTTTCCATGAGCTTGTAGAGAGAAGAATAAACCTCAACGCCATGTGTTAATGCATGAAGAATTTCAAACACCTTGATGTTATCGAGGTTGTTTTATAGAGCATATAAATAGGTGAACTTAATTCATGAGTAGATATTAATGTGTCGCGAACCCTAAATTGAGTAAATATTCATATGGGTGTGTGCAAGAAGTTGTGTCCACTTATTGGCCAAAAAGTGGAAGTGTTTTCCCTGATTTTCAGAATTTGTCACATTTGACCTAAAAATCTGAAGCACTTAACGGTGGAATCTTGGAAAAATTCACTAAATATGAAATGTAGTACTCGGAGTCTAGTTTCCAAATATGTAATTTTTTTCAATACCCAGATGATAGAAAGTGATTTTGAATAGGTGTTTCTAAAAACCACTGTTTAAAAGTCACTTTTTTTTTACTATACCATGTATGTGTACGTCATCCATATTTTGACCTAAATAATCATATTTTTTAAAATCCTTTTGGAAAAATATTTATAACTCACTGAAGCACGTTTTCCATATTTTTTTGTAATTTTTTATTGAATATTTTTTTTATTAATTTTTTATTGGCTATTTTTGGTCTTTTAAAAAATCATTGTGTACGTCACGCATAAGATGACCTAAACTTAACATTTTTTGAAATTTTTTTTTTTCAATTGAAAAGAATTGTCTAAAGTACGTTTTCCTACAATTTTTTTTACAAAAAAATATGTTAATAAAAAGTTATTAAAATACTAAAAAACCCTAATAATTCAAGTTTATGGACCTATTTCATCAGAAATTGATTAAAAAATAGAAAAATTAATCCAATTGTAAAAAAAATTACATATTTGGAATCTACACTGTCTCATCTATAATGGGTTTTAATTTCGTCAAAATATTCTGCATAGACCTTCAGATATATGCCCAAAGTCACTATTTTGTTGTGACATTGACAGGACCTTCAAGTTGCAGGTCAAACCTGGTCCAGAGGTCAGGTTCGGGTCCCCAAAGCATTTCTCGAACCGGGTTACAAAGCAAAACCCGAGCTTAAAATTCAAATTTTAAATAACGGGATCCCGTTTCATAAAAGGTTAATATTTTAACCTTTAAGAAACGGGATCCCGTTTTGAAAACGGGATCCCATTTTGAAACAGGATCCCGTTTTAAAACGGTTAAAATATTAACCTTTTATGGAACTCAAAACGGGATCCCGTTTCTTGAAAATGGGATCCCGCTTTTGGCTCAGGAACCCGAAGCAAAATGGGATCCCGTTTCATAAAAAGCGGGATCCTGTTTTGGTTAACCCGATTTCAAATTTTTTTCTAACTCTGAAACTTCCACCTTAAGTGGACACAACTTCTTGCATTTACCCATATCTATCTTGTTGAAATGAGGTTTGTTACTAGTCGACAATGATTAACCTTAGGTAGGGAAAACTATTTGTTGGGCTACAAGTTGACTTGAAATACAAGTTGTAAGTCTCAGATTTTGCAAACATGCAAGAGGTACCATTAAATGGTTAAGTCAAACATTAATTCATTATACCTATTGGACACTTCTCTAAATCTATTACTTGTCAGCAAGGGGGTGAATCTCTAATGTTGCATAGATGCAAAGATAGATACCTAAGAATGGATAGTCTTTCCATAACATTTATAGAGCAACGACAGTGTCTTGTGAATTTACCTAAGTCAGAAAGACTAGGTTGGAGTTAGTCAAAACTCTTTAGTTAAACCTTGACTTAACCTAGATATGGTAATTATTATACTAAGGCATTGAGATCATTATTTAGATCATGATTGAAGGGTCAAGTGCCCTGACTATGTGTAATTATTCTTACTTGCAAGAAGGGATTTAGATTCCTAGACTATATTGCTTAACCTGGATAAGGTTATCATCTTAGTCGTAATTAATCTATATATTTTTATTATGAGACAATAAGTCGTGGACCTCAGGTATTGCAATGATGCAATGAGAGTCCTCATAAGGAAAGAAAGTTGAATAGGTCTAAGGATTGTAGACAGTGAAAGAAAACATGTATTGGGTCGGGAAGACTAAATTGTTGAAATCATCATGACTTCACAAGTTAAACATAGTTGACCAAGTCAAACTGTAGGAATATGATAGTATCCAAGTCGAGTTGGAGTAGGTGAACATTACGACAACATTCATTGTGAACGTCAATTTATATTGAAAACTATGGCCATAGTAACGCATATGTCTCTGCATGCATTGTCGGTTCACTGTATCTAGATTGCACATCCTATTGGGAATCATACTTAGCTAGATGGTATCTAGGGTTGTATGATGGATAGAGTTGCGTAAGATACAACACTATGTACTCAGAAAGGCAAATTACCACTGGTCACCTTGGTCTATACTTCTCATGAAGGGTAGGGCCACTTCCTATGTGGAAGATGTGTGGGAGACCGCCGGTCTGTGGTTGGAGGTAAATCACTGGAAAGATACTCTCTCTCTAGAAGAAGACATGCCGAGGCTTGTGATAAAGATGTCAGATTTTCTGGATGCAGTATATCTTCGAGACTTGTGATTATTGAGACTATGGAAAGCATTATTTAAAGCAGATATTTGTAATTGATTTACTTTTGTAAACATTGTACTTGAGAAAGACAATGTGGTTATTGAATTTTGTAAAGAGAAATCTTGTAATTATTGTTACTTGATTATATATTAAATAAAAGAAAAAATTTCTCTCATTTTACCTTGTTTAAATTACTTAATGATAAATTTCTGATTTTTACTATGTTCTTAAAATGTGGATGTTACATATGGTATCAGAGCTACTAGGTTCGACATTAGGGCTTATGAGTCCACTGTGCTAACCTATAGTCAACATTATGTGGTTAGCTAATGTTCAAATTTTCTTGTGCCAGAATGACATGGAGAAGAACAATGAAAACAACTAGGAAGTCTGTTCCCCACCATTTGCCTAGATTAGTGGTTAAGAAGAAACCTATTGAGGAGGTTGAACTTAAAGAGAATATTTTTTACTCTGAAGGTGCATGGCTAGAGGATTCAGAGACTTTTCTTGATGCGCTTAGGCATATTCGGCTAGAAAGAAAACAATGTTTTGAACTGACCAAGAATCATACTATTTCTACTGGTGTAGTAAAACCTAGTAAACTGTAGCCAGTTACAACATGTCACTCGAAGGATGATGTGATACTTCTATTTTAGGAAAAAGGTATTGGAGTACTTGTGTGTACCTCCACCCTCTATGTTTGTTAAACTGGAAGATTGTAAATCGACAGTGACATATAGTCTTGTCGTATCAACAATATAAATAAGGATGTGGTTACTCCTAAATACATTATAATAAAGATGACAATGTTTTGTATCAAGCTACTGATTGTTATTAGATAAATACGTTTGATATTTTGAGTCGCTTAGATTTAGAAAAACTATGAAATAACTTGGTTTTCTAGTATGAGAAAAATCAAATGTATCAATCGAGAATCAAACCAGGGTGAAAGTCTAAAAGAGAATAAACCACTAGTTAATCTCTTGATCAAATTGGAGCAATCCTAACCATGTTTAAAAGCAAGGAGATACCTAGTGTTTTTTTTAAAAGAAAGTATGAGATCAAGGAAACCCTGAAGGGGGGGAAATGAGATTTCTCATGGGATGAGAAAGGAAAATCACGAAGAATTTAGTGAGTACTAAAAATACTGAAAGCTATAGAACCTAAAAGGAAGCAAAGGATAGGCTTGCCTTAGGACTTACCTAGATTTGAAGAAAGCCATTCCACCAAGGTTGATGGAACAATGATTGAATCAACTGAAAATCTTATTCCTCTTAGAATTCTAGAATGAGTTACCTAGAAAAGTACCATACCTTAGGACAACTATAGGATTAATGGAATCAAAAGCCCCTCTATAAGAATTATTGGCTAAAGGTTTGAATTAGATCCAGTATTTCACCATCAGGTGCACTAGTTATAGTTGTCAAGAGAAAGGACATAACTCTACAAATGGGTATTTTGTATCATTTCCTCATTAAAGCAGCGATAAGGAACAAATATATTTCACACGTATCGATGACCTCTTTGATTAGATGGGTTGAGTTGTTATGTTTTCAAAGATTGATTTGAGATTGATATATCATCAATCTAGATTGAAGGATGAGGGTATCCTTGAAACAACTTTTGGACAAAAAATGGGCACTATGAGTTTGCAGTGTTGTCAATTGGACGTACAAATGCCTTGTTGCATTCATGAAACACATGAACAATGTGTTTAGAGGTTGTTTAGACTTGTTTGTTCTAGTCTTTAGGAAGATATACTTATTTATTTTAAGCATGAAGGAGAACTTTATTCTTATGTGCAAGTGATTCTATAATGGTTAAGAGAAATTACAATAGCACCAATGATATGAAATTCTTGTTTTGAAGGACAGTTTGAGGGAAAAACTGATGCCTCAAGAGATGGTTTAAGGGGTGTACCTTTACATGATGAGTAATTAAGCAAGCTCTTGTGGTAAAATTTTAAAGAATCAAGGTATGATAGGTTTTCATTTTAAGTCTCACAGACTATTGAGTTTCAGAGAAAGAATGTGTTTCTAATTCTTCTGAAACAAGAAAATTGGTATGGAAAGAAGTTCATATTCCACCATACTGGGACATCTAAGGTTAACCAACCACTAACATATATAAAACCTCTTTAATTCTTGAAAGGAATAAAGAATGATGTTGCGAGATTTGTAACATATTGTTTGGAGTGCCAGAGGGAAAAAAATAGAACATCAACACCTGTAGGATTGATGTACCCACACGACGTGCCATAGAGGAAATGACAGGTTATTAGTATGGAATTTGTGCAAAGACTTCCCATGTTTGGGAATAGACACGATGCCATTTTATGGTTGATAAACTCTCGATGGTAGCACATTATATAATAGGGAATTGGACTAATGGACCATCAGTGTTAACTCACAAAATTGTGCATGATGTGTTTAGATTGCATGGTTTCCTGAGAAGGTTATCTCAGATAGAAATGAGTGTGTAATGACAAGATTTTGGCAAACTTGTTCTCTATGCTAAGGACTGAAATTTAAAAGAGTATAATTTATTATCCTATGAACAAATGGTTAAACTAAGGAAGTTAACTAGGTTTTAGAAGATTTGTTCCAAACATGTTGCATGGATTAGCAATACAAGTAGGGAGACTACTTATCACATGAAATTTTTGACAATACCTAACTTTTGCTATTAAGATGGCTTGAATTGAAACATTGGACAGAAAGATGCTGAACTTCTATAAGCTGGGTAAGCTAGAAGATAGGATGAGCATTAGTCCAGAAATGTTATTAGAATGGATGAAAAGATTTAGCTGATCAAGAAAGATCAGTGGAAATCGATTATGAATAGAAAATTTACGTTGAAGTTAAGCATACACCAAGACAATTCTTGGTTAGAGAAGGAAAATTCTTTTAAGGGTTAAACCCCTTAAAATATTTCCTAAAGAATGAAATGTATTCTAAACCAGTTCCTAAGTATAAAGGACCCTTCTAAACTTTAAGGTTAGAAATTTTATTGATATCTAGAATCAATCTATTACCAGTTATTGCCCGGAGGCATCATGCTTTTTGTGGATATATATATATGAGAAATATATTTATGTAATATATGAATACTATAATCTATGAATGATTTAAAAGTACAAGAACCTAGGAAAGGTGATGATCAAGCTTCTGAAATACTTGAAGATCGCAAGCAATGCTTGTGTAACGTAGAGGTTATGAAGTGTAAGGTCCAGTGGGACCAGTATGCATAGAATAGTTTTGCATGGGGGGGAGAAATTACCATGAATTCTAGCAGAAATTTCCTCATTTACTTTATGCTGATAGCAATTAAACAATGAATATGCTTTTAAGTTGCATTTTCATGCTCTATATCATCGAGGATGATGAATCTTTAGGCGAAGGATATGTTACATCCCTAATTTCTGACTTGCTATACTTTTACTTTTTACTTGGGCATAAGTAAATTTATTGTGAAGTTATAGATTTATGACAAGATATGACATGGAATTATATTGAATATCATTTATGAAATCATGGAAATGATTATGTTATTGTCGATTTAGTATCCATATGATGAGATTTGATTTATTAGTTGAATTAATTGATTAATGATGCACTGATCACATATTGTTTGATGACAAGTGAAACAGGTTACAAGTTATCAGATGACTCTCAGAGTAGAGAGAGAGAGTATCTTTCAAGAAGAGAGATATAGACTTTTGATTACAAGTGGTCTATTTGCCAAACGAGTTTAGTGTTAAACGATAATGTGAACCAATGAGTAGTAAGAGGTAAGTCTTGTCTTGCTAGTTTTCTTTTGAAATCTAATCGACAAGTAGTCAATATCTTGATTATCATCTAGTCAAGTCAATGGTGAGTCGACATAGTCATTTACGAAGTAAAGAACATCATTGACATAGAACGGTTGTGTTATTATTCTTGATTCACTTAAGGATTTATTGTCGCTTCTTAAATGTCAAGACGTTCTCATCAAGTTAGATGACTTGAATATTGTTGACGGATTGTGATGGGGAGGTAAACTCGACCCATGTACATCATCTTTAATCTTTAGTACTCAAAATGGGACAAATAGAAGAGTTTTTAGCAACTTCGGGTAGAGGTTTTTCACAGCTATGTGATAACTAAATGAAATCTTGAATCTTCTTCTACGTTGAGTCCAATCCATCATAATTGTTGTAAAATACTTTGAGCATATGTGTAAACTCTTTTCTTTGTGAAGTTTGATGGATGTCAAATTAGAAACCAAGGCATGTTATAACTGGTTTTGTCATAATATAGAGGAATATGCTCAAATTACATATGTTATATTTTAGTAGTTGTGAGCTATTCCTTTATTCTTGTTTGTTGTCAAAATCATTTCGCAGTTCGAAGAGGGACACATTTGAGTTCTTTTATGACGTCTTTTTCTTTCGATCAACTCTTTTTGTTTTCTAAGTTATAGACCACCAATTAGCTATCGACCAAACTATTATTGCTAAGGTGGCCATTGTTTATTCTCGTGATTGGTTTTGAGTTGGGGGATATTTTAACCCATTAAGTCTACCACCCTGTAAGAGTTTGAGCACCACTAATCAGTGTAGTGGCAAAGTAAGAGATAAAGAAGCCTTTGTCCTCGATTAGTGGATAGTTTGTTAAGGTTGTTATGCCACCTCGCTTCGAAAAAATTCATCCTACAGAGTGGTCATGTAAGGTGGAGATGTTTTCTGCACGCCAAACAGAATTTCCTTCTTGATAGGCATGGTCGACAGTTTTGTGGGTGGTTACAAAAGCTTTGTTGTGGGAAGGATTGAGGGGAGTTTTTGGAGTCAGTTTGAAGGTGGAGAATACCATCAGGGGTGGTCTTCGTGAGAATGAAGAGAAGTTTTAAAGAAGATAGCAAGGAATGGGTTTGAAGGTGGAGATAGAGGAATCCGCAGCTCCACTGTGCAGGTTCTTGTCTACTCTCATTCTATGATTAGTCTAAAAACAAAATATAACTGTCTTTAGCTACATAAGAGAAGAGAGAATGCCATACCTATAACTCAACGTATTGAATTTGATTAAGATCAGAGTAATATATGGATGCTGTTGTGTTGTCAAATAAATGTATATTCTAGTCCTAGACTTTTGTGGCTTCGGCATAGGACTGTAATCTATTTCCTCTTGCTTGTAATTAAGTATTCTTTACCAGAGAAAAATGTGACACAACATTTAGGAGAAACATATTTTAGTAAGCCTTCAAAGACTGGAAAAATCATTCTAAAATCCTCCTTTAGGAGTACTTAATCATTTGGTGTGATCATTAGTCGGCCCAAGGAAAATAAGACTATTTTAGTATGAACAAGTGAGTAGGCAGATCTCATTCACTGAACTTGTGTTCTCTGTGGAAAGGTTTTTGTTTTTATACAAATATTTTAGTGAGCCATTTGTAGTAAGAAGAATGTCTACTGACAGTTTTTACCCAAGTCGTATCAACTTGAGATACCAAAATATTGTTAATACGACTTTAGAAAATCTTCTGCTCTATTGATACTATGTTTTGTCGTTAACTTGCATGTAAACGATGAACTGAAGTAAGTTTTACCACTCTTAGAACTTAGGATAAACTTGTCTTAAGAGAAAAGAAGAGATTGTAAAATAAAATGAAGTAAGGCTTTGATCTTGGGTAGAGCTAAGGTGCTACCAATCCTAAACCACCTCTTGTTTAAATATAGTGTTAAATTATTTGTCCTTAAACCCATTTAGCTATTGGGCTTCCAAATTTGGTTAATGATGTCTATAATATCATGTCAACTTTTGAAATAGAAAAAGAACATAGCAGTAGTATTATATCCAGTACGTTGCAGTTGGTGTCAAGAAGATACTGGATTTGAATCCTCGCTTAGGAAGGATAGAAGTATTAATAACCTTTGTGTTTTCTAAGAGGAGGGTTGCAACTAAACATGTTATTAAGATGAAGATTTAGAGCAATGTAACGAGTCTTTAACCAAGTCTCAAGCTTTGTTTTATACGCAGTCTAATTTATTAGAAGGATATGAGCGACAAGGTTTTCCAATGTTTGAATTGACAAGATTATTCTATGTCAAAAATTTTTGACACATCGAAATATTATGTTGCGAGTCCTAAAATAAGGTTTTGAACACTGAATTCTTGTTTTGATTTATAGAGAACCCTTCCTAAAACCGTAAAGTTGAGACCATGTCGAAGAATCGACAGTTGGAGAAGATCCCTTAGAATGTTCAATTTTAAACCAAGGAACTTCAAATAACTATGTTGTATAAAAGTTATACACAAAGTTGGGATTAGTGCCCACTGAAGAATGGATGAAATATACAATGTGATAAATTTTGAGATTGTTATAACAACATATAGTGTTATTTCAAAAATTTGATATGCTAGGAAACTGTTCATTTATCATGTAAATGGAGTTGTTTCCATCAGCTTGTAGAGAGAAGAATAAACCTCAATGCCATGTGTTAATGCATGAAGAATTTCAAACACCTTGAGCTTATCGAGGTTATTTTATAGAGCATATAAATAGGTGAACTTAATTCATGAGTAGACATTAATGTGTCGTGAACCCTAAATTGAGTAAGTGTTCATATCTATCTTGTTGAAATGAGGTTTGTTACTAGTCGACAATGATTAACCTTAGGTAGGGAAAACTATTTGTTGGGCTACAAGTCGACTTGAAATACAAGTCGTAAGTCTCAGATTTTGCAAACATGCAAGAGGTACCATTAAATGGTTAAGTCAAACATTAATTCATTATACCTATTAGACACAACTTCTCTTAAGCTATTACTTGTCGGCAATGGGGTGAATCTCTAATGTTGCATAGATGCAAAGAGAGATACCTAAGAATGGATAGTCTTTCCATAACATTTATAGAGCAATGACAGTGTCTTGTGAATTTACCTAAGTCAGAAAGACTAGGTTGGAGTTAGTCAAAACTCTTTAGTTAAACCTTGACTTAACCTAGATATGGTAATTGTTACACTAAGGCATTGAGATCATTATTTAGATCATGATTGAAGGGTCAAGTGCCCTAACTATGTGTAATTATTCTTACTTGCAAGAAGGGATTTAGATTCCTAGACTATATTGCTTAACCTGGATAAGGTTATCATCTTAGTCGTAATTTATCTATATATTTTTATTACGACACAATAAGTCATGGACCTCAGGTATTGCAATGATGCAATGAGAGTCCTCATAAGGAAAGAAAGTTGAATAGGTCTAAGGATTGTAGACAGTGAAAGAAAACATGTATTGGGTCGGGAAGACTAAATTGTTGAAATCATCATGACTTCACAAGTTAAACATAGTTGACCAAGTCGAACTATAGGAATATGATAGTATCCAAGTCGAGTTGGAGTGGGTGAACATTACGACAATGTTCATTGTGAACATCAATTTACATTGAAAATTATGGCCATAGTAATGCATATGTCTCTGCATGCATTATCGGTTCACTGTATCTAGATTGCACATCCTATCGGGAATCATACTTAGCTAGAGGGTATCTAGGGTTGTATGATGGATAGAGTTGTGTAAGATATAACACTATGTACTCGGAAAGGCAAATTACCACTGGTCACCTTGGTTTATACTTCTCGTGAAGGGTAGGGCCACTTCCTATGTGGAAGATGTGTGGGAGACTGCCGGTCTGTGGTTGGAGGTAAATCATCAGAAAGATTCTCTCTCTAGCAGAAGACATGCCGAGGCTTGTGATAAAGATGTCAAATTTTCTGGATGCAGTATATCTTCGAGACTTGTGATTATTGAGACTATGTAAAGCATTATTTAAAGAATATATTTGTAATTGATTTACTTTTGTAAACATTGTACTTGAGAAAGATAATGTGGTTATTGAATTTTGTAAAGAGAAATCTTGTAATTGTTGTTACTTGATTATATATTAAATAAAAGAAAAAATTTCTCTCTCATTTTACCTTGTTTAAATTACTTAATGGTAAATTTCTGATTTTTACTATGTTCTTAAAACATGGATGTTACATATGGTATGAGAGCTACCAGGTTCAACACTAGGGCTTATGTGTCCACTGTGCTAACCTATAGTGAATATTATGTCGTTAGCTAATGTTCAAATATTCTTGTGCCAGAATGACGTGGAGAAGAACAGAGAAAATAGCAAGGAAGTCTGTTCCCCAGCATTTGCCTAGATTAGTGGTTAAGAAGAAACCTATTGAGGAGGTTGAACTTAAAGAGAATATTATTTACTCTGAAGGTGCATGGCTGGAGGATTCAGAGACTTTTGCTAATGCGCTTAAGCGCATTCGGCTAGAAAGAAAACAATGTTTTGAACTGACCAAGAATCCTACTATTTCTACTGGTGTAGTAAAACCTAGTAAACTATAGGCAGTTACAACCTGTCACTCGAAGGATGATGTGATACTTCTATTTTAGGAAAAAGTTATTGGAGTACTTGTGTGTACCTCCACCCTCTATGTTTGTTAAACTGGAAGATTGTAAATCGACAGTGACATATAGTCTTGTCATATCAACAATATAAATAAGGATGTGGTTACTCCTAAATACTTTATAATAAAGATGACAATGTTTTGTATCAAGCTATTGATTGTTATTAGATAAATACGTTTGATATTTTGAGTCGCTTAGATTCAAACTATGAAATAACTTGGTTTTCTAGTATGAGAAAAATCACATGTATCAATCAAGAATCAAACCGGGGTGAAAGTCTAAAAGAGAATAAACCACTAGTTAATCTCTTGATCAAATTAAAGCAATCCTAACCATGTTTAAAACCAAGGAGATACCTAGTATTTTTTGGAAAAGAAAGTATGAGATCAAGGAAACCCTGAAGGGGGGGAAATGAGATTTCTCATGAGATGAGAAAGGAAAATCATGAAGAATTTAGTGTGAGTAATAAAAATACTGAAAGCTATAGAACCTAAAAGGAAGCAAAGGATAGGCTTTCCTTAGGACTTACCTAGATTTGAAGAAAGCCATTCTGCCAAGGTTGATGGAACAATGATTGAATAAACTGAAAATCTTATTCCTCTTAGAATTCTAGGATGAGTTACCTAGAAAAGTACCAGACCTTAGGACAACTATAGGATTAATGGAATCAAAAGCCCCTCTATAAGAATTATTGGCTAAAGGTTTGAATTAGATCCAGTATTTCACCATCAGGTGCACTAGTTATAGTTGTCAAGAGAAAGGACATAACTCTACAAATGGGTATTTCGTATCATTTGCTCATTAAAGCAACGATAAGGAACAAATATATTTCACACGTATCGATGACCTCTTTGATTAGATGGGTTGAGTGATTATGTTTTCAAATATTGATTTGATATTGATATATCATCAATCTAGATTGAAGGATGAGGGTATCCTTGAAACAACTTTTGGACAAAAATGGGGCACTGTGAGTTTGCAGTGTTGTCTATTGGACATAAAAATGCCTTGTTGCATTCATGAAACACATGAACAATGTGTTTAGAGGTTGTTTAGACTTGTTTGTTCCAGTCTTTAGGAAGATATACTTATTTATTTTAACCATGAAGGAGAACTTTATCCTTATGTGCAAGTAATTCTATAATGGTTAAGAGAAATTACAATAGCACCAATGATATGAAATTCTTGTTCCGAAGGACAGTTTGAGGGAAAAACTGATGCCTCAAGAGATGGTTTAAGGGGTGTACCTTTACATGATGAGTAATTAAGCAAGCTCTTGTGGTAAAATTTTAAAGATTCAAGGTATGATAGGTTTTCATTTTAAGTCTCACAAACTATTGAGTTTCAGAGAAAGAATTTGTTTCTAATTCTTCTGAAACAAGAAAACTGGTATGGAAAGAAGTTCATATTCCACCATACCAGGACATCTAAGGTTAACCAACCGCTAACATATATAAAACCTCTTTAATTCTTGAAAGGAATAAAGAATGATGTTGTGAGATTTGTAACATATTGTATGGAGTGCCAGAGGGAAAAAATAGAACATCAACACCTGTAGGATTGATGTACCCACATGATGTGCCATAGAGGAAATGACAGGTTATTAGTATGGAATTTGTGCAAAGACTTCCCATGTCTAGGAATAGACATGATGCCTTTTTATGGTTGATAATCTCTCGATGGCAGCACATTATATACTAGGGAATTGGACTGATGGAGCATTAGTGTTAACTCACAAATTTGTGCACGATGTGTTTAGATTGCATGGTTTCCTAAGAAGGTTATCTCAGATAGAAATGAGTGTGTAATGACAAGATTTTGGCAAACTTGTTCTCTATGCTAAGGACTGAAATTTAAAAGAGTATAATTTATTATCCTATGAACAGATGGTTAAACTAAGGAAGTTAACCAGGTTTTTGAAGATTTGTTCCAAACATGTTGAATGGATTAGCAATACAAGTAGGGAGACTACTTATCACGTGAAATTTTTGACAATACCTAACTTTTTCTATTAAGATGGCTTGAATTGAAACATTGGACAGAAAGATGCTGAACTCCTATAAGCTGGGTAAGCTAGAAGATAGGATTAGCATTAGTCTAGAAATGTTATTAGAATGGATGAAAAGATTTAGCTGATCAAGAAAGATCAGTGGAAATCGATTATGAAAAGAAAATTTAGGTTGAAGTTAAGCATACACCAAGACAATTCTCGATTAGAGAAGGAAAATTCTTTTAAGGGTTAAACCCCTGAAAACGTTTCCTAAAGAATGGAATGTATTCTAAACCAATTCCTAAGTATAAAGGACCCTTCTAAACTTTAAGGTTAGAAATTTTATTGATATCTAGAATCAATCTATTACAAATTATTGCCAAGAGGAATCATGCTTTTTGTGGATATATATATATGAGGAATATATTTATGTAATATATGAATACTATAATCTATGAATGATTTATAAGTAGAAGAACCTAGGAAAGGTGATGATTAAGCTTCTAAAATACTTGAAGATCGCAAGCAATGCTTGTGTAATGTAGAGGTTATGAAGTGTAAGGTCCAGTGGGACCAGTATGCTATGAATAGTTTTGCATGGGGGGGAGAAATTACCATGAATTCTAGCAGAAATTTCCTCATTTACTTTATGCTGATAGCAGTTAAACAATGAATATGATTTTAAGTTGCGTTTGATGGTTTATATCACCGAGGATGATGAATCTTTAGGGGGAGGATATGTTACATCCCTAATTTCTAACTTGCTATACTTTTACTTTTTACTTGGGCATAAGTAAATTTATTGTGAAGTTATAGATTTATGACAAGATATGACATGGAATTATATTGAATATCATTTATGAAATCATGGAAATGCTTATGTTATTGTCGATTTAATATCCATATGATGAGATTTGATTTATTAGTTGAATTAATTGATTAATGATGCACTGATCACATATTGTTTGATGACAAGTGAAATAGGTTACAAGTTATCAGATGACTCTTAGAGTAGAGAGAGAGAGTATCTTTCGAGAAGAGAGATATAGACTTTGGATTACAAGTGGTCTATTTGCCAAATGAGTTTAGTGTTAAACGATAATGTGAACCAATGAGTCGTAAGAGGTAAGTCTTGTCTTGCTAGTTTTCTTTTGAAATCTAATCGATAGGTAGTCAATATCTTGATTATCATCTAGTCAAGTCGATGGTGAGTCGACATAGTCATTTGTGAAGTAAACAACGTCATTGATGTAGAATGGTTGTATTATTCTTCTTGAGTCACTTGAGGATTTATTGTCACTTCTTAAATGTCATGACATTCTCATCAAGTTAGATGACGCGAATATTGTCGACGGATTGTGATGGGGAGGTAAACTTGACTCATGCACATCATCTTTAATCCTTAGTGATCAAAATGGGACAAATAGAGGAGTTTTTAGCAACTTCAGGTAGAGGTTTTTCACAGCTATGTGATAACTAAACAAAATCTTGAGTCTTGTTCTGCGTTGAGTCCAATCCATCGTAATTGTCGTAAAATACTATGAGCATATGTGTAAATTCTTTTCTTTGCGAAGTTCGACGGACATCAAATTAGAAACCAAGGCGTGTTATAACTGGTTTTGTCGTAATATACAGGAATATGCTAACATTACATATGTTATATTTTAGTAGTCGTCAAGTATTCCTTTAATCTTGTTTGTTGTCAGAATCATTTTGCAGTTCAAAGAGGGACACATGTTAGTTCTTTTATGACATCTTTTTCTTTCGATCAACTTGTTTTGTTTTCTAAGTTATAGAGCACCAATTAGCTATCGACCAAACTATTATTGCTAAGGTGGTCATTGTTTATTCTCATGATTGGTTTTGAGTTGGGGGATATTTTAACCCGTTAAGTCTACCACCCTGTAAGAGGTTGAGCACCACTAATCAGTGTAGTGGTGAAGTAAGAGGTAATGAAACCTTTCTCCTCGATTAGTGGATAGTTTGTTAAGGTTGTTATGCCACCTCACTTCGAAAAACTTCATCCTGTAGAGTGGTCACGTAAGGTGGAGATGTTTTCTACATGCCGAACAGAATTTCCTTCTTGATAGGCATGGTCGATAGTTTTGTGGGCGGTTACAAAAGCTTCATCATGTGAAGGATTGAGGGGAGTTTTTGGAGTTAGTTTGAAGGTGGAGAATACCATCGGGGGTGGTCTTCATGAGAAGGGAGAGAAGTTTTAAAGAAGATAGCAAGGAATGGGTTTGAAGGTGGAGATAGAGGAATCTGCAGCTCCACTGTGCAGGTTCTTGTCTACTCCAATTCTATGATCAGTCCAAAAACAAAATATAACTGTCTTTAGCTGCATAAGAGAATAAAGAATGCTATACCTATTACTTGAAGTATTGAATTTGATTAAGATCAGAGTAATATATTGATGTTGTTGTGTTGTCAAATAAATGTATATTCTAGTCGTAGACTTTTGTGGCTTCGGCATAGGACTGTAATCTATTTCCTCTTGCTTGTAATTAAGTTTTCTTTACCAGACAAAAATGTGACACAGCATTTAGGAGAAATGTTATTCAGTAAGCCTTCAAAGACTAGAAAAATCATTTTAAAATCCTCCTTTAGGAGTACTTTATCATTTGGTGTGATCATTAGTCGGCCCAAGGAAAATAAGACTATTTTAGTATGAACAAGTGAGTAGGCAGACCTCATTCACTGAACTTGTGTTCTCTGTAGAAAGTTTTTTGTTTTTATACAAATATTTTAGCGAGCCATTTGTAGTAAGAAGAATGTCTACTGACAATTTTTACCCAAGTCGTATCAACTTGAGATACCAGAATATTGTTAATACGACTTTAGAAAATCTTCTTCTCTATTGATATTGTGTTTTGTCGTTAACTTGCATGTAAACGATGAACTAAAGTAAGTTTTACCACTCTCAGAACTTAGGATAAAATTGTCTTAAGAGAAAAGAGGAAATTGTAAGACAAAATGAAGTAAGGCTTTGATCCTGGGCAGAGCTAAGGTGCTACCAATCCTAAACCACCTCTTGTTTAAATATAGTGTTAAATTATTTGTCCTTAAACCCATTTAGCTATTGGGCTTCCAAATTTGGTTAATGATGTCTATAATATCATGTCAACTTTTGAAATAGCAAAAGAAAATAGCAGTAGTATTATATCCAGTAGGTTGAAGTTGGTGTCAAGAAGATACTGGATTTGAATCCTCGCTTAGGAAGGATAGAAGTATTAATAACCATTGTGTTTTCTGAGAGGAGGGTTGCAACTAAACAAGTTAATAAGATGAAGATTTAGAGCAATGTAATGAGTCTTTAACCAAGTCTCAAGCTTTGTTTTATATCCAGTCTAATTTATTAGAAGGATATGAACGGCAAGGTTTTCCAATGTTTGAATCGACAAGATTATGCTATGTCAAAAAATTTTGACACATTGAAATAGTATGTTGCAAGTCCTAACATAGGGTGTCGAACACTGAATTCTTGTTTTGATTTATAGAGAACCCTTCATAAAACCATAAAGTTGAGACTATGTCAAAGCATAGATAGTTGGAGAAGATCCCTTAGAATGTTCAATTTTAAACTTATGAACTTCGAATAACTATGTTATATAAAAGTTATACACAAAGTTGGGATTAGTGCCCACTCAAGAATGGATGAAATATACAATGGGATAAATTTTGAGATTGTTATAACAACATATAGTGTTATTTCAAAAATTTGATATGCTAGGAAACCGTTCATTTATCATGTAAATGGAGTTGCTTCCATCAGCTTGTAGAGAGAAGAATAAACCTCAATGCCACGTGTTAATGCATGAAGAATTTCAAACACCTTGAGGGTATCGAGTTTTTTTTATAGAGCATATAAATAGGTGAACTTAATTAATGTGTAGACATTAATGTGTCACGAACCCTAAATTGAGTAAATGTTCATATCTATCTTGTTGAAATTAGGTTTGTTACTAGTCGACAATGATTAACCTTAGGTAGGGAAAACTATTTGTTGGGCTACAAGTTGACTTGAAATACAAGTCGTAAGTCTCAGATTTTGCAAACATGCAAGAGGTACCATTAAATGGTTAAGTCAAACATTAATTCATTATACCTATTGGACACAACTTCTCTTAAGCTATTACTTGTCGGCAAGGGGGTGAATCTCTTATGTTGCATAGATGCAAAGAGAGATACCTAAGAATGGATAGTCTTTCCATAACATTTATAGAGCAATGACAGTGTCTTGTGAAGTTACCTAAGTCAGAAAGACTAGGTTGGAGTTAGTCAAAACTCTTTAGTTAAACCTTGACTTAACCTAGATATGGTAATTATTATACTAAGGCATTGAGATCATTATTTAGATCGTGATTGAAGGGTCAAGTGCCCTGACTATGTGTAATTATTCTTACTTGCAAGAAGGGATTTAGATTCCTAGACTATATTGCTTAACCTGGATAAGGTTATCATCTTAGTCGTAATTAATCTATATATTTTTATTATGAGACAATAAGTCATGGACCTCAGGTATTGCAATGATGCAATGAGAGTCCTCATAAGGAAAGAAAGTTGAATAGGTCTAAGGATTGTAGACAGTGAAAGAAAACATGTATTGGGTCGGGAAGACTAAATTGTTGAAATCATCATGACTTCACAAGTTAAACATAGTTGACCAGGTCAAACTGTAGGAATATGATAGTATCCAAGTCGAGTTGGAGTGGGTGAACATTACAACAACATTCATTGCGAACGTCAATTTATATTGAAAACTATGGCCATAGTAATGCATATGTCTCTGCATGCATTGTCGGTTCACTGTATCTGGATTGCACATCGTATTGGGAATCATACTTAGCTAGAGGGTATCTAGGGTTGTATGATGGATAGAGTTGTGTAAGATACAACACTATGTACTCGGAAAGGCAAATTACCACTAGTCACCTTGGTCTATACTTCTTGTGAAGGGTAGGGCCACTTCCTATGTGGAAGATGTGTGGGAGACCGCCGGTCTGTGGTTGGAGGTAAATCACTGGAAAGATACTCTCTCTCTAGCAGAAGACATGCCAAGGCTTGTGATAAAGATGTCAAATTTTTTGGATGCAGTATATCTTCGAGACTTGTGATTATTAAGACTATGTAAAGCATTATTTAAAGCAGATATTTGTAATTGATTTACTTTTGTAAACATTATACTTGAGAAAGACAATGTGGTTATTGAATTTTGTAAAGTGAAATCTTGTAATTGTTGTTACTTGATTATATATTAAATAAAAGAAAAAATTTCTCTATCTCATTTTACCTTGTTTAAATTACTTAATGGTAAATTTCTAACTTTTACTATGTTCTTAAAATGTGGATGTTACACTTGACCTTGCCTACATAGCCAATTTTCATCTTAATGAGCTAGTTTCACCTTTCTCATTCTCATTTCATCTCAATCCACCCTTTGGAGGCCTCTAAATTACCTCCCAAACCAACCCCAACTTTTAGAATTGAGTTATATTTTGTCTTTTTTGGATCCCCCGTTATTATTTCTAGATCCCCGCCAGGTGACCTTATGGGTGAAAGGGGTGATCCAATTTAACTTGTCTGTTTGGCTTAGCTATAGTGATATTGCATCCTTATCCCTCCAAGGCCACTCTATAACTTGTGATTTTCACCCAAACATATTCATCTATGGGTTTCCCACGGATCCCCCTAAGTGACCTAACCTAGTGAAAGGGGTGACCCTTTTATGTTTTTGGATGTGAATTCTCTTTCAGTTTGGGCCCCAAAAATCTTCATTTTTGCTCCAATTTGCATGTAAATTTAACCTAAACATAGTGTGAACTATTCTTATCTCACCTACCACCTCCAATCATGCATAATTAGTTCAATTCATCTATTCTTAACTCCTCCCTCTCTCATGCCAACTCCCATTCCTCCATGAGCGATAATCTTTCAATCTTAGATCATTGTTCAATCAACCTAGTCTACTGAGAAATCAACCCTGTTAACTCAATACAATTGAGTTAACATCCCAATAAATTCCATCCATTGTATACCTTCCAAGATATAAATACCCCCTCCCTCAAGTAGTAGGGGAGGAAAATCCATTGTTGCAATCATTCTTAAAGATTTGCTTTTGTTCTCCAATTAGCATTATCATGCTCTTCATAGGATGTAGGTGCCTTTTAATTTTAGTATTTGTTTCCCAAGCCCTCAAAGGATTTATATAGAATTGTTATGCTCATGAATTTTCCAAGCCCAAGTGCTTCAAATATTTTATAAGCTCTCCCAATTCATATCTTTCTCAAGCTCATTTGCTCTCTTCCCAATTGCTGCCAAGAGAAGGACCCTACTGTTGTAAGAGGATGAAGAGGTTACTGAAACAAGGATACCTAAGGGTAGTGCAAAGACTCATGCGTTGACCACAATCTAGGTTTTTCATGCTTTATTAGTTAATTAAATCACAATTTGCTCTTGGGAATAGAAATCTTGTTGTTGCAATTTCCTTGATATATTTATTTTAAAAGTTTATTAGATTAGCTTTGCTTTGAGTAGTTAAATTACAATTCTAGATTATATTTCATTCCAAGTAATTTAAAATCTTAGATTAGTTCAAAAATCATCTTCGAAAACATAAATAAAACATAGTAGAAATTGCATTTTAAAAGTAATCTCATATTAAATTGCATTCATCTATCAAATTCCTAGTTAATTAGTCCATTTTATATTCAATTCTAGAAAAGAAGCAAAATATATCATTTGCATACATATTGAAATACCCAAAAAATATAAAAACATTCAAAAATGTCAAAACAAAACAAGTATTCACAAACTCCTCAATTTCATCGCAAGGTTAATGCTATCACAAACTCCTCAATTTTGTCACGAGCTCAAAAAGTCAAGAGAACTCATACAAAGACTTAGATAACATCCCTAAGTTAAAATTCAACTCTTGATCAACTCAAGCCAATTCTCTTTATCCAATCATATGAATTTGCCCTAGAATTAGAGGTGAGTGGGTTAGGGCTATCCTTGAGGAGATTGAACAATTACATCCTAGGCCACAACTAGCACAACAAACACTAGAAGAGATATAACATGCCCTTAGGTTGATAAAACAAAGATAATAAATACAATGAAGCATTCAAGCCATACAAGAAAGATTACATCGTACTAGGCTCATTAATGACTATAGTTTCAAGATTCATCTAGATGTTAGAACACAAGAAACCCAAACAGGAAATTAGTAACTAGCAACCCTTTGATCATATTATTATCTCCACCACAAAGGTCATAGAAAAACACATAGCAAACAACAAAAATCCCCAGGACCAACCGACCACTCTTCATGATGTTGTCCAAAGAGAACAGAACCATCCCTAGGTCTCGCCTCCACTCGACTGGCTTCTTCCTCTAGACCGAGAGTGACTTTTAGGTTGCCTAAAGCAAGGAGAGGGTCCATGTGATGTATCGAAGCTGACTCATCTGTGCTTGTGCCTGAGTCACTTTTTGAGGAGTACAAGGCCAAAACCATTTCCAACCATCCCATCATCATTGGTACAACCATTGGATTTAGATCCTTCCTCTTAATTAATGATATTTTCATTTATTTCCCCTCCTCTCTAAAATCAAAAATATTATTCAAGGTAGATTTTTTCTCTTACATTGCTCCTTGCAACTATTCTTGTGCTTCATGACTATCATCAATAAGCCTTATTATGTCTTGTTCAAAGGGGTATCCTTTATCCTCATCATTAACTTCCTTATTTTTTGGATCGTCATTTTTAGGAAGGTTTTTTTGGAAATTATTAATCAAATGACCAAATCTTCCATAGTTTTGACAATAAGGGCAAGAGTTCTCATAAACAATCTATTGGATCTATTTTCCAAACTTAGATAGGAGGATTATCTATGTCGGTAAAATTTTGTTCATCTCAAAACTTACATAGAATCTAGTGAAGACCAATCATATTTTCTTCTTTGTAACTTTATCATAGTCAAAAGTTGCCCAAAAGAGCTAGAAATACTTTTAAGGATCTTCGGATCCCAATATTGTAATAAAAAACTAGGTAACCTAACCCATGTTGGGGAAATAACACACAAATCAATTATCAAGTCAAACCTAGGTTTCCACTTACAAAGGGTGAGATTATTTAAATTAGTTTGATCAAAACACCAAGGACCATCAGTAAAAACCTTAATCATGTCTTTCTAAACAACAAATCAAAATAAGACTAATCTATCCACCATTGCACTAATAGAAACACATCACTTTAATTTCTAGACCTGACAAGCCCATTTACGAACAAGGTCAATAATAGGCCAGAAGGAAAAAAAACCTACCCACCAATGTGTTCTCCATGGTTGAGATAACTTCATCCATAAGTGAATTTGAGAGGCTGACAACAATGCACTCCTTAGTATATGAAATCTTAGGTAACTGAACATTTTCTCCCCTTGAAGTTCCAGGTCTTGAGACAAAATCAACCCAAGTCTAACCTACCTTACCATTAGAGGCCTTTGATAGGATGTTAGCACCATTACATGGGAAAAGGGGATCCCCTTGATGGCCCTCCAAGCTATATCCCATTAGAAAAACTCATTCCAAGTCTTCAAATTTTGAAAAACTATAACGAAGCTCTAGTTAATTATGTGATGTTAAAAGTGAGCTCCCAAAAAACTTATGCTCAGTATAAAATTGAAAATAAATATAATAATCAAAATTATAACTATATTCAATATTATACTTGTTGGAAAGCTTAGTCCAAGGGCTACAATCTTACAAGTTATCTTGACATATTGAATCCATTTGGTGGTCAAACCCAAGGTTTGAAACATAAAATTTTAAGGAAAATCTAAGGACTAAGGTGGAAAGGTCATTGCTGGAACCTTCACTCAAAGGACCTTCGAATGAAGGTCCATGAGAAAAAAATTCTAAAAAAAGGAATAAAAGGGACCTGTGTTCGAAGATCTCTTTTTTATTCCTTTTTGGAAATTTCTAAAAACAGAATAACAATTCTAAACAAAGGAATAAAAGGGACCTTTGTTTGAAGGTCCCTTTTTTATTCCTTTTTTTTTAACTTCTGCAAAAGGAATAAAAAGGATTGAAGGTCCTTTTTATTTCTTTTATGGAAATTTTCAAAAAGGGAATAAAAAGGGACCTTCGAATGAAGGTCCCTTTTCTTCCTTCTTTGGATATGACCTTTGTTCAAAGGTCTTTCACATAAAAACCTTCGAATGAAGGTTCATCTTCATTCGAAGGTGATTTTTATTTTACCTTTGAATGAAGGTACCTTCATTCGAAGAAATACCTTCAAACAAAGGTATTTCTTAATTTTTTTTCTCCCAACCTATATGCCAAATTCTAGTGTCCCACAAGTGGGACTCACTATTGTGGGTTCACTCCATAGTGCACTCTCTCACCACATTTATAACATGTGACTTCTTCTATTCTACTTTGACTTCATCCTCAACCTCTACCACATATACCTCTAAATTCATTGTAGTAACTTCTGTTGGCAAGAGACACTATATGGATTCATGAATGTTGTCATTAATGGCAACAAAGGTCATCCCACACATCCGCAGGACATGGTATGTCTCTACCGGAAGTCAGAGTGAAGAATGTTGTGGTCCGGTAAACAAGAACAGAGCATGTGGCAAGGTCTGACAGATAGGTCTGGATCTCTCAGAGGAAGTATCTTGGTGAAGTTTGGATTTGGGGAAGTCAAGAGGAGTATCTTGACTGATAGATTCCAAGGTTTGAGCCTCCGGTGTAAAAAGGATAAAGAGATATGAATGTTTGAGGGTCGGGTTCTCATGTGACAGTGTGAACAGAGGAAGAACTGACTGGCAGAACATCAGACATTATTCCGGATGTGTTACTAATGTTGGTGAAGTTTATGAAGGCATGAATTGTGTTTAGCTAACATGATTAATGATTTCCATAAGTATATCATTGATCCACATTTCTTGATATGCAAGGATTCAGCCGATAGATTAGAGTTTGTGAAAAGATTGACTATTCCGGGTGCCAACTAGAAAGGTGATGAAATCAGTTTTTGCGGATATATATAAGATGGATTTAGTTTTGAGAGGTGTGTGTGTGTTGTTGGCATGCGAATGAAAGTAGAAGAGCAGAGCTGAAGCAGTAAGAAAGGTCTGGTATGTGAAAGGAAAGCAGCATAAGCAAAAAGGAAAGATGAAGTGGAGCAGATCAGTATACTGAGCCTAACCAGAACTGAACTCTAGCATATGTGGATGCTTCCAATTAGTTCAAGTATTGTATAACATTCTTTTGTAGACAGTGTGTCTCTTTGTAGGCAGTGTGCCTTCTTTGTGAGCAGTGTGCTTGGGTAGTGAGCCTTAATTGGCAAGTGTCATTTTGTACTTCCATTCTTCTAACAGAGAATACAATCTTGGGTTAATCACCCCATGGTTTTTCCCTTAACAGGGTTTCCACGTCAAAAATATTGTGTCATGTGTATTTCTATTTCATGATTATGTTTGCTTGTTTTGAATTGATACAGCACTAATTATTAACTAAGTTCAGAAAGTAGAAATATTTCAGATAACTAATTCACCCCCCCTCTCAGTTATCAACAATTGGTATCAGAGCTAATTTCCTCCTAATAGAGTCGAACAGCTTGAGGAAGATCTGGGAATCCAAATGGATGCATATGGTTTAAGAGAGCAACTCAAGACTTCCCTTGATGATCTTGAATAGTCAAACTCTGAAGTCAATGAATTAAAAGAAAGACTCAGACAGGCTGATTAGTTCATGAGAGAACTAAAAGACAAATTAAGTCTCTCTATGAGAAAGAGAAAGGAGCTGCTTCAACAATTGGCAAGACAAGGTGAAGAAAATGATGCAAATGAAGAGCTGAAGGAGAAAACTGAGTTGTGTGAAAAGTTATCAAAAGAAATCATTATGGTAAGACATGAAATGGAATCAAGAGTTATAAAGTTTACCCAAGAAGTTGAAGAGAAAAGAAAAACTAAAGATAATCTAAGACAATCTCTCAAGGAGAAATTAGAAGATTGCCACAAGATGGATAGAATTATCAGACATCTTGAATCTGATCTTGAAGATGCTAAAGATAATGAAGAAAAACTTGAGGATCAAATTGTCTCTCTCAAAAGGGATCTTCAAACAGCAAATGAATATAAAGAGAAATTAAAGATAAGTTCTGCTCAACTTGAAGTTCTTCTTGGAAGTCAAAAGAGGGCAGATGACAAATATGGTTTGGGATATGAGAAAGGAGAAAGCTCTGGATCTAGTCAGAAGACTTTTGGATCAAAAAATTGAAGAAACAAATTTAGAAGACCTCTGGTAAGATAGCCTAATGCTAAAAGATATCCTTCCTTCAATGGATACTGCCACAACTATAATACCTTTGGGCATAAAGCTAATCAGTGTAGAAAGAGAATGAATCAGACAAATTCATCCTTCTCCAGACAATGTTTTAACTACAAAAGGTATGGTCACAAATCTCATGAATGCAGAAATATGCAAATGAACAAATCATTCAATGGTAGATGCTTTACATGCAATAGAATAGGTCATATGGCTAATCAATGCAGATCAAGAGGATATCAATCAAATATGCAAAGAAATGTTGTTTGCCAAATCTGCAATAGATCCAGTCATACTGCAAAATTCTGTAGAAGCAAGAATCAGGACAAAAGAGGTCCGGTATATCATAATCAGAATCAAGATAAGGGTAAACAAAAAGTGAATGTGGATGAAGTTAGGAATGAGATGAACAAGATTTGGTTGAAGAAAAGTTTAGAGATTGTAGAGGTTGGACCCGCACCAGACTTTGGTGCTGATATTCCTTCCAGAAATTAAAAGGTGAGCTCTGGCTCAGGGGGAGACACAAAGAAAACCTCATTCCCCCAGCCAGTTAATTGGTGCCTGAAATTGGCACATGAGAGGTTGCAGATCAAAGGGTTTCTAGAGAAACATCTAAAGAAGGTCTGAAAAAAATTTGAGAGATCCACAAAAATATTTGAAGAGTCTTTCAGAGGAACAGGTGTTTTCACAAGACTGGTCCGGGAAAACAGAGCAACCAGAATAACTTAGGTCAAGCATTTATTGCAACCTGACATTAGGGTTTGCAGAGCAATAAAAGGGCTTTCTCATTAATCATTTGTTCATTTTGCATTCAAGAAGAAATGAAAAGGAGCTCTGCAACTAATTTTTCAAAAGATCAAGACAATTCTTCATACAACTCAATCCAGATTTCATCGTGTGCCCTAAACTGCGTAAAAGGTATTTTTCGTTCTTAATTTTCTTTAGTAAGATTCCTTGATGATGGCTACTCCGAATATAGTAAAGATCTCTGATAGACCTCACCCCATTTTTAAGAAACATCCATACAAATCCTTGGAGGTAGATCCCCTAGGAGCATTCTCCAGTGTTCTGCATGGCATTTTACACATAGAAGACATTAGGGTTTACATACATGCCAATATTGAAGAGTTTGGGGAATTCAAACTAAGAGACATCTATCACAAACAATTGATAGATGATGCTTTTGAGCTTAAACCAGAATATAAGGCATCTAGGAGAAGCATTTTGATCAGTTCATTCATTTCCCCTACTTTGAAGAAGATGAATGGTTCAGGTATGTTTTAAGTAAGGTGCATGATAACTTCCTATGGCTGAATAGACCTTGCAAGATCACCAAGGAAGCAATTAGGGCAGTAACTGGTTTACATTCCTCCGGAGGAATTCCTGTCCTCAAATTTGTCAAAAACAACATTGTCATAGAGGCCACCAGATCAAAATTTGATAAGAGGGCAATGACCATTGAAGATATTACTGACCCGGATATCAAGTATGCATCTATGATAATAGGATACAAGATATATCATTCCAGTAGGGAAAATTTAGTATCCAGAACTGCAGTATACACAGCCTATGAGATGCTGAGAAAGAATGCAGATTATGATCTCTATGAACTTCTGTTGAGCCAACTAATGGAAAACATACAGAAGATCAAAAAGGACAAGAAAAACTCCTTTAAATATGGTGGACTAATAATATGCCTATTTTTCTACTTCATGAATGAGCTGCCCAGATCAAATGGATGGGTATGGCAAAATGACAAACCGGTAGCAATTCAGATCAGAGATTACCTACATGAACTTGGGGATGCTAAATCAAGAAATATAGCCATGTGGGGATATTTCAAGAATTTCAAGAACATGATGCATGCGAGAGAAATGATTCCCGAGTCTCTTGTTGTGAAATACAAAGACACAGCATGTTTTATGGTAGAGACTGATCAGTGCCTAATGGAGGCAGTAGAACCAAGAACTATATGGATCATGCCCATGGGATATGAAGTTGATGAACAAATTGTGGAGGTGCATGTTCAACACATGCTAAGTCAGCCAAAGGATCCAAAGGCAGAAAGGTTTGGAACCTTTGAGGAGTTGAGTATAAAAATTCATGTTAAACTTAGAGAACCATAGATCAAGAAGAAGGTAAGAAAAGAAGTAGAAAATATTGCCCAAGGCCTTGGCATCTCAAAGGAGGCACTTGATGCCCACAAGAAAAGGATGGAAAGGGCTGAGGAAGAGAAGAAAGAGGCAGAAAAGAAAAGGAAGGAAAGTGCTCCGGTAGAAACCTCAACCCGAACCAGATCATCAAAGAGATCTACACCTGTCATAGCCAAAAGCTCAAAAACATCAAAACTAGAAGTCCAAGCATCCGGCAAAGGGGAGAAAAGATCAAAGACAAAAGCCACAAGGGCTTATGCCAGTCAAAGAGATAAAGAGGAAACCGAATCAGATGAGGAGATAAAGAAACTAAAGAAGAAGAAGAAATCTTCTGGTGAACCCTCTACTGATCAAGGAGAAGAAGAGAAGGAAGAGGAATTTTCTGAAAAACCCACTCTATCCTTGGATGTTGTAGTAAAAGCAGTCACTGTGGATGGGAACCTGCAACCTTTAACAGAATTTTATGATGAATAGAATGAGGTAGATAAAAAGATTCTGGAGGAAGCCACAGTTTAGTTTTTGAACACTTACAACAAAGCTTTTATTGAAATAATATCTCTAATTACCAAAAGCTTAGAGAAAAGGCTTGAAATGAGGAAGAACAATGTTCAAGCAAAAGATCTTGAGATCTGGGAACAGGTCGCCATTCAGCTCTTCCCTTCAATCACTCCGCAGCAAATGAATATGATCTTTAAAGAGTGCAAGGATGAGTTCTGGAGCAAAGCCAGGATGAATCAGCTCATGCTTGGTGAAACCAACAAAGTGGCAAAAGAGACTGAAGAGATCCTCTGAAATACTCTTAAAAAGTTCAACGTTCCCATCACAAAGGACTCTAGTAAAGACAAGGACTCAGAATCCTCTATTCCGGAAGAGGTGGCTCATGAACAAATAAATTTCTCTCCTCCAGTTTCCCCTACTGATTCCAGATCTAAAGGAGAAGACATAATATAGGAGAAAGAAGCAAGAGTGAAGGAAAAAGAAGTTGACAGCACCAAGGTTGCAGAGGAAGAGAAGACCCCAATAGAGAAAACCACAACTGATAGTGGTAAGAATGTAGAAGGAGAGAAAGCTCCAAGGGATAGCCCTAAGTATGCAGAAGAGAAGAAACATCTGTCTCCGACAAGAGACACTACAAAAACTGTTCAAGAATTCCTGAACAAAGAAATAATGGAGATTGATGAACCTGAGCTTCTACAAGGACCATTTAATTTTGATTCTCTCTCTCTGGTACAGACAATGAAGATAGCTTCATTTGCCAATGCAAAGGTCAAAGAAAAACTCCTGAAGTCTCACATGGAAGACTATGAGTTGATAGAAGCTACTTCTAGAGTGCTTGAAAAGATTATGCCATCGGTTCAGAAAGATCCCACAACCTCCACATTTGGTAATCTCAAAACTCTAGTCAGCAGTGTTAGAACACATTTTGATTCTCTAGAGAAGTCAGCTGAAGAAAAGGTCCGGAAGGAGTTTTTGAATAAGAGATTCTCAGAGGTACAAGGGTTGATCATTAATGATAGAAGGAATATGAATATTGGGATAAAGAGCTTAGAAAATGCTCTTATAGATGGCAGACAAGTATACAAATTTTGTATTTCATGGTCCAAAGCAACTGCAGAGATTGAGAAGAAAATAAAAGAGCAAGAGGATAAACTACTAAGTTTGTCTCAAAGTTTTGACCCTCTCTCTTCCTCCATAGTCAATCAAGAGTGTCAGACTATTGCAATCACAAATGCAATAAAGAATTTTGAGAAGGAAAAGAAGAACATAATTAGCCAGATGAGTGAACTCAGAAGAATCATTATCCCTAAGTTAGAGGCCATGCATGAGGCCATAAGTGATGCTCAGACTACCGCCCAAACCAATGATTCGACAGATCTTAAGAGGGCAGAAGCCTTTGTGTTTTTGTTAAGTGGTGACATTTCAATTTTGGATAGAATGAAGCAAAGTTGGGCTATAGAACTCATCCAATTGAAGACATCCTTTGCAGATATTTTTTAGTTTATGTAAGTATGTAATATGCGGCTAAGAATAGTTAAAATTTTTTTAAAATTTGGTATGCGGACCCTACCCTTTGCCATTGATGTCAAAGGGGGAGTGAGGAGTAGTGAAAAATGAGGAATCCAACTAAGGGGGAGCTCCGGAAAATGTATATAAAAACAGAGCATCAGCCAAGGGGGAGCATAGTGTAAACACTTAGTCATTTTTCACTAAGTGTTGCCATCAATGACAAAGGGGGAGATTGTTGGTAAGAGACACTATATGGATTCATGAATGTTGACATTGATGGCAACAAAGGTCATCCCACACATCCGCAGGACATGGTATGTCTCTACCAGAAGTCAGAGTGAAGAATGTTGTGGTCCGGTAAACAAGAACAGAGCATGTGGCAAGGTCGGACAGACAAGTCTAGATATCTCAGAGGAAGTATCTTGGTGAAGTGTGGATTTGAGGAAGTCAAGAGGAGTATCTTGACTGATAGATTCCAAGGTTTGAGCCTCCAGTGTAAAAAGGATAAAGAGATATGAATGTTTGAGTGTTGGGTTCTCATGTGATAGTGTGAACAAAGGAAGAACTGACCAGTAGAACATCAGACATTATTCTGGATGTGTTACTAATGTTGGTGAAGTTTATGAAGGAATGAATTGTGTTTAGCCGACATGATTAATGATTTCCATAAGTATATCATTGATCCGCATTTCTTGACATGCAAGGATTCAACCAACAAATCAGAGTTTGTGAAAAGACTGACTATTCTGGGTGCCGACTAGAAAGGTGATGAAATCACTTTTTGCAGATATATATATATATATATAAGATGGATTTAGTTGTGAGAGGTGTGTGTGTGTTGTTGGCGTGCGAATGAAAGCAGAAGAGCAGAGCTGAAGCAGTAAGAAAGGTCCAGTATGTGAAAGGAAAGCAGCATAAGCGAAAAGGAAAGATGAAGTGCAGCAGATCAATGTACTGAGCCTAACCAAAACTAAACTCTAGCATATGTGGATGCTTCCAATTAGTTCAAGTATTGTATAACGTTCTTTTGTAGACAGTGTGTCTCTTTGTAGACAGTGTGCCTTCTTTGTGAGCAGTGTGCTCGGGCAGTGAGCCGTAATTGGAAAGTGCCATTTTGTACTTCCATTCTTCTAATAGAGAATACAATCTTGGGTTAATCACCCCGTGATTTTTCCCTTAACAGGGTTTCCACGTCAAAAATATTGTGTCATGTGTATTTCTATTTCATGATTGTGTTTGCTTGTTTTGAATTGATACAACTCTAATTATTAACTAAGTTCAGAAAGCAGAAATATTTAAGATAACTGATTCACCCCCCCTCTCAGTTATCAACAACTTCTACTATAATTATAATCATTCTTATAGCTAGTAGATGGTCTATCATTAGGTTCCTAAGGTTTGACATTTTGTATTGTATTGATATTGCACTAATTTCTCCATTGTGGTTGGTGGTATCCATGTTTCTGCATATAATGGGCTTATTTTTCAATCCCTTGGCCCTTGCCACCCCTATGAATGGATTCATTATCTTTGCATCTATTATTGTACTAAATTTCATGACCAACCTCATCTCTTAGGTAGAATAATAATGATGGATAATCATCTATTTGGTGGTCATCTCATTCTCTGTAGATTCCACAATATACACTTTTTATCCTCTTGGGAGGTTCTAAAAGGTCAACTCTTACTGTCATCATCCTTTTTATTACCTCTATTATTAGAAATTCATTTCTTAGATAGCCTTAATTTGAGCAATACGTGCAACAAATCTTCTTTCTCCTTATAGGTGTCATCTCCTAACTACTATCTCCTTTTGCTAGGATTTCTTTTTTTATCTTTAATTGTTCTAGTTCTAGTTTCAAATTTTCTATTTTATCACTTCCACTTTCCCTACCTTATCCTCTCCATGGTTGGGCTTCTATCCTAGAGGCCAATTCCACCACTTCTAAATAAGTGTGAAAAAATATGCCATCCAATGACACTCTAATTATAGGTAGTAACGTAGACCCAAACCACTCTACTCTTTGTTTTTTGGAAAGTGATTCTTATAACCACCTCACAATTCCCTTAAACCTTTGGGTAAATTCCTTGATTGTTTCTCCCTTCTCCTAGAACATCTCCCTCATTTTTTTGACAATATTGGAAATTACTTAAAAATTTATCCTTCAACTCATCCAATTATTTATTATGTTCAAGGAATTATTTTATATACCACTTTAGGGCCTCATCCCTAACTGTTTCTAGAAAATCATATAACTTAGTTTCGTTCTTCCTCACTCCATTTATTTTCTATATAGATTCTAGGACAAATATATGCTTAGAGGCTTCTTTCCCATCCTTTCCAAAGATAGGTGGTCTGACATGGTTTTGGTCTATTTTGTGAGTGATTAGTACCTTTGATTTGTTTATGTTTGGTAAGGTTGCACTACTTACTTTCCTACCTTTTCTCTTGTTTCTTAGTATCTTTTGTTAGAACTCTTATCCTTCCTACCACACTCAAGAAATTCCTCTTGCTAGATTAATTTTCTTAATCTACCTTTATCCCTAGCAACTTAGTATCAAAGAATTTCTCACCTAGAAGTTCTTTACACAAAACTATAAATTCTTTGTTTTTTGCTTCTTCCTTTGTTCGAAATGGTTCACTAAATATATATTTAGTTGAAACTCTTCTTGACTTAATTAGCATAGGGGAGTTAGGGGGGTCACCTATTCAAGGTGTTATTTCATTTTCGGTGATTGAGTTTTCAACAATTTCTCATTATTTAATTAAAATTCATTAAATAATGTTGGGCTCTCAAATCCTTCTTCAAATGAGCTACAATTGTATTGATGGTTAACTTATTGCACATTTCCCTTCTATCACCTACTTATGCATTCTTCTTCTTTTCTCAAAATTCCAAAATTTTCATAATATTTTCCTTCTCTAAACACACACTCTCACTCACCACCTTATCTAAGTATTCCACACTTTATTCTAGAGATTTTATTTTGATATATGAGTAAATAAACCTTCGAATCCTTCATTTATTGTGACCCTAATATTTGACAGATTAGGTTTAGAATATTGATCACAAGTTAAAATATCAAATAGTGGAGAACCCCTACTTCCACACCTTGGCTAAGCACTATAGCTCCCAATCCCTCACTTAATTGACTAGATATATCCATCATACTCTATTATCAAATATTTTAATCGAGTCAAGTAGTCATTTTCAATATTGATATGAGGGTTAAGTTTATTTGATGTTTTATTATTGCTAAGTAGTATAATAATCTTTTATCCCATTGGCAGTGGACTTCCAATACTCTCCACATTCTTGAAATTCTCAACATTGTCAATATCCTCAACATTCTTAGAATTCTCAATATTTCTAGTAGTAACCCTCCTAGAGTTCTCTAAAGATGTTTTCCTATCCTTCTCCATTTTTGTGTGATATATATTCTATCTCTCTTTGGTTAGCTTTAGCCTTCTTCCTTCTTCCATGTGCAATCCATAATCCATCTCAATTTATTCAAAGATTTATCTTTGTTTCTTATTATCTCCTTTGGCCATGGGTGTTTTTTATTTATAATTTCATTAATCCTTTTATCCCTAATGGCTCCAATATATACCTACCTTAGTAGTTTCATCTTTTTAGGGTCCTTTCTAGGATTCTTTCCATTATCCATCCCCTTGGTGCTTGATCCCTATTATAGGCTAGGAAATAGTGTGTACTATCACACACCATCAAAGTCACTTCCTTCTTGCCTGTAATGCTTTGTTATTGAATCCTTTCTTACCATGAATCTTATTTTCTACATTTTTTCCTTCCCTTACCACTCACCAAGGTCCCAGTAATAGAAGAAAAATGTTGAGAAGAGGGGGCACAAAACAAAGTTCTATACCTATTTTATTTTATGTTGTACTTATACAGGTTGGTGTGAAGGATAAGAAAAAGGATTGAAAATTCTTTGATATATTATAGAGTAGTGTAGTAAAGGATGGTACAAATATATTGAAATATATGCACTTATCAAACATGCACATTATATATTCATTATAGAAGCTTGTGGTATACAATCATTAGTCTCTTAATATGAGTCTATCTCTTTCTTTCAATAACCTCTATTATCATTCTCTCATATATCTCATATATCTTTCCTCATTTAAATCTTAGCCTTTATCCTTTTCACTATGTCATATTCTATCTTTGTCTCTTGCATATACTTTCTCCTTTTATCTTCTACATCTTTCATGTTATACATGTGGTGCATAAATACATTATTAATGATAGGGACATGTCCCTCTTCCTTAGTATGCATCTTTGTGAGTGCTAGAAGTTGTCTTATAGATTCGCTTAACTTGTAGTGAATTTATCTTGCTTAATCTTACTTAGGGTGTGTTCTTTTGGTGCCATCCTTTGACACCCTTACAAGTTTTCACCATTGGCCTCTATTAGGTTGACTTTTCATGTTTTCAACCTAATGGGAATGGAATGGACTTTTCCTACTAACATGGCTCATCAATTTTAGCTAGATCCCCTCCCTAGCATTGTAAGATATTTTCTAGGTAGACTTTAAGAAAACTTGGTTCCATCTTATGAATTAAACTAATTTATCCACCAACACCTTTGTCATGAAGGATAAAAGAAAAATATATGAGTACATTGGCTCAAATTGATAATTCACTTAGATTTTAGTGATATGCAATAGTCACATTTACACTGAAGACACATTTTTTCTCTAAATTAAAATTATAGTGGTGTTACTTGGGAGAAGTAGAAGTGTCTTTCATTTTGAGGAATTAATAGCATAGTTGATTTAGCATGACTTATTATTGCAATGATTATCTTTTGTTGTTGAAATGATTCTTTTATTATTGCAATAGATAATAGGTTGGGTAGTATCTATTAAGGACCATCTAACATCATCTTTAGCATGAAACCCATAGGTGGAAGAAGCATATAGAAGAATGAGAGGAAAGAGCTTGTATCTTTTAAATAGTTTGGGCAGTTGAATTGAAAAAGACATACATAGGGACAAATCTCCCTTAGATGGCAAAGATACTCATAGCCCAATTGAGGACTAGGTGACATCATCTTCAATGTGAAATATGTGGATGGAAGAGGTGGAAATAAGAATGGGAGGAAAGAGTTTGTATCTTTTACAAAGTTGTGGTAGTTAAATTTTAGAAAAACATTTTAGTCTAAAATGTAAATCTTATAGTGACATTTTATCTAAGCATGTGGGTACAATAGTAGTTTCTTCCATACATGTTTTGTTCAAAGAAGATAAGGTTGGCAAAATAAGGGATCTCACCATCATGCTTGATAGTAAAAGCTCAGTAAGTTAGAAAGCTAAAATGGTAGGGTCTACTATCCCATTGCCTATCTTTGGCCTTGTGGATGTTAATTTTTTTATATTTTGTTCTATTTTATTTAGCATATAGGATGCACCTCAATGTATTTTATGGGATCACTAGCCCCGTCCTTATTATGTCATTGTTGTCCTTATCATATGTCACATCATTGTTGTTATTAGTCTTATCAACTTATTTAAAATTAGAATGAGTGGGTTGGGTCTATGTGGGAAAGTAGATAAAAGAAACACATCAACATAATGTGGAAGATTTGTCTATAGATGCTCAATTTTGTGTTATCATGTGTCAATGCTAAAGTTTACTTTTAGTTTTAGATAAGGATTGGAATACCAGAGGTAGTACAATAATTACAAGTTAAGGGAGAATCCAATGGATAAAAGGTTTTGTCTAGTTTTGCAATTTAAAAGTGAATCAATCATGTTTCATTAGGTAAAATAAGAAAATAATGACAATTAGTATTGACTTCTTAGTTTTAATTATTTTCATATATGGAGTAGGTGTTTCAATTTTTTCAGTATTTAATAGGAGAGAAGACCTAATAAACAATTGCCTATGGTGTGGCTCATTATGTTGAGAGGTAGTTCTACAATGCCAATAGGGCATGAAGTCTCATGTCATGGCCATGTACATAAAAATAAAATTAAAACTCTAAAATTAAAAATATAGTTGACATAATTAAAAAGTAACATATAAGTATATAGTAATTACTACACTTTTCAAAGTAAAAATAAAAGAAATATAGAATTAAAATTTATACAAAAGTAAAACAAGAGTATTACCAAAAAAATAAAAAATAAATATAAAGTAAACAATATAGATAAAATAAAAATTATATGTTCATCTATGTAGTAACAAAAAGAGATTTTAAAGATTTTTCTAAAAATAGATGTATTTAAGATATCTCTACTAGTAAATATTTTAGGTACTTGTCAATTATAAGAAATAAAATAAAATTTAATAAATATTATAATATTTAAATGGTGATGTGACTTTTAATAGATCACATCATTATAATATTGATAATAATTGTTTGAAACATTTCATATACTTGTCATTTTTATATTTTAATATAAAAACATCATTATTAATTTTTTTTTAATTTAAATATAAGTTAAAAAAAACTACATTTTAATAAATAGAATTAAGACAAATAATATTTTAACCATTTCTCATTAATAAATATTCATAATTTACTTTGTAAACAATAAAAAACAAATTAAATTAAAATTAGAACATTTAATTAAATTTAAAATACAAATTACAATAACGACTCCGTCATAAAAATTAGCGTGAGAATAGGGAGTGAGGCATAGAATGAGTGGCTGCAGTTTGTGCGGAAATAACCTACTACAAGAAAGGAACGTGATATGCCAGATGTGGTTTTGGATAATGTTTCATGGAAGATCTGTTCGAAGATTCTCAAATATTTTTCAGTTATACGTCAGCCATAACGTTCACATATGGTATTAGACTGGTGGAAGATGATTAATTGTTTTTGTAATACGCTAGCGCTTCACTTTAGATGTGATTTTGGATAAGCATTCGCAGAACACCTCAGAGGTGACAATGGTTTCTGGTCACAGAAAGCAACGGGGAAGACACTCCGATTTTATTATTCAAAAGTTGTTACAAGTCAATGTCTCTCTAGCCATCCAAAACATGGGCATGATCCTTCATCAATCCATACGTTATTTAGTCATCCAAATATTCTTCCATATAATTATGAATGAATTCTCTAAATGCCTTGGCATTATTTTGCTGAATAGTGTGGGATTTTTCTTCAAACTGAAGGGTATTAGTGTATACAAAATTGAGCCCCATTTGGTCACAAATGTAGTTTTAGGTTGGTCTTCTTCTTATATTTTGATCATGATATCCTAAGAATCCATTATTGAAAGAATATACTTCCCTTCCAGTTACTAACTCTAGTACCTCTTCTATAAAAGGTGTGGAGAGGGGTCATGGAAACATGCCTTATTAAGTTCGATGAGATTAATGTATTCTTATTTCCTCAATTTTCTTGTCTTGAACCACCATAGGGATTATCCTGTTTGTATTTTCCACCAGTATAATTATTCCACCTATCAACGTTTTATCTAGTTCTAGTTTTACCTTAATCTTGACATTAAGATTCTGGTAGGGTCTTTCCTTTTGTACTTTGACCCCCTCTTTAAGTCAGACTTCTACTAACTGGATGACCTTTTCTCTTGAATAGTCTCCAACTTTGGCCATCTTAGGATTTTTCTCTCTTGCTATATTTTCCTCTTTTATCCTTAAGGGATGATAAAAACACTCATATTTTGTTGCATTCTATATCATTAGCTTCCTTTCTCTCTATTCCACCTTGACATCTAGATTCTTTAGATCATCATCATCATAATTTTTCTCATCCACTCTCTTAGATTTACAATAGAATTTCTAAGGTATTGTATTAGACTTGTCCATCCGTTCAATCAACTTCAAAAATGCCTTGTTCCTTTTGTGGAGCTAATCGTCTCTTTCTCTATTTGAATTTCTCCCTGACTTCTTCTAGTGGTGATACTATCACTTCCTTCCTAACACTAGGTTTATTTTTTTACTTGGGTCATGGAATAATTTTTTTTTAAAAGTCCTCATGTACCATGATCTAATTCATTGTTTCTACCCTCTTTTCTTGACTGATATAACATGTTTTCATGATAGGCAACAATGTCCAATAAAATAATTGTACCCTTAATCTTTCATCATACTCTATTATGTTATCCCACTCTCTAATGCAATTTCTCAAGTGTATCCTTGAGTCAATCATGCTACAATACTCCAAGGAAAATTGTAAGGCTCCCTCTTTAGGTAAGTAACTTGTCTTAGTAATTGCAGTCAATGTCTTCCAAGTTAGGATGTTAGGTTTATGGGTAAACCACCAACATGCCACACTATATACAAAGGTGTCATTTAAATCTTGCCTTCTTAGGTCTTCCTTTTCAAATATTCATTCCATGCTTCCCAAGTAGCTTAGAAGGTCACCTACCCCTAAGTAATGAGGTAGTTTAATATGAGAAATCCCTTCGGTTATATGATATAACTTATGGTGTTACAATGTAGTTTATTCCAAGTTATATCCATGTTTTATACCATCTATTATTTTCATACATCCTCTTCTTTTGTAGTACTAGCTTGGGTTGTTTTATTAATCTTCCTAAGATTATATACCTTATAGCTCCTAAAATCCCTCTTAGTTTTGGTCCATTTAGAAGCCATGCTTCTACAACATCCTCACTTTTTTGTTCTCCAATGACTACTATCTACTATAATTTCCCCTTCTAAATTATGATCTTCATCTATTTCTATTTTAGAAATCCTTCCGATGGAGTATAATCCTTTATAATCATCTTCATCATCTACATCCTTGTCTTGTGCTATCTCTTCAATATATGTGTAACTCATATGTATGTAAAATGGTATATGTACAACCTAACCGAGCACCATGGAATATTAGTTCCTCATTTTTTGAGTGGAATATACCTTTGCAATTCAAAAACAATTCCAAGCTCAGCAAGATGCTAAATGCATCAAAAGGATCTTTCATTTCTTTAACATCAAAATCTACTTTTCTCTTTATCCCTAATAAATTTACCTCTATATTCTTATAGGTTCCTATGGTACATACTATTGTCCTATCTACTAATGTGATGTTGTATGATGTATCATTTAAGTTTGGGTTTTCCAAATTTCTGCCACAAGTTGTCCAATGTATAATGCTAACATCTACTCTTAAGTCTACTCATACATTCTTCATCCACTTCTCCTAGACATTAACTCTATCAAAATATGGTGTTTCCGCCATTTTCTTGAAGTTTTAGTTTCTCTTCTTAGTTGTTGTCTTGTGTTAACCTCTTTGCGTTTGTTCTAACTTATTTTGTATTTTTTTGTAATTTCCCATTATGTTTTTCTCTTCCACAAAGTTGGATAATTCTTTTAATAATAGAGTTTCCTTCTCTGAGAAACATGCCTTCTAGTCATCTTCCCTCTATTTTTCTCCTCTGATAGTTCTCTTCTCTTTCGTCAATATAGGATCATATTTCTTTCTAGTACAAAAATCCTTTACAACATCTTCTAAATCATCCATTATCAGTTTACCATTTACAATATTTGATCCACCTCATGTAACTACAACCACCTTATTTTTCTTCTCATATTATATCACATCTTTCCTCCACAATAACTCTTTTCACTCTAGGTACTCCTCCAATTGTTCTTCTTCTATTAATTTGTTTTCCAAGTCTCCCCACCATTTTATATTTTTGTCCTCTAGCATCTATAGGTATCCCCATAATTACTTTTACCCTTCTTTGTGCATTTGGTCTAGATAACTCTTCACTCCTAATGGTTGCCTAGTTTTTTGTATACTACTATGTTGCTTTAGGATAGCTATATGAATCATGGGTGGAATCTTTGTAAAATCCACAATTCTTCTTTTAAATGCTTCCCAAAAATTATTAGCATAGTGCGCTATCTCACCACATTTATAACATGTGACTTCTTCCTTTATCCTTTGACCTCGGCATCTAACTCTGTCGTGTCTGCCTCTAAATTCATTGCGATAACTTCTGCTATAAATTATAATCACTCCTATAGATATTATATGGTCTATAATTAGGTTCCTAAGGTGCCACATTTTGTATTGTATTGGCATTGCATTGATTTCTCCATTGTGGTTAGTTGTTGTAAACACCCTAAAATGACCATGTCTTTGAATCACTTGCATTTTTCATCTAATCTGTCTAATCACCTACATTTCAACATTAATTGAATAATCTAATTATTTAATTAATTTCATCAAATTCTTCCAAAATTCCAAAATTCAACATTAATTGAATAAATTGTATTTATTTAATTAATTTTAGCAAAATCAACCTTATTCTTCCAAAATTAAATAATTTGAATTATTTAATCAAATCATTATCCTCTTTCCAAAATTTCAAATCCATGTTAATTAAATAAATCCAATTATTTAATTAATTCATCACAATTCTATCTTGTCTACATTTAAATAATTTACATTATTTAATTAAATCAATTGTTCTTCTAAATTTAAATAAATCATGCAAATTTATTTAAATTGTCTCAATCCTCTTAAAATAAATAAAATCAAATATTTTATTTATAATCTTCTGTTCCTCAATTATGCGCAAACAATTAAATAAATTTATTTATTTAATTTCAGTTATCTTTCAATTCCTCTTATAATATCTTGTTAACTCATGTGCACAATCAGTCTTATTTTTAGAACTCTAAAAAAGGCAAAATTACAAGTTGAGTTATCTATTCAATCAATCTTGTTTTCATCATATCTTAATACAAATATCCTTATGGATTGACACATGTCATGTGCACATTCATCATGGTTATTTAATTTATCTCCTCTGTTGATTCTTTTGAATTATCTGGACCATTGATCGATCTCTGTTGAAACCTATATAAACCCCCCTCATCTCCTTCACAAATCCTCTTCAATTACTTATTCTTAGGCATCCTTTACAGCGCTTTGAGCATACATCGCATCGTTGAGCACTTTACAATCTTTTGACATTGATCTTTGAGCACTTTGAGCATCTATACTTGCTTGTTGCAAACATGGTTTCACAGCATATTTGAGCAATCCACATTCGACAAAAGAGAATAATACAATCTGGTAAAAGCTTTCTTATTTCATTTGATTTATTGATAATGGATTTTTATTTAGATAGATCTCTTTATGTTATGGGTTATTGATTTAGTTATTATTATAGTTTTGATTTTATCATTCGACAATCAATTTGATTTAATACCGCCTGGGTTACTGTCAGGGCTGCCTGTGCCACTGCTACTATCTGTTTCTACACCTGTGCTAGGGCCTCAGCCTATCTTGTCTCTACCCTTGCTGTATCCCTGTCTCTCCTCACCCTCACCATCCAGAATATTGCCATCATCAATCCTCAGGTCATCTGTGTAGAACACCTCTGTTAGGCCCGCCTCACCCCTTGCTGGGTCGAAATCAACTCGTTCTCCATCAATCCAGATCTTGAGGATGTGATACACATCCTCAAGTGTCACTATAGCATCCCCTGTCAGAAAGTGAAACAAACATGTCTCACTGTGGTATCTCTCTACGACCATTGTCACTAGGGCAAGATTCGCCCTAATGTGTGTAAGGTGGGCCACATGCCATAATCCCATGTACTCTAAGAATGCATCCTCCTCTCACGTCATATGTACCACCTTATTCGCTATAATGTGGTGTCGCTCTCTCGACATCAGTGGCGGCATCATCCTCTACATCCACAAAACCACTTGTCGTACCTTTTGCACACTTCTCCAAATCCCTATCGACATCTACCGTCTAATGCAAACCCTAAGACCAACTCTACCCTTCTCTAACCTAGGTGGTCAACCCCTCAGTCAACCCTAACTACTTCACTATTCTACCTTAACCAAAGGCGCCTTGTTTATCTAGTAGCGCTCCACTATTTTACCAAAAGTGCCTTAATGTTTATGCAAATGCAGTTTACTACCATCTGCCAAAGGCATCCTGTTTTACACAAGTGCATTGCACTGTGTATCCATCCACACCTTACTACACTCGCAAAGGTGACTCCTTTTTTTTACTCCCATGCCAACTACACCTAACGACCTAACCAACTGCGCTATACTACTATGCCAATAGAGTTGTGGGTCTATACCAACCACGTTGCGACGCGACGCCTAAAAACCAATAGCGCTGAGATTTGGCGTAAAGCGCTGTACTGCCCTACCAACTATGCTTCAGCGTGCCAAAAGTGCTTTGACCAACTACTAGAGGTGTCCTAACACCCTGTAGCACTTTTGGCTGACCTAAAGCCCTACCTAGACCAAACACCAAAAACTGACCTACAATGTCAAATACAAGGAGGTTTTCAGACACTTACAACTGCTGGAGCTCCTGCTGGCCTCCTGTACATCCGCACCAGCTCTGCTCGATGCCTATGTGCTGGGATCAGCATCTCTCCTTGCTACCAGCTCCTTCTCCACTCAACTCTCACACACTAGGATTGTAGACTCTAAGCTCTATTTTTAGCAACCCTTGGTGTACAAATGAGAAAGGTGGTCCCCTTGCGATCTATTTATAGTGTCCCTCCCCTTTTTCTTCCCACCCCATTCTTTTTTCTGCTACCTGATCGCACACTCTTCTAGTCGAGCATCAACCCAGTTCTTATGTCGCTTCCCTGTCTTTCTGCTCGAGGGGGCATACGTTGGGGTAACTAGCTACACTGGGGCATAAAAAATTGTATCAGGTCTTCAACAATCATTTTTTTTACGCAACACTGTAAACTGCATTGCATCAAAGAGGGGCAAAATGTAGACACCCTAAAATGACCATGTCTTCGAATCACTTGCATTTTCATCTAATCTGTCTAATCACCTGCATTTCAACATTAATTGAATAATCTAATTATTTAATTAATTTCATCAAATTCTTCCAAAATTCAACATTAATTGAATAAATTGTATTTATTTAATTAATTTCAGCAAAATCAACCTTATTCTTCCAAAATTAAATAATTTTAATTATTTAATCAAATCATTATCCTCTTTCCAAAATTTCAAATCCACGTTAATTAAATAAATCCAATTATTTAATTAATTCATCACAATTCTATCTTGTCTACAATTAAATAATTTACATTATTTAATTAAATTAATTGTTCTTCTAAATTTAAATAAATCATGCGAATTTATTTAAATTGTCTCAATCGTCTAAAAATAAATAAAATTAAATATTTTATTTATAATCTTTTGTTCCTCAATCATGCACAAACAATTAAATAAATTTATTTATTTAATTTCAGTTATCTTCCAATTCCTCTTAAAATATCTTGTTAACTCATGTGCACAATCAGTCTTATTTTTAGAACTCTTTACAAGTTGAGTTATTTATTCAATCAATCTTGTTTTCATCATATCTTAATAAAAATATCCTTATGGATTGACACATGTCGTGTGCACATTCATCATGGTTATTTGATTTATCTCCTCCGTTGATTTTTTTGAATTATCTGGACCGTTGATCGATCTTTGTTGAAACCTATATAAACCCCCCTCATCTCCTTCACAAATCCTCTTCGATTACTTATTCTCAGGCATCCTTTATAGCGCTTTGAGCATACATCGCATTGTTGAGCACTTTACGATCTTTTGACATTGATCTTTGAGCACTTTGAGCATCTATACTTGCTTGTTGCAAACATAGTTTCGCAGCATATTTGAGCAATCCACAGTCGACAAAAAAGAACAATACAATCTGGTAATTTAAGCTTTCTTATTTCATTTGATTTATTGATAATGGCTTTTTATTTAGATAGATCTCTTTATGTTATGGGTTATTGATTTGGTTATTATCATAGTTTTGATTTTATCATTCAATAATCATTTTTCATCATACACAGCTGTATCCATGTTTCTTCATAGAGTGAGCACCTTTTTGTAATCCCTTGGTCTTTGCCATCCCCCTATGGTTGGGTTCATTATCTTCGTATTTGCAATTGTACCATGGTTCATGACCTACATCATCTCTTAGCTAGAATAATAATGATTAATAATAATCTATTTGGTGATCATCCCATTGTTTGTAGATTCTACAATATGCACTTTTTATCCTCCTACGAGGTTCTACAATGTAAACTCCCAAAGTCATAGCCATTTTCTTTCCCTCTAGGACTAGGCATTCATTTATTATATGGCCTTCATCTAAGTAATAGGTGCACCAAATATTCTTTCTTCATATAGGTGTAATCTCTTGACTACTATCTCCTTTTGCTAGGATTTCTTGTTTTATCTTTAACTTTTCTAGTTTCAAAATGTCTATTTCTTCACTTCCACTTTCCATATCTTGTCTTCTCGATGGTTGTACTTCTATCCTAGAGGTTAATTCCATCACTACTAAGTAAGTGCCAAAAATTATGCCATCTAAGAATGCTCTAATTGTAAGTAGTAATCTAGACATGAACCACTCTACTCTATTTTTTAGATAGTAGCTTTTGTAACCTCCTAACAACTCCCTTAAACCTTTTGTTGAATTCCTTGATTGTTTCTCCCTTCTTCTAGAGAATCTACCTTATTTTGTTGATGCTCTCAGAAGGGACTTCTGGAGATTGAATATTACATAAAAAATTATCCTTCAACTCATCCCATTATTTATTATGTCCAAGACATTCTTTCATATGCTACTTCAGAGCCTAATCCCTAAGTGTTTTGAGAAAATCATGTAACTTAGTTTTGTTCTCTCTCACTTCAATCCTTTTCTATAAAAATTATAGGACAAATATATGCTCAAAGGATTCATTGGTTTTATTTCCAAAGATAGGCAACTCAATATTGTTTTGGTCCATTTTATGAGTGATTGGTGCCTCTGATTTGTCTATGTTTGGTGAGGTTACACCTTCACTTACTTTTCTACCTTTTCTATCTATCTCTAGTTTGTTAGGCTCTTTTTCCTTTGAACTCTTGGCCTTCTATGTTGTAATTATACCTCAATGTGAAGGATAATAAAAAGACTAGAACTTATATGGTAGATTAAAGAGTAGTGCAGCAAAGGATAGTACAAATAAATTGATACACACATGCACATTCATCACACATACACATCATAAAGTATGAACCATTATATATTCATTATAGAAACTTGTGGTATACACTCATTAGTCTCTTAATACACATCTTTCTCTTACAATAATATATCTTATCATTCTCTCATCTCTCTCATATATCTTTCCTCTTTTGTACATAAATTATCCTTTATCCTTTTCACTGTGCTATATTCTATCTTTCTCTCTTACGTATACTTTCTTCTTTTATCTACTACATATTTCATGTCATACATGTGGTGCATATATACATTGTTAAGCATAGAGACATGTTCCTCTTACTTAGTATGTATCTTTGTGAGAGCTAAAACATGGCTTATAGATTCACTTGACCTACAATGAATTTATCTTGTTCAGTCCTACTTGGGGTGTGTTCTTAGATTATTGTCAGCCATTGGTGCCCTTACATGTTGGCATTCTAATGAGAATGGAACGGCTCTATGCTATGAACATAGCTCATCAATTTTAGCTATAGCTCCTCCCTAGCCCTGTAAGATATTTTTAGGAAGACTTTAAAAAAAATTGTTTCCATCCAATAAATTAAACTAATTTTTCCACAAACACCCTTGTCATGAAGGACAGAAGAAAAATCTATGAGCACATTGACTCAAACTCATAATTCACTTGGACTGTAATGACATATAGTGATCATGTTTACACTGAAGACACCTTTTTCTTTGAATTAAAATGATAGTGGTGTTAGTTTGGAGAAGTAGACATGCCTTTCATTGTAAGGAGATAATAGTAGTTGATTCAACATGACTTTTATTATTGAAATGATTATGTTTTTTTCTTGTTCAATGATTCTTTATTTATTGCAATAGACAATAGGTTGGCTAGTGTTTATTCAGGACTAGCTCACATCATCTTTAGTGTGAAACACATAGATGGAAAAGGACTAAAGAAGAATGGGAGGAAAGAGTTTGTATAATTTGTATAGTTAGGGTAGTTGAATCCAAAAAGACATACATAGGGACAAATATCCCTTGGAGGGCAAAGATAATCATAGCCCAATTGAGGACTAGGTCACATCATCTTTAGTGTGAAATAGGTATATGGAAGAGGCCTAAAAAAGAATGGGAGGAAAGAGTTTGTATCTTTTGAAAATATAGGGTAGTTAAATTAAAAAAATATTTTATTTTAGATTGTGAAGCTTACAATCACATTTAGGCCAAATATGAAGATAAATTAGTAGTTACATTTGTACATGTTTTGTGAAAGGAAGAAAGGTATGTGAAAACTTCCTACACTGATCTAATGAGGAAAGTTATGCAAATTTTATTCTTTTCTAGTTACAGGTTATTAGATGCACATTAATAGAAAGGTAATAACACATCAAAAACAAGTACAATGCTCACAACAAAAGATATATGTGGGGAAGACCCTTTCGGGTTAAAAACCCCACACTCCAAAACCTGCACAATGTATTATCAAATCAAAAGATGATTAGAACACACTACAATGCAAGCTCTTCCAGGAGTACAAAAAATATCGATTCTCATTCGCATCCCATGATCTTTCACATCCTTTAGCCACTTATTTATCAAGCCTCTTTGGTAGTTTTCAAGAGTCAATTTTCCATGTCGACTAATAACCAAAAAATTGTCGACACCTTTATTAAATATAAGGCACTTTTTGCTTTAGGGGCAATGCCCCCAAACCTCTACTGTGGGCTACACCCCCAGGCCTCCACTGGGGGGATCATCCCCCAGGGCCCCACAAGAGGGGTGCAAACACTCCCCTATTAATTATTTTGGGAGGAAACCATGGCTGACAAAGTCACCAAAATTTATCTTGTTGCAAGTACCTGCAACTCTATACCATGATCAGTCACCACATACTGACAACTTGTCACAGCTATCATTTCAACTCTTACATGTCATAGAATTTGTCATGACTCATGACACATGACCACAAGGTGCCGACACATGGAAAAACTGTGCCAAGCCAACATTGGACGCCTACTTCCTCATGTGAGGACAAAACATACATCTAGACACCTTCCATGTAGGATGACACATCACCGTGCCAACTCCCACAAAGTGACAAAATAAGATTTACACTGACAATTACAATAGTAATAAAAAATAAATAAACACAACATTAGGAACTTGCAAAGGTTGTGTTGATGAGTGTTTTATGACTGCAACAAACATTAGAATAAAACACAGAGTATTCTATCCTCTCTTGAATAAAGCTTCTCAAATGCTAAACTACATGATTGAATGAGACTGCTCCAAGGTTCCTTTTGTGTTAGGTCTTGACTGGTGTGGGATAGACTCAGTGAAATGATGTGATTTGCTGGTAATCACGAGGGGTACTTATGTGAGATTGCTCCTTCATGGACATGGAATTCACTCCTAGGACTCAGACTTGTGGGTGAATGGAATTCCATCGCAAGTGGACAACTTGGAACCTACTACTTCCTCCAACAGAGACTGAGATTTCGTTATTTCTTCCACGAAAAGGCCTGGATTTCACTATCTCTTCCAAGGAAAACAAGGCATAGGCTCTTAGTTCCACTTCTGGATAGGGAATGATTTCTCGGTGAGGTTCCTTATAGACTATTCCTAACGAAGATCTAAAAGAAAATGCAAAAGATGAGGTAAGGGTTCAAGAATCTAATCGATGGAAATGACTACTGTTGAAGATGGAAATTGGAACCAATCCTCTACTTCATCATGCAACAACAACTAGGAAGAGATGGTGTAATCTTCTAGGGTAGAGGCAGAGATTTTCACACTGTCCTGTCATGGAACATGGAACTGATCATACAGAAACAATCAAAGTTAAGCATGGATTACATTTAGACTAACCATACAAAGTGATTTGCAAGCCATAGATCACAAATGGTATGAACAAATCAACTTCAATCATTCAACAAGAACATTTCCATCACATCTATCTAACAAAAGCATGAAAATACAAGAAATAACTTCAATATCTTTCATATTTGCTCCAAGAAATCAATAAGACCATGTCAAACATCCAAAGAATCATATGAACATCAATATTCAATGCTTATATCCTTGCTTCAGAAGTCTGTATTACAATAATCCAACTGATCCTTGGAGTTTCAGCTCAGAAATATAATGCAGAAATAAAAGCTAACTACTAGGGTGCTCTAGGAGCATGAAAAATGAGAGGAGAAAGAAGACCCTTTCAAATGAGGCCCCTCAGCCCTTATATAGGCAAGCAGAATACAAAGATGAGGTGAGGAGATCAGATCTCCTTGAAATCTATGCAAACCCTAAAGAGATAGGGATGAATATGTCATAGGCTCCATGGGATGTTGCCACCTGCCCTGGATGAAAAGTTGCCACTTGTCCTGGACGCCAGGCTAACTATGCTTCTTGGTAGGTAGGTGAGACCAGTCAACTATCTATTTGTCCTGCTCCTTGGTCATAAATTCCATGGTGTCCTAGAGTCCTTTATCCTAAGCGTAGATTCTAGGGTGAACATGATTTTCATGTGGAGGAATCCTTCCTTGAGCAGGGGCACACTTTTCAGGGTTTAGGAATGGAATTCCTTCCTGAGTTGGAATTCCCTATTGTGGAATAGAATTCCTTGTCTTGGATTCTTGGATTGGAATTCCACATCCTTGGCATGGATTCCTATTTTTCTTGACGGATGGTGAACTGTACTTTTGTTCTTGGCTCTCCAAGGATTGATCCTCCTATCTAAAATTGAAGTCCTTGATGTGGAACTTGAAGTGTTGAAAGGAGTTCCGGTCTTTTATGCGAAGTCTCCCTATTGCTGAACTGAAATCTTGATGTTGTCTTCCTTGTACCAGTCATGTTGAGCGTTGGAAGAGAGGGGTGTGCTAATGAAATTAATGCCTTTGAATGGAGTAATGCCTTCATCTTCCCTTGGTATGCATGTGTAGTCTTCTTGTTATTGGAGCTCTTGGATCTTGAAATGGTCATCCCATGACACCTGAACACTTTGTATCCATCCTAATTGTCCTGGATTGTCCTCTTGTCCGGAACTGGAATCCTTGATATTCGAGATGAAGTGTATTTTCTCTTTTCCTCTTGTGGAATTCACATGTAGTCTCCTCGTCTGGCGTTGGAAGTAGTCCTCCTCTCCGGTATTGGAACTCCATGATGCCTGAGATAGTCCTTGATCATCCTTGAGCTTCATCTTCATGGAAGCTCATCCTCGTCCTAGATTCCTACAAAACAAGGGAAACCTCGAGTAGTCATGATGAACAAGGTCCTTGAATACAATGCAATCAAAATATAAAACGGGAACTAAACTTGCATAATTGATCAAATTGACTTATGAATTCCTAAATAAACAATGGCTTTTCTTCACTTCCTGGTATCCTTCACACTTGGACTAACCTTTCCTTTCATTCCAAGATTACCAGGCATGCACAGGAGGAATTTCCAGGTTAGAGAGCAACTTCCAGTTGGTTCAGGAGTCCTTCCTGTCTAGGTCATATTTTTCACTGTCAACAGGAATTTCCTACTGCCCAGGTCAAGGATTCCTTGAGGTTGGGGATTCCTTAAGGTTGGGGATTTTAGTCAGTTGCGGATTCCAAGGAGTCATAAAATTCCACTTGTCCAAGAGTGCATATTCCAGTTGGTCTTGGATTTTGCACTCAGGACAAATTTCTTCCATGGCTACATAATCCACCTGGTCATGGATTTTGTGACCAAGGACACTTTTGTCCAGAGTCCAAATTTCTTCATTCTTTCAGGTTTCCTTGCCAAAATTTTTCTAAGTCTTGGAAATTTTCTCCTATGGAATCTCACTCAGATGGAAGGTTGCTTCTTTCATTTTGGACATGAATTATCTTATTTTGCATTTTTCAAATGGAACTAGAATCCTGTTGTCCAGGAGCACAAATTCCACCTGGATCAGGAATGTGCAACCTGGACAAAAAACCTCCAGGAGCACAAATTCCAAGGGGAAGTGGATTTTGTGACCTAGACTAAAAGCTCTCCTCGGTGCAGATTCCACCCTCAACTGGATAATGTGACTTAGACTTTTGAGCCTAATTTTGACTAAGGATTTGTCCTCCTGTTTCAATATTTTGGCAAAGGGTGAACTTTAGTTTGCTTCATCAGAGGCTCAATCATTAACATGGGATCTAAAGTGAGGTGTTTTTCATTTCTTCCATCCCCTCAAGGAATCTCCCATTTTCATGGTGAAATTTGCAGAAGGTGAATTCTAGCTGCTTTATGGAGGTTCAATGTCGACACGAGATCCGAAACACGGAGTTTTCATTTCTTCCATCCCCTCAAGGAATCTCCCATTTTCATGGTAAAATTTTCCAACCAAACTGTGAATTCTTTGATTCAAGCATCTGTAAAGAATTCCAGGAATGATTTCCTGATGAGTTGCATAGCCCAGACTAGACAAGAATATGGAACAGAACAGTCCTGATCCTGGGGCGTATAATCTAGTAGGTACTGGATTATGCGACCAGGATAAAAACCATCCATGGGCGTATAATCCAGTACCTACTGGATTATGCGACCAGGGATAAAATCCTTCCTTGGGCACATAATCCAGTAGGTACTGGATTATGCGCCCAGGAACATTCCTATGGCACATTCCAACAATCATTAGGAGGGGGATTGAATATACACTATTTTCAAAATTATTCTAAGTCCCTGAAAAATTCTATTGGTTTGGAAACCATCCGAGTTATGATCTAAGATTGAGTCCCGAATTGGGATCAGGAGGATATCCTTTGGATTAGTCCTACAGGAGTAGGGTTGCCAGCCCGGCAACTGAGTTCCATGATGGAAAGATGATGATGCCAAGCAGTGACAGGCTTTGTCAGATTCAGGACTTTGTTGGGATAGGAATCTGGATAGACCTTCGAACGGAAGTCCGGGAATGAATTCCTTGAAACAAGATTTAGGGATAGGAACTTCCGGAAAGGACCCTAGATCAAACTTCTGGACTGGATTATAGGACTAAAATCTGGATTGGAAAATTGGAATAGGAACTTCTGGACTAGAGTCTTGGAATTGGAACTTCTAAACTGGAGTCTTGGAACAGGATTCCTTATTCATCACAGAGTCTTATACTAAGAGTGAAGGATTTGGACTTCTTCTATGGAATGATGGATTCCTTCCATGGACTACCCAGATTTAATCAAGGAATGATAGGTAAGGCATTATCCATCCTCAGGGGAATTCACTATTTCAAGCATTCCTAATGTTCCCTATGAGCTGACTGCTTGGACATTCTTTCCTAGCTTCATGGATCAGGGCAAGAAACTACAAGATCAAAGCAAAAATGATGGTGAAAGCGAGCAAAAGAGGGGTCCCCATTTGCAATGGGGCGATGTGTGAAAATGTCACAACATCTAGCGCCACCTTTGAACAAATGTTCCTGAACATTTCAGAGATAAATACTCATTCTAAATCAAGAACCTTTGAATAATCCTCTCTAACCTATCAGTGAACCCAGAAATGCACTCGAAAGGGAAAAGAACAAAGGATTGAATCAAAACACTTCTTTTTTTTTTATTATTGCGATGTGTGCAATGCTAAATACATTGATTATGCGAAGTATTCACATGATAAACCAGAATCAAGGAGCCAGAAGCTTTTTCATACACCCACACGTTAGATCGAACAAAAATGAGTACATGATCGTGAAATTAGAATCAAAAAGCTTAGCACAATCATCCATATCCAAGAGATCTAAGTGTGTGCATTTGTATTCATTTGCATCCGTTGGCAACTGAGGTCATCAAACTTCTTTTACATTAAGCTACGTGATTAATACGCACCTCTTGAACTACCTGGGCATTGCCCTGCTGCCAGCGAGCGTCTATAGCCCCGGCGGGTTTGTCTTCGTAATTCCACTCAAGCAGAGCCCCACTGCCAACGAGCGTCCATAGCCCCGGTAGGGATTACTCGATCGTCCATCCAACTGAGTAATGGTGTGTGATTGAGTGCTTTTCTTTTTCAACTAACTAGAATTCAACAGAGTACAATGTAGTACTGCTACCCTTGCAACACATGCTTTTGACGACATAGGTTATGTTGATAACTCAACTAGCTGGGTATGGAATTCTGATGGCGGCAAAGGTGGACCATGGATTTTTCACTTAATGTAAGATCATTGAGACTCCCTCAGTTACTTCTAGATTTTTTAACGTGTAAAGTATAAGATCTTTGAATGTTTCAAGTTATGCTAAACAATTGATCCTTCCTCCAGGAGACTCCCTCAATTACTACACTTTTCAAAGTAAAAAGAAAAGAAAAATAAAATTAAAAGTTACATAAAAAGTAAAACAAGTTTATTACCCAAAAAAACAACTCTTAAACTAAAAATATAGTCAACAATGTAGATAAAATTAAATTTATATGTCAAGTATGTAGTAAATAAAATAATTTTCATGTTTTTTAAATAGGTGTATTCAAGATATCTATACTAGTAAATATTTTAGGTACTTATCAATTATAACAAATAAAGAGATAATTTAATAACTAGTATATTTATATTTAAAAAATACAGCTGATAGATATCTTCAATTTGTTTTTTGGTTTTTGGTTTTGGCATTTATCAATTACTCCAACTAATATTTGTTTAAAATAGTAAAAGCATCTTTGAGAGTAGTAGGTTTAGTGGTGTATTTATTGTAGCGTTTCATTATGATCCACTACAGTGATGCATTGAATTTTATTTTATTTTATTTTATTTATTTGCTATTTTTTTTATCTTTTTGGACTTTTATTTATTGGTTACAAAATCTTTCAGCTCTTTATTGTAAGTGTAAAATGCCTTTCGAAGGTAAATACTATAATATTTAAATCGTGATTTGACTTTTGAAGAATAATGTCATTATAATATTGATCATAGTTGTTTAAAATATTTGAAATGCTTACCATTTTTATATTGTGATAAAAACGTCATTATTAATAATTTTTTATTTTTTTATTTTTTAAAGAAAAAAAGTCTTTGACAAAAATAATATTTTAATCGTTTTTCCTGGAAGATCTGTTTGAAGATTCTCAGGTATTTTTCAGTTATACGTCAGCCATTACGTTCACATATGGTTTTACACTGGTGGAAGACCTGTTCAAAGATGATTAATTGTTTTTATAATACTTTAGATGTGGTTTTGGATAAGCATTCACAGAACACCTCAGAATGGTTTCTGGTCACAGAAAGCAACGGGAAAGACTCGTTTTATTATTCAAAATTTGTTACAAGTCAATGTCTGTCTCTGTAAAATAAAGCGTGTCACACAACATGCCATAGAACATAGTTTTATTGCTCCAAATTGAAATGTTATTGGCAAAATGAACAAAATGTCACTACAACACCCTCTACGGAAAAGTCATCTAAATCTAAACTGTGTTTTTTAAAAACTATATATTTAAATCCTTTCTTAAGAAGTGATAATGGCTTCCCGAATCTTTTACATCTATTTCGACGTATAGTATTTTCTTAAATCATTTTTAGATTGCACAGAAATTCTCACGACATTGTGTTCCTTCAGTTTTTAAGGAGATTTTTACGAGATCTATTTGTGATGCACTCTACTTAAACATCATCCACTTCAGGAGATTTTTATGAGATCTATTTTTACGAGATTTGAGATTTTTAGGAGATTTTTACGAGATCTATTTGTGATGCACTCTACGTAAGTGGTAAATATTTGTCCTATTTTTATTGACCAAAATTAACTTTTGACTGCTGAAATAGATGATATTTAAGAGCAATCATTGTAATGTAGATAATACACTTTATACATGAAATTTTGGTTAACATCAGTTGCTTGAGAGCCTAGTCAGAATAATTGATTTCATTTATTTCCTTCTCGGAATTTGGCACTCACCTACAGCTGGGGCCTAAATTTGATGGTCGTATGGCCGTATTTAGTCATTTTAGCCATAAAATACAATTAAAATTTTAGGAAGACTGTATCACTTGAAAGACTAGATTTCAGGTGAATTGTCAAAATTTCTATGTAATTATTCTTATATATATTGAGTTCAATCCAATTTCATTGCATCTACTTCTAGGCAGCTAGAGGTTGAGCCTACGCATGCTTTTGAAGAAGTTGTAATATCTGCATCCACTTCTGGTAGATCCACAATGCCTGTAAAAAAAGTGCCCTATGATTTATTTATTAATCATCGTGGTCCTGATGTCAAAGACACTCATGGCCACTCTTTATAATACCTTCACCCGCATGCGATTGAGGGTTTTTTTAGATTCTGAAGAGCTTGAATTGGGGGATTTCTTGCCTACAGAAATAGAAGTAGCAATGCAAAGTGCTTCACTTCGTATAGCTATATTTTCCCAAAATTATGCACAATCCTCGTGGTGTTTGGCAGAGCTTTCATATATGCTCAAAACAAGGAGACAAATTGTTCATGTTTTGTATCATGTTCAGCTTGATGATGTTCAATATGCAAAAGGAGTATATGCTGAAGCATTTTCTCATCATGAATAGAAGCATAGATACAGTTCAGAAAAGATTCAGGAGTGGAAGAATGGCCTCTACAGTATTTCCTATAATATGGGTCACATCATTAATACCAAAGAGTGAGTACAGATTACTCTTATCAATCATCTTATGCATTCAGTGCATTTTTTTAATTTTTTAATTTTCGATCCACATTATACTAAGGGATGCTTCTTCTGTTTCATTTTGTTTTCGTTGTATATGTTTTAGTGACGAGAGGACGTTGCTCAAGAATATTGTTAATTGTGTTTTAAGAGAAACTAAAAAAGTGCTTTTAGTTGTTGCCAAACATCCAATTGGCTTAGATGAAGTTGTCAGAGACTTTGAAAGAATAAGACCTCGATCTGTAGAAAGCCATTTCACTGTGCAAATTGTGGGAATTTGGGGCATGGGTGGTTGTGGCAAAACCACTCTTGCTAAACAACTATATAATAGTGAATATAAAAATATGGAAAGGTCTAGTTTTTTAGTAGATGTAAGAGATTGTGCTACCAAAAAATATTGCATAACAAATAGAAAAAACTCTTAGAGGACGTCATTCTCAAAGATTTTATCAGTTGACAATGTAGAAGAAGGGAAGGGGATTTTGGCCACCCATTTAAGATCTGTGAAGGTGCTCATCGTTCTAGATGATGTTGATATGATAGAGCAATTGGATGCACTAGTCTCTGTACACTCAAAAACATGACTCAGTTGCACGAGGCGGTCAAGTCAACTTTGACAGAGCACATGAGGCCCTCTCCTTTCCACAGGTGAACCTCCACATCACTCTCACTCTCGTGGTAGAAGCTAGTAGAGAGGAGGCAAGACATGGGGGTGGTCCTACTCGCTTGAGAGCTGGACATCGCAAAGAGTGGTTGGCTGGTCCTGTGGCCTTTCCTAGGTATTGATTCTTATCTAGTTCTCAGTGATCGTTGTAGTTGAGATAATTATATGACCCGAAGGGTCCCTGGATATTGTTCTCTTGTTTGGGTTAGCTAGATTCCAATGCCTATTCGACTATTTGTTATAGTTGTTGATGAGTCTTCTACGTTGGAACCTTTCCTCCCCTACTTGAAGGAGTTGTTAGATTAGATGTCTTTGGTCGATCAACCTAAGCCTAAGTTCTTCTTCTTGAATGGTCAATTGTATGTGTTGAGGCCCAAGGTGTAACTCTTTGATCTCCTCCACGATCGCCCTCACCCACTCACCTCTAAGTCAAGGGAACATTCGTGAGGTTGAATGGAGAGAGCTAGCTTGAGTTAACCACGAGTTCATTTACATTAAAATTAGAGTGATGAACTAAGGTTTGCTTTTCTTTGAATGAGTTGGTTGATTTATGTTGACCTCATGATGAAATCGAGGCTTTGTGAACTTGTCTTGATTTTTGGTATTTTCTAATGTTTTTGTATTTTGTGGGTTTTTGGTATGAAATGAAAGCTACAATGTATGCAAACAACTTTTTGTTCTTTTTATGGATTTTTGAAAGGAAAGTGCTTTAATTAATCTAAAATTCAAATATGAATGCAATTCTATAATGAGTTCACCTAATGCAATCTTAATCTATGTTTTTGTGTTTTCTTGTGTTTTGATTTTAACTATTCTAGGAAATGAAAGTAACTAATCTAACAATGCAAATTGCTTGAAATAAACTAATCTAACAATACAAATTTATCTAGCCTATCAAGGAAATTGCAATATGAAATTACTATCACCAAGAGAAAATTTGAGATTATCTAATTACTATGAAAAAACATGAAAGCACTTGAAATGTGTGGACACCCAAGCCTCCACTACTCTCAGAGATCCTTGTATCGGCAACCTCTTCATCCTCTTGCAGTAGTGGGGATCTCCTCTTGGCAACAATAGGGAAGGGATACAAAAATGGATTGAGAAAGCTTTGAAATATGAGCTTAATGTGAGCTAAGAGCAGTATGGCTTGCAAACCGAGCAGTGTAACGACACAATAAGAAGATTTTGGCAAAGCTTGTACATAAAAACATTAAAAGAAAAGGTTCATAAGTCCTGCACGAGCATAATAATGCTTATGGAGAGAAAACACTAAGCAAAGCTTGGTTGCAGAAATGAATTTTCCTTCCAAAAGGGGGAGCTTTGAAGCTATGCAATAATCAAAACTAATGAAAGCTTTGAAGCTTTAGAAAACTAAAGAAAGAAATGAAGAAAGAGGCTCAAAGGCCTGTGAAGAAGCTTGAAAAATCTTGTGAAGATGAGAAGAGCATTCTCTAACTTGGAAAATAGTGAAGAGGGGAGGGGTATTTATAGGTTTGAATGGTACATGAAGGGTGGGAATGATTGAGGAGTTAACTCCCTTGATTGGAGAGTTAACTAGGCTAATTAGAGAGTGATGAAGTAAAGATTGCTTATCACAGAAGTGACAATGGAGTTAGCATGAGTCAAAGAGATGACAAGTATAGATCAACAAGAGCTAATTATACCAATTTGGAAGAGGTGAATGAGCTAAGAATAGTTCACTTTATGTTTGGACCAAAATTACATGCAAACTAGAACAAAAACATATCAAGATGGAGTTTTTTTGCATCCAAACTTTAAGTTAATCCATGGCTTGAAAGATGACAGGGTAGCCCATGGGTTGCCCCTTTTTCCAGTCCAAATTGCTTCCGGGCGACCCTCATAGGAGAGGGTTTGGATTGACCAAAAGGGGTGGAAAATGTTAGTTAGGGGATGAAGAACAAACCTATCTCTAGAGCTAGGTCAAAAAGTGACCAGAAACCAAATTTCCACTTACAAATGTCAAATTGCCCAGAGGAGATCCTGAAATAATAGGGGGAGATTTGTCCTCGTAAATCACAACCAAAAATTAAACATTGGAGATGGATTGGGAGGCCACTTGGAGGGCTCCTATGGGTGGAGTGAGATGAAAAATATAAGGGAAAGGTCAATTTACAACAAATAGATAAACAAGAGGCTTAGGGACAAAGACGCAAGCACTGAAAATAAAAATTGACATATGTCAACAAATGTCAAAAGTGAGGGAAAAGTTAGTACGACAAAGGGGAAACAAAGGAAGAAGAAAAGACCCACATGTTGCCAAGAGAAGTGCTACTGAGAGGGTGTTATTTTCACGCTTACATGTACGTGACAAGGATTACACATCATCACGGGGTCCTTGTGGAGGTTGTGTGTGTTTTTAATGCTTACATATTTGCCCCTTCAGGGACGGTAGTCTACATGAAGGGTAGGTATTGTTCCCGAACTAAGCCTTACCTATTATCGATTTCCCACAATTGTACCTATAATGAGAAGTATTAGTTTGACATTTTAAATTTATCAAGATAAATAGTGAAAACTGAAATGACTAAACATACCATCAATAATGTCATGAGTTCGCCTAGTTGTTTTCTTTGTCAAGGAGACCTGTAAGATGCAATCACGCTAAACAAGGGTGCAAACACACTATGGAAATAAAAGATATGCTAAGCTAGAGAGGACACGAATATATTCTTCTTTTATTGCAAATTTTGAAGAACATATTCGATTTTTAGGGATTTTTGAGGTTTTACAAATTTTTTAGTTCTTTTCAATTTTCCTAATTTTTATGTTTTTTTTGGAGATGTTGCAAAGGTTTGATTTGACACTCCTTGAGGTCTTTGAAAGACATATGTTTATTGAAGGGATATATACCCTTTCCCCCTCGCATGGGAAGACTTGCACACTTGAGTGCATAGTTTTGCTCTTTTGACTTGTTGGAGGAGTGACTTATGCTCAGACATTGTTTGCACTTATTGTTACAAGGCCTGATTGGATGAGATCTATACATGGCTTTAGTCAACATCTTGTACTTCACTTTCCCTCTTGTGCATATGGTTGGCTAGATATTTTATTTGGATTTTGAGAATGCATACCTAAGATGATCACATATGGATGATGCAATTTGTTTTTGTCTTTTTACAATATGAATGAGATGCAATGTGTTTGGATGTGATTCACAAATATGAAATGCAAAGTACTATGTTCTAAGTGCTATGAATTCCATGATGTTATGACATGTTTTATTTCTTTTGATTTTCTATGATAGCATGTATGCAGGTGGAACAAACAATGTGACTGCTCTTAAGTAGGATTTTTGACCTGGGCGATTGTGAGTTAACTTGGTATAAAGAGACTTATTGATCTTTGGGAAGGGATTACGGACTCAAGTGGGATCAGGGAGGAGATGGAATGCTTCTAATTTTGGTCTTTGTAAAAGGCTAAACACTGATCCTTATCTAGACAAAACAATTTGACAAGCTTTCAACATGGACAAGTAACAAATTTTATTAGTGTTCACTAGAATTAGATCATAGATGGAAAACAAGATAGACTTGGGGTAAAGGAAATAAGAAAAAATAAGGGTCCTTAAATAGAAGATGGTCCTAAAAACTATTAGACTGTTGGCTTTGCTCAACTAGTGTGTGTATGTGCTTTGTACCTTTCTCTCTTATTTCCTCTAATAGAATGTCACCCTTGAAGCTTTGAGCTTAGATTTACCACCCAAGGGTACGGAAATTCAACAATATTCTCTCTATCACCCTTTTTTTGTAACTCTCTTTTTTTATGCTTTTGCTCTCTTTTCTTGTATTTTTGCAATGCCTCACTTGATTTTCTCATTTTTTTGATATTTTGATTTTTACGGAAATGAATGCTTTTGAGATTTCTATGTAATTTTGGATATTAAAAACTTTGGTCTCTTTATTCTCACTTTTCTCATCACTCTTATTTTTTTATCACTCATTTTTTTTTATTCACTCGCATTTTTTATTGCTTCCTGCAAAGTTATGATCCTCCTGGCATTTTTGGCTAGGAAAGGTAAGGAGCTGAGCACCACCAAAAGTTTTCACAATCCAGTCAAACTTTGTTTCTACTACTTGCAAGCTTCCTTTGAGCTCTATGGGTTTGAAAATTGACTTCTCTTAGACTCAACAACATGAATCGTTAAGACCAAGATCAGTGTAGAGCTAAGATCTAAGCTTTGATTAGAATCATTCGGTAATGTGAATAGAGGAATAGTGATAAGTAGTAAATATGAATTATTATGGGATCTCAAATGCTAAAAGGTTCAACATATACCTAAGAAACCTTAGATTCCTCACTAGGACAAAAATTAAATGAGATCATGGCCCTCACAAAATGCATGATGGAACAAAATGAAGAATACAAAATTTTGAACTTTTATGATTTTATACTTTTTTTGGATTTTTTATTATTTGATTTTTTTGGATTTTATAACCTTTTCCAATTTTTTGAGATGTTGAACTCTTCTCCTTCCATTATGGACAAGAGGTAGTGTCATTTCTGACATGTTCCTTAAGTATGTATGGACCTATCCAATTTGGTCTGAACTTCGCTTGAAAGTCTTTGCAAGGACACTTGAAGACTTGGTGCAAAAATGTCTTTGCATTCAGTGAGGAGTTTTTTGTACTCACATGTTTCATTGTTTGATGATTTGTCCCCTGGATTTATCATTTTCTATTCTTGTTGATTTCCTAGGTTTGTTTTGAAATTTTGAGGGGAAATTGGAGTTGGTGTTAATTCCCTTGTTTATGTGCGGGTTTTAGTTCTTCTTCTTTAGGCATGATTTCAATCATATGAATGTTTATGTCTAGCTCAATTGGAATTGCCACTAAGTTGAATGGAGCATAAAACTTTTATGAGTGTGGATCAAAGGGGAATTCTCTTGTTGCCCTCTTTCCTATACATTTTGAGGTCTTGGCTACATTTGCAATTTGTTTTCATGTTTCTCCTTTTTCAAAAGTGTTGATTTTTGGGTCATTGGTGGTTTCCATGGTCTAAATCCCTTCTTTTTTATTTTTTCAACTCTATAAAGGCTGAAAGGATCAGGATCTCCTTTGATGATGTGGGTTTATCCCATGTGAGAGAAGTATACTTCTTGAAATAGTGTGGAGGGAATAGCCCTCATCATATGGTTCCAAGGCCTTCCTAGGATCATGTTGTAAGTGGTTTCTTCATTGATGACATAAAATTTAGTTGGGAGGATTTTAGGACCTAATGTGATTTGAATATTGACCTTACCCATGGTTTGAATGTTTGGGTTATCATGAATTATAAGGATGGAAGTTTCTTGTGTGATTTGAGTTTTGTCATAACCCATTCTTTGAAGAAGAGAGAACATTGACCTTACCCATGGTTTGACTGTTTGGGTTATCATGAATTATAATGATGGAATTTTCTTGTGTGATTTGAGTTTTGTCATAACCCATTCTTTGGAGAAGAGAGAAAGAGACTATGTTGATTGTAGACCCATCATCGATCATTACATGTTTAATGGAATAGTCCTGAATTTGGACTACTAGATGGAGGGCAAGATAACCCTATTTAGCCATGTCATTGTCTGAGGGTAACTTTTCAAAATGAAATGTTGAAGAAGAACACTTTTCACTTGGAGTATTTTGAACTAGATGGCCTAGATCTAAGGCATCGAGGAGAGTATTCTTGTGTGTAGGAGAACTCTTGAGAAGCTCTAGAATGTGAGAAAAAAATGAATTATTAGAGGTCTCATCTGGTCTTTCTAGTCCTTGGGTGACACAAATTTCTTGATATTTATCTAATTCCACAAGGCCAAAGGTGTTTTGATCAAAGGCATTTTGATGGATTTTGGTACTAATTTCTTCATCTTGTGAAAATGTGTCCATGAATGTTTTTTGGTGACATTTTGGGTGGTTTGATATGAAGTGATGGTACCCCTGACATGACTTGATCTCATGCCCCCTTCTATTGTGAAATGAGAAATATTTATAATGATTGTGGTCTTGAGGTTTATGATGATTGTTGTACGACTGCTTGTTGATTCTTAAGGGATAGTTGTTGACATTTGGGTTCCACGAATTTGTATGACTATCATAGTCACAATTATTGTTGTTTCTAGATGTTGAAGTGTTCATTGACCCATCTATGTCTTTAACATTTGTTGAGGACTTGTTATTTATATCATGGTTTATCATACTTCTATTAGCATCATACTCTCTTCTTCCACTATTAATAGCAGCTTGGTCAATTCTAAGGGCACAGTGCTTCTTCGCATGATTTGTAAGGGAGTTTTTTGACTTGTTCTCATATGTCATTGTTAAGAGCATGTAAGAAGAGATCATAAAGTTCTCTATGATCCATGTTTGGTGCCCTTGTTGAAGAATAGAGAACTTCCCTCGATCATGTGATAAAATGTGCAACTGACTCGTTGGCTTCTTGTTTGATTGTTAAAAATTCTCATATTCCTATCTTGTCCAGTTTGTTTATGTTGAAGGCAGCCACAAATTGATCAATGATTTTCCTAAAAGAGTGGAATGATGCTTCTATAAGTCAATAGTACTAATCTAGAGTGATACCCTCTAGAGTCTTTGGAAAAATCTTTGCTACCACCCCATCCCAAGGAAGGAGTTCCCACACTACCGTGACATAAGACTTCATATGAGAGTTGGGATCACCCTCTCCTTTAGATTTTGAAAGCTCGAGGAGAGGATGTGGTCGTATGACTTGTTGAATGTTGTAGTCAAGAGGCTCCTTTAAATACTTAAGGTATGTTCATAGGAGTTGGTTTAATGTAAAGGGTTGTATTCCTCTAAATCTTAGCCCTTTAGGTGGAGCTTGTTGTGTTTGTTGAAAGGGTATGCTAGATTGTTGATATCCTAAAAAAGCTGGATGACTATATGGTGTCATGTTTATGTTTTAAAAATTAAGTGGAATCACTTGTGGTTTATTTTGTGTTATAGGAATCCCACCTATTTGATCGAGACTCATCATATTGGATGATGAGGGTAAGGGAGCCATGAATATTTCATGGAAATTTGGATGAGGGGGATTTGGTGTTGCCCCTTGGTTTGATTCAATCTTATCAAGGAAATGATTTCCCTGTGCTCTAGGTTTTTCTTGAATTTCACTTTAAAACATTTCTAGCTCCAAGGGTCTTGATTTGTTGGACCAAGGTTTCTATAAGCTCTGTGAATGAGGCTTCCTCCATTCTTTGAGTTTTACAACCTTGATATGGATTGCTTTGCATGGGGGTTTGAGTGACCCCACTTGTTGCTTTTGATGGTACTCAACATGCCACAATTCTTTTATCTTGATTTGCCACATGGGGGGTTTTTGTGCCCCCCAAGATTCTTGTAAGCTTTTCTTTTGATGGCTCACCTCATTGTCCATTTGGGTGGCTATTTTTCATATGGCTTGTTAAGGGTTGGTCTTGTTGATGGATCTCAGACTGAACACTCACTTGGCATGTTTTGATTTGGTCAATGTTGTGGGGATCTTGTTGGATCCCCTTTGAGTATTTTGAGTTTGACTGATTTGAGGTTATAGGTTATGCGTTCACTCAATTGAAATAATTTCAATAACTAAGGACTATATAATATGTTTTAAGGCTATATTATGGATTTAATATTACGATATTGTCAATATTGATTTCATCTTCTGATTATGTAAAACCATGCTTAACTATAGTCGAAAAGGAGGAAAAAGGTTCTACTCACTATATGAACTCTTTTTTCTTCATTCATTTCAATATTTCTTTGTCTAATCTTAATTTTTCTTATATTTCAATCCTACAAATTTAAAGTAGGGAAGAAAAACCAATACATAGATTTTATAGATAGGGCAACTTTTTCAATGACGTTGAGGGGCTGAAAATGCCGTAGAATGTGGGTCTACTAGTCTACGTAATTAAACTCGTTTCGAAGACATGATAAATTAATTACCCTCAAGAGTAGACGTTATAAACTTTTAATGTTTGTGGTAGTCTTGTTCAAAACATAACAAGGGTTGCAAGGTAGTTGTAGTCCCTGCCAAGTGCTATAAAGACAATTTGCTAAAGTTATAGATAGTTTTTGTTAAAGTTGTCTTCAATTTTTATTACAAAATGGACAATCTTCTCCATGAACTTTAAGAGTTCACTACCACTTTTCAGGTTAATGATGTTTTGAGATTGTGTGTAAGATTAGTTGGTTATTCAAATTGAGATCCCAAATCTTTACAAAACACTCTGAATGAGTGAAATTAAGCTAACTCATAACAGAATGCAGTGAAATTAAACATAAACTGTGTCAATCTATGAAAGACTAAAGAACCCCTTGAAAAGCAGCTGCTCTTCCTACAAGATTGAAAAGTACACCTTAATGTTATATATTTTAACTCAATTTTAAGCTCTCACTCCTTTGAGAAAGTTAGAATTTCAATTAGCTGATTTACTAAACAAGGCCATAAAAGTACATGTACCTGGGTCCCAAAGGATCTACAAAAGAATCCTTAGAAAACAAAGTTGTCCTCATTGGAATGGAATTTCAAGGTAGCCATTGATACTAATTCCCATGTTGCCAAAACCACTAGATATGCAATGACTGGTTCCTAACAAGAGCAACTACGGATTTAATAAATGGGTGTACTTTATATATAATATTAATTGGCTATTATTTCAGTGAAGCGCTTGGTTTCTAGAATGTACAACCATAATTTATGTAAATGTTTTTTTAATACATATATAAAATGGCCAGAGTTTCAGTCCCATGCCTTGTTCAGTGTAGAAATATGCAAAAATGCATTCTTGAAGTAAGTTGAAGATTGAACTGAATGTGATTGTGATGGAGAACAAATATATTATTATCAGGATTACCTCTTGTATATGTATAGTTTCAATAACAATCAAAAATACTATTTAATGCATACTCTTCTCAAACCATTTTGTGCATCTTTGGAATTCACTGCACTCCATGAGACTATATTTATTTCAAACATTTTATAAAATAGTTCATATGCATTGTCTATGCTTTTACATTTCGCATAGACCATTTTGTGCACATTTGGAAATCACTACATTCCATGGATGAGAGTACATTTCTTTTAGACATTTTACAAAATAGTTCATATGCACAGTTTATGCTCTTTTTGCATTGCATCTTTTGAGGCATTTTTTCTTTAATAGTTTGCATGCCTTTTGTGTGCTTTTACATTTTGCACAGATACTTAGCTATTGTAATTGCAACCACAATTTGTGAAAAATATTTCAATATTGATTATGCTTTGATGGATGTCCATGCCTTGTTCCAATGCTTAAATTTTGGCATAGAAAAATAGATAGATATTACATGTCATACAATATTTACCTTAAAAAAAATTTCACATGGATAAAACCTAAAGTAATCATCTTAAATTGTGAGTCACGCAGTAATAAATGGAACATAGGTCAAGAGGAAAAAAAATTCATTGTATGTTAGTTATATAGAAAGGAATTACCTCTAGATTTGAAATGGAGGTATTGTAGAACATAATACCATTAACAACACTCAGTTGTTGGAGTAGCAGCAATCCAATCCCTATTTGCAATAATTTATTGCTTGAAATGGTGAAAAAAAATCATGAATCATAAATTCATGTAATCCTAAAAATTGTAGGACCTAAAGATACATTACTTTAAAAAAGAGAAAAACATTGTACCATAGATTGGATTTAGATTCCCAAAGGCATGGTATAAAACTTATAGCTAGAGGGTGAAAATATCTCCCCTCAAGGATATTAGAGAAATTGATTTAACTTTATTAATTGTCCAATCTGTTGCACTCTATGATGTGGTAAGATTTTGTATTAGTTATAAGCATAGTACCTTTCCGAAAAGGAATTGTAGTTTTCTTACTATGATTTAAACTCTACAACTTAGATAAGAGTAATAGAGGAAATAGTTAGTAGTAGAGTGGAATGATTTGGAAAATTGTAGAAGCTCTAAAAAGAACGGATTGAAGATAACTCTCTATTTAGAAAACAAATAGATAAAAAGTGAAGAAAGATGAATAAAGAGCTTTAAAAACCCTAGATCCAAGTGAGTGGTTAAGTGTTTGTTATTACGAGACCCAGTTACACCATTGGGTTGCCTAAATATTTTGAATAATATTCAAAACTGTACTCAAGTTAAAAAATATAGCCTACCCTTCTATGCATACTTGGGAGGATATAAAGCCAATTTTTAGGATTCACAGCAAAAGGATTGGCCTTGGCAATTGTGGCTTTCTTTATCACTTCTTGAACAATTAGCATGCTCAAGATCTTACTGTGCGAGTAGCAGTCATTGTGTTCACTGCCTATTACAACATTTCAGCTCACATTGGCTCTAGTCTGATCAGTTTAGAGCTACACAGTCTGCCACTATTCCCCCATAGAAGGGTTGCTACCACTGGTCTAAAGCTATGATGATAGTTTCTACATTATGAGCACTTTGGAGTAGAAGCAGCTATGAACTATACATCTGCCTATTTCAAGAGCATGGTAGAGGGCGAGGGAATAGAGTCTAGTCCATGCATTGTATAACATCACCAGGTAGATAGATAACTGATAGCTGCATAAAAATTTGTTCAAAAAAATATTTAAAAAAACTCCTAGACAAACTACAACCTAAAAACTTGGCACAAATCAATGGATTTCTAGAAAGACCGCAATCCATCACAAAATATTAGAAATTAAACTAAAAAGTCTATGTAAACTTGACAACAATTAGATACAACACAAAATCTAGCCACTCATAGCATACACTAACAATCTTTTTCGTAGACTAGGAAGCCCTCCCTGTGTGTATGGGCATATTTTGTTGTGAATGATTCTTCAAAAGTGGAAGACAAAGAAGTCAAAGCTACAGAGATGTCCAGGGGAGCTTCCAAGAACAATAATTTATGCTCTCCTACAAGCCAACATTCATGAAATGCAGAGTAGCTTGGCGGATGTATGCAAAATGTGGAAACAAAGACAAGCCAAGTGACCTTCTTTACATAATGCCACATAACAACATGCAGCCACGTGTGGAGCCAAGAAAACCCCTAAATGCCCTGGAAAAAAAAAAGAAACATTTGAACATTGGCCCCCAAGAAAAATTTTCACAATTTTAAAGGAATCTAAAAATCAATGCCCAATGGGCTCAAAATACAATCATCTAATCATAAAATTGGTGTTCATAAATTTCTCCTTCACAAAATTTTGTGTGCTATGTTATGTTTTCCAAAAGACATGAAATGTTCAGTTACCTCTTTATCATTTGAGGTTTCTTTAAGTGTTTTCTTTTGTTTCCCCTTTCAAATTCCAAGGAAGCTTCATTTGTTATCAAGGATTTGTTCTTCTTTTTCAAACCTGTGTATTATTTCTCAACTATGTTACATTGGGCTTGATATTGATAAAGTGGTTCTTTTATCATCCTACAGTCTATGTTCTAGTTTCTAAGTAATATTTATATAGAAATTAGAGATTTTCTTTTCCTTAAATGGTTTTATTTTTTAGAGCTTGATCAAACATAACAACCAAGCAGGACAAAGGTCCCACATTAGATCCCTAGAAATGAAAATCAACTCCAAAATCATCATATAAATCACACAAAAGAGAACTAGCATATAAACGAAATTAGGAATGGCCAGTTTGCTATGAGTAGAGTATATACATGAATTGTGGTGGATTATACAGAAGCTGATATCATAGACTGTTCTAAACATTATCATTTATCTTTTGTTCTCTTTACTTTGGTTTATATTTCCAATAACAAACTAATGCTCCTTCTGTGATGCATGATCCATCGACTCTTGGGCCTATTATTTTTATCTCTTGGGTTAGAAGTGAACTGGGTGAATTATGGAATAGGCTAAGACAAATTGTAAATGATAAAACATGAATGATGGAAGTGTAAATTTCATGCAAGAAGTCACACTCAAACCTTTTAAAAATCTTAGTGGGAAATCCCACTTTTAGATAAATTTTAACATATTTTCCTAGATCCTTTTAATGCTCTACTGAATATCTATTTATTAAAATTGTTTCTACTAAAATATTCATATGTTTGAGGCACAACTTTGAATTTGACTGTGTCTGTTCAAAACTTCAAATGTAGCATTGCTATTGTTACACCTCCATATTTTTTTTATGCAAGTAAGTTCTAGATTTCATTGGTTTTTAACTTCATGAACATCAAATAATACACACCAAATGTCTTAAGGATATGGAGTTCAATGATGATTAAGTTATATTTTTATTATTTTTAAATATTTTACATGTAGGACATGGGAGAGTGTTGCTGCCAGTCCTTAAAATCCTACACCATAGGTAATGGCAAAGAAAGTACTCAAGTGCAGTTTGCTATAATGTTCATAACCATAACTGTCAAATTTAGAATCTTATAGTACTCTTGTTATGTTGTATCTGTCCCCATTTGTGTCAAAGGTTAGTGATGAATATATTGGAAATTTCTTGGCATTGTAAACATTTCCCCAATACATAATTGGAGTGATGACATATAGAATGATGAAGAAACCCACCATGGTGTTGGGTATGGCAAACCAAGGGGTGGCTAGAGGACTAACCAGTCAAAGACAAAGGATCCAATGCCAAGCCCATTCAATCCTGATCCAATCTGGTGAGCTACCGCTAAGTCTTTCCAAATGAAGAATTATATAATACCAGGTTATTTGTTTGGCACAATGTCCACTGCATGTTAAAGCTAGTGGAAAAAATTACAGTCTTGTCAAGCCACCCTTTTTTCTCGTGTCTTTTTCATGCAGTGCCCCGAGTGTAAACATTACAATCAATATGCAACTCACATACTTTATCAAAATTTAATTTTGTAAATTTGTATTATTTTTTTATGGATTTATATTTTATGAGTCTAAAAAATCTATTTAATATTTGTACACTATTCAAAAATTATGTATAATAAAAATTGACTCAAACTCTAAAGCTAAATTCCTATTATGTTGCATATAACCAATCTAAACAAGTTTGAAACTATTATGTAGAAAAAGAGGGTTTGTTGATTTGATTGATAGTTTGATTAGATCCTCCTTTCACTACATACATCAAGGACATTAAACTGAGTTGAATCACAACTTTTACAAGAGGACTCAACTACAAGTTTGGTGTCACTTGGAATGACAAGGAAATTTGGAATTTGTTGATTAATTTGTTAAACCTTAGTCTGATTAAGCCTAAAACCCTAATATGCAAAATCATAAAGAAATAGATGAAACCTGACAAATGCTCACACATGAAGACATTAAATGCAGATTAGAAACATACCAGATTTCGGGTTTAGGAAGGCAGAAACTTCAGGGACAAAAGATTGGGCGCCCTCAAGTCCAGTGTAGAGTTATTTCTAAGGGCTTCAGGATAAAATCTACTACAGAAAACAACCACTTCAGAGATTCCTAATAGTGCATAAATGAGGGAAAAAAGAGTGAGCACCCTTTCCCTTTTAGGGATATTTTTTGTTGTTTTCTTCAGATCTGGATTTTTCCTGCTCTTCTCTAACCTCCTGCAACTCCTATCTGTAAAATCTAACAACTGTAACTTGCAATAACAAAAGAGGGGTTGGGGGTTGTGGTGTTTAGGAGCTTGCCTCGGTCAAGCCCCAGAATGTCATTCAGGTCTTCCAACACCATTGTTAGATAGAGAGTACGTGTCCTTGTAAGACAGAGGCAAAAGCAATGATGTGATAAATTATTGAAACACAAAGTAAATGTCACCTCTGAGGTGAAGCTCACATGGGGAGATGAAGATCTTTCATGCCATGAGGAGATGGATTGATGAAGACAAATCTACAACAAACATGAACAAGCACAGTGCAATACTACTCTACAACACAATGAAGGCCTTGAATATCCTTATCATAAGATCACAAGTTTGCAATATCCATTTGGTTGTAAAATGAAGTCCTAAACATGTTTATATATGCATTCATGCTAAACATCCGTAATTCAAATTGAATAGGCCGACAAAGGGAAACCTTTTAACAGTCACTTTTCTGACACTTAAGATTTGGGCCCTGACAAAATAGAGCAGGACAAGGGCACGGGCACCCTTGTCTAGGCACCTATTTTAGGGCTGGATTAAGCTCAAAGATGTCCCCTCAATCCCATTTGTCATGGGTTTTTGGGGATTTTGCTCCAGGATTAATTTCTAAGATGCATGATTAAAATCAAGGAACTCGGGAGCTAAACTTAGGAGACCATGGACATTTTACGACATAACATTTAGCCCCCACTTTAATGTATGTATGAGATATCAATCCATACATGCATTAAAGTATGGTTGAAAACACATTAGGCATGTCAAGCACTTGAAGCTAAGGCATACATAAAGATTGAGGAACTATTTCTAGCCCCAATCTTAGGTAAGCACTAGAAGACACATCACAGACATGTAAAACACAATGAAGATAGTAACAGGCACACAAGACATGGAGCAGATAGTATTTAAGACATGCAAGACATGATGAAGACATGAGAGCAGTCATGCAAAACAAGATGAATACACTGATATAACATTTTCATTTTCATATATATGTGCATGGAAAATAAAATTGCAACACAAAACCCCAAAATGTAGGAGGAGCTCATCGCTACACCCTTGAAACTACACCAAGTGGGAAAACACACCATACAAAACCTGAGTGTGGGAGGAGCTCATCACTACACCCTTGCAACCACACATGGGGGAAGACACACCATACAAAACCTGAGTGTGGGAGGAGCTCATCGCTACACCCTTGAAACCACACACAAGGGAAGACACGCTATACAAAACTTGAGTGTGGGAGAAGCTCATCACTACACCCTTGAAACCACACATAGGGGAAAACATGTCGAATAAACCTAAGTGTGGGAGGAGCTCATCGCTACACCCTTGAAACCACACACAGGGAAAACATGTCGAATAAACCTGAGTGTGGGAGGAGCTCATCGCTACACCCTTGAAACCACACATGGGGGAAAACACATGGAAGACACATGGAAAATATGGGCATCATATAGAATTCCATAGACATACTATACATCTTAAACATGGGAAACCAGGCGATGAAAGGAGCTTATTGCTAAGTCCCACCATCTCAAACATGCTATAGACACACCTGATGGTTGGGCTTATGCCACAACAACCACCAAAAACACACTTTAGGGAGGATAGTCTCTAGATCCAACCCCACCTCTGCGGAGGACTTTTGAAATGAAAGGATGTGCACTAGCTCAAGAGATGCACCATCCCACCTTCTGCATAAGGGCTTTTGAATAAAAGGATACATACTAGCTCAAGAGATACATTATCCTGCCTCCATGGAGGGCTTCTTTGATAAAAGGATATGCTATCCTGCCTCATGGAGAGAGCTTTTTGCTAGCAAAATATAAATAAAGATGTGTACTCACGCTGGACATACAATATCCTGCCTCATGGAGAGGGCTTATAAACATGCTTCGTTAGTACCAAAATCATTACACAAATAACCTTTTATATGCCACCACCTTAAGGTGGTTGATATCGTGTACCGATATCAAGCACATTAAGGTAGAGAGAAAACACACAAGGGAACAAGAGCTCTCGCAAAGTCCATGCCCCCAAGGTGGCATGTGCTCACGATCGATGAATGTTCTCACAAACACATTGATTTGATATGCTATAATAAGATAACAAGAGAGGTTAAAAATCTTACTCTAAGATAATAACCAAAGCACGTCATTAAATCTATGCATGAAAATAGTCACATCAAGGACCAAGGCTATACTACGGGTTCGGAACCAAGTATAACCGTTGGGCTATACTGCAGATACCTTAGAACCAAGTGTAGCAACAAGGCGAGATACTAATCAAAGTGTACAAGAGAAGATTGAGTGGATTGTAAAATGTTAGTCACATGAAATGCCACAAGATGATACATTACACGGAGTGATTCTACTAGTCAAGCATTAGATATATATATCTATATGTGTGTGTGTGTGTGTATCAACCACATAGTCATGTATGGACTAGGTCAATTTTTTTCTGTGCTTGCTGAAGGGACACATGGTCCATATCTGTATTTATTTGTTTTCGTCATTCAATGACTAGATAGAATCACTAGAAGAAGGTAAACAATAAAATAAGAGAGGAGAACAAGTGCCTTAGGAATACCACATAGGAGGATAGCCCAAGGTCATTAACCATAACGCTATGCCCCTAAGACATGACACACAACAATAAAATAGAGGAGAGGAACAATAAAATAATGATGATACAAATAGAAGAATGGTCACAATAGAGGCAGTCTACCAGTATCCTTAACCTTACAAGAGTATCAAGGGTCATCCAAGGAGACCTAAACAACACATAACACATCATAGGGGGAACACAACACATACATATATAGATATATATTTACATTTTATTTAAGAGGAGTCTGGACTTGTGAGCATCTTTGAGAGGTGCTCCATCAAGTTTTGTACAAAGTGAGTTATTTATACTTGATTGATTCTCATTTCTAGTATGGCCATGTGGTGTTTGTTTCCTAGATCCCTATATATTTGAAATCTTCTATTGCTTATGAGGAGGGGAATCATTGCTATTTCCCACTGATGATAGCCACCTTGTTCTTTTCTAATATTTTTCTTTCTTATTTCAATGATTAACCTTTCGTGGTGGAACAAAACATTTTCCACTGTGACCTCTTTTTCTTGTATTATCATATCTTGTCGTGGTTGTTCAATTTGTAACTTCAGTGCATCTTGGTTAACTCCCAATCCTTGAAGGGATAATGGTGGAGGAACCTCAACATAAATTCCCTTTCCCTATGGATGAGGTGAATTTGCAATTTTCTCCTTAGCCACTTCTATCATCCCAATTATTTCATCATAATCTAGATAATCATCTTCTAGTTCTATTGTATAAATTGTTTGACCATATTGTTCTCGTTATGTCTAGGAAATGGATTAGTGAAGATCTGTAAATTCTAATTTAGAGGGGCAACTAACTTATTTCCATTGTCATTCACACCAGTTACCTATATTACATTCGAGTTGATGAGGTCTTGAATTTCATGTTTAAGATGCATACATTATTCAGTATCACTCCCTTGTTGTTGATGATAATGACAGAAAGCATTAGCATCAAAGTGAGGTCCTTGCATTCTATTACTATCCAATGGTTTGATGGGAGGAAGATTCAAGAGATTATTGCTCACTACTTCGTTCATGATAGAATGTAGAGACTCAGATATTGGAGTAAACTGTCTTTATTGTTGTTGAAATTGAAATGGTGCCTTCTTTGGATTAGTGATAGCAGACACTTGCAAAAAATTATTTGAATTCTACTCATTTAACTTGATGAAATTCTTTTTGTTCCTCTTGAAATTATTTTAAGATCTTTTGGTTTGAGCTTGATCACCTTGAGCCGATGAGTTTTGGTTCTCATACTAACTAGATGAAAGATGATAGTCACAAAGGGTTGTGCATAAATTCTGAAAAGAGCTATATTTCATCAAGAGGATCTTATCATGGATGTTAAGTTGTAGATTTGTAATAAACACCTTCTAAACATCCTCATCGTTCATCTGGTATTGAATTTGTGCATAAAGAGATTGATATCTGTTGGAAATAAGACAAATAACTGAGAGGGGGGTGAATCAGTTATCTTAAAACTTTCTTCTTTTTACTTCCTTTTCTTTACTTAAAATTCAATGATATATCAAAACATGAAAGCATAAGCAACCATAAGAACTGAAATGAAATCTACACACATAACACAAGGATTTTACATGGAAGCCCTGTTAAGGGAAAAACCACGGGGTGATTAACCCAAGTTGTATTCTCTGTTAAAAGAATGAAGAAGTACAAAATGACACTTGCCAATTAGGGCTCACTACCTGAGCACACTGCTCACAAGAGGCACACTACCTATAAGAGACTCACTATCTACAAATGCTTATAGATGGTAACCAAGTATTTGAACTGATGAATAGCATCCACATATGCAAGAGTTCAGTTCTGGTTAGGCACAGTATACCGATCTAATGCACTTCATCCTTCCTCTATTCAGTATTACTCTTCTGTCACATTCTGAACTTAGATCTCTGCCTTCGCACTTTCTTTTTCACATTACCACACACACATTTACAAACTCGAATCCATCAGGTATATATATCCGCATCAAGGATTTCCAATAACATTCTAATCAGCAATAAAAACACTTAGAATATTTGCAAGTTACTGTTCTGTCAGCTGAATCCATACTTGATTGATGTTGTACACCAAAATCTTAGACATAGATATCATTAATCATGTCAACCAAAGTCATACATCACCATAGGTTGCTTGATCAACACCTTCTGCACATTCGGATTAAGATCCGATACCCTATTGGGTAGTTATTTCTCTCTCTGTCCTATCTACCTGAAGTCTAATACTCAGATGCTCATACCTTTCACATGCTTTGTCACTAGAGGTGAAATCTCTAGAATACAATAGTTTAGATACTCCTTATCACTCATCCAAATCTGTAACATGCTGGGTTTCACCATCAGAGAGTTTCAGACCTAATTATCAGACCCTGTCATGTGCTCTATTCTTGACTACCGAACCAACCTATCTTCAATCTAGCTTCCAGTATGAGTAATTTGTGTACTACAGATGTGTGGGTTAGACTTTGTTGCCATCAATGACAACACTTGTGAATCCTAGCAGTGTCTCTTGCCAACAATCTCCCCCTTTGGCATTGATGGCAACACTTAGTGAAAAATGACTATCACAGTAACTCCCCCTTTGCTTGTGCTCCATCTCTTCACACTACTTACTGGTACTCCCCCTATGCTAGATTCCTCATTTTTCACTGCCCTTCACTCCTCCTTTGACATCAATGGCAAAGGGTGGGATCCGCAAACCAAAAATGTATAAAAATTGTTATATATAAAGCCGCATATGTACATAAAATCCATAAGATGAACTTACATATACTTAAGTATATCTACAAATGTAGTCTTCAACTGTACAAGTTTTGTGGCCCAACTCCTCTTCATCCCATCCAAAATGGAGATGTGTCCACTCAACAAAAATGCATATGCTTCTACTCTCTTCAAATCTGTAGGATCACTGGTCCAGGCTGCACTTTGAGCATCTGTCAAGGCATTTTGTATTAACTCTAGTTTAGGGATGATTATCCCCCTGAGTTCACCCATTCTATCCATTATGTCCTTCTTCTCCTTAGCTAGTTTCTTTATTTCATTTGTTATAACAACTACTTGGCATTCTTGGCTTATCAGAGAGATAGTGAGAGGATCAAAACTCTGAGATAGGTTTGTCAATTTTTCTTCTTGTTCTTTCATCTTCCTCTCAGTGTCCTCTGCAACTTTCGGTTAGGATAAACAAAATTTGTATATGTCACCCCCATCCTTGAGAAAATTTTCAATGCCCTTTATACCAATGTCTAGGGTTCTTTTGTCATTGTCAATTAGCCCTTGTATCTCACTGAATCTTTTTCCCAAAAACTCTTTATGGACCTTAGTTTCTACTGACTTTTCTAGGGATTCAAAATGTGTATTTACATAATTGACTAAGTTTTTCAAATTACCGGATGGAGAGGCGGATGGATCCTTTTGATATGTGGGCATTATCTTCTCCAGTACTCTAGATGCACTCTTCAGCAACTCACCGTCCTCCATGTGAGATCTCAGAAGTTTTTCTTTGGCTTTGGCCTGAACAAAAGATGTTATCTTCATTATTTGAACTGGAGAGAGAGAGAGAGTCCAGATTCAGGGGCCCTTGAATCAATTCTAGTTCATCTAATTCCAGTACTTCCTTATCTAAGAATTTTTGCACTACTTCTATAGTGTCTCTTGCAGTCTCAACTTTCTTTTCTTCAAAGGCATCCAGACTGCATTGCTTAATGCTGTCATCCTCCTTTGCTTCTTGTTTTGCCTTATCTTCTTCTTTTTCTTCTTCTCTTGCGATAGAAGGATTTATCTTCTCCCTTGTAGAGTGCAGAGGATTGTTGTCATCTGTATTTATATCTTCTTTTAGAACTTCCTCTTCTGGAATAGAGGAGTCTAAAGCCTCGGGTTTCTCTTCATTAATTTTCTTTAATCCTTCAACATCCATGACAGAGGGCTCTTCACTCACTTCCTCTACAATGGGAAGATTGAGCTTTTTTAGGGTACTCTAGAGAATTTCTTTTGTTTCATCAACTATTTGATCAATTTCTCCAAGCATGAGCTTATTCATTCTTTTCTTGCTCTGGAATTCTTCTTTTGCATCCTTGAAAACCGTGTTCATTTTCTTTGGAGTGATAGTTGGACACAATTGTATCACTATCTATTCCCGGATCTCAAATTCTTTTTCCTTTGCATTTTCTTTTCTTAATTCCAGGACTTCTTCTAGGCTCTTGGGAATTAAGGAAACTATTTCAATAAAAGCTTTGTTATAGATGTGTAGATATCTTACTATTGTTTCCTCTAGAATTCTCTTGTCTGCATCATTGTATTCATTATAGAATTCTGTTACCGGTTGTAAATTTCCATCCACAGTGATAGCCTTGATGATGTCTTCAATGGAGAAAGGGGGTCTCTCAACAAATTCTCTGTCTTCTACTCCTTTTCTTTCTTTTCATCTTTGGAGGGCTTGTTCTTGGATACTCCAGATGTTTTGGTCTTCTTCAATTTTCTGACCTCTGCATCTGATTATGTTTCTTCATCATCCTTGAGGCTCTCACATGTTCTTGTGGCCTTGGACTTCTTTCTCTTTTCTCCTTTGCTGGATGGTTTGGGCTTCCAGTTTAATAGATTTTGAGGTTTCAGTAGTGATAGGGGTAGAACTCTTTGTAGATCTTGTTCGAGAAGAGGCTTCCACCGGAACACTTTCTCCCTGTGCTTCTTGTCTTTCCCTTTTGATTTTCTCTATTCTTTCTCTATTTTCTCTTACTGCCTCTTTTATTATGCCAAATTTTTCAGCCAATGCTTCAACTTGCCTACTCACCCTTCTTTTTGTCTCAGGCTGCCTTAACTCAACATGTATCTTTATGTTCAGCTCATCAAAGCTGCCAAACCTCTCTGCTTCAGTGTCCTTGGGTTGACTTAATAGATGTTGAATGTGCACCTCCAATATATTTTCATCAACTTCATAACCCATTGGAATTATCCACATAGTTCTCAGTTCTACTGCCTCCATCAAACATTGATCTGTGTTAACCATGAAGCAGACTGTGTCTTTGTATTTCTCAACAATTGACTTTGGTATTCTTTCTCTTTTGTGCATCATGCTCTGGAAATTCTTGAAGTAACCCCAGAGAGTAGTCTTTTGGGCTTGTGCATCACCAAGTCCATACAAGTAATCTCTGATTTGGATTGCTACAAGTTTATCGCTTGTCCATATCCAACCTTTGGATCCCGGTAGCTCACTCATATAATAGAAGAATAGGCATAACACCAAATTGCCATATTTGAATGAATTTTTCTTATCCTTCTTGATCTTTTGTAGGTTCTCTATCAGTTGATTTAGTAGAAGCTCACATAAATAATAGTCTACATTTTCCTTTATCATCTGATATGCAGTGTAGATTATTGTTCTGGACACTGAATTCTCTCTTCTTGAATGGTAAATCTTGTAACCAATTAGTGTTGATGTAAACATGACATCCGGATCTGTGATGTCATTGATAGTCATTTCCCTTTTGTCCTATTTTGATCCGATGGCTTCAGTTACCATTTGGTTTTTCACGAATTTGAGTGTAGGCAAGCCACCAGTTGAGTGAAAACTAGTTACAAACCTGATGGCATCCTTTGTTATTTTGAATGGCCTCATCAACCACATAAATTTATCATGCATTCTACTCAAGACATACCGGACCCATTCATCTTCTGCAAAAGACAGAAAGTGTATACAATGTGCAAAATGTTTATCCTCTAAAGCCTTGAATTCTAGTTTGAGATCAAAATTCTCAGTTATTAACTATTTTTTGTATATCTCCATCAGTTTCAAGTTCCCAAGGTCTTCAATAGTTGCATGAATGTAAACCCTAACATCTTCTACATGCAAAACACCATACGGGATACTAGAAAACGCACCCAGGGGATCAACTTCTATGGATTTGTATGGGTGTATCTTGAATTTTGGTCTTGGCCTCTTTGTAACATTCACAACCATGGGAGTAGCCATTCTAACAATAAAATTCAAAGAGATTTTGTAGAAGAATACCTTTTTATGCCCTAGGGTTTTGTCGCAACTACCGAAGTGGATTATAGCTTGATTTTGATCTGTCACTTTGAATATTCTGTAGGATCACTTCCCAGAGCTCTTCTCTCTTCTTTGTTTCTGAATGTAAAGTATTGTAAATGATGAATGAAGAACCTTTTATCCTTCCACAAAAACCTAATTTGCTATTGCAATAAATGCACTGTTTAAGTCATCCAGTTACCCTATTTTGAGTGAGTTTCTCATGAATCATTGTGCGGATCTTCAAATCATTGTTTAGGTGAGTTGACAACATAACTTTAGCTCTTCAAAACATGCCTCTGAATCCATACACCATAAAATTGCATTTCAGATTATACCGGGTCCATTTGTGTTGTTCTGTTATTACCGAATAGCTTGTCAAAACTGGATCTACTCAAGTGACCATAACTTCTATAAGTCTTCATGTGGACCTCTCAACTTTTGACTGAATGTTCTGTAGATGAATCTACAAAAACCTTTTAATCCACAACCTTTGATTCTTACTCAATGTGCTAGATTTAGGCACCCACTAGCTAGATGGGGGAAAATAGATTTTCTTTGTAGCTCTCCTTGAGCCAGAGCTTACCTTTTAATTTTCAGAAGGATTATTAGCATCGGATTCTAGTACGGATCCATCACCAATGTTCATCACACTCTTCTATACCCAAGTCTTTCTCATCTCCTTCTGAACCTCATCCACATTCACCTTTTATTTTCCTTTGTCTTGTTTCTGATCATGTTTCACCAGACGTTTTCCATCATTGTTTCTACTTCTGTAGAATCTAGCTATATGACTAGATTTATTGCAATTGTAGTACACAACATTTCCTTGCTTATATGATTGATATTCTCTTGTTCTGTACTGATTTACCATATGTCCCATTCTATTCCATGCAAAGCATCTACCATTGAAAGAATTATTTAATAGAATATTTATGTATTCATGAGATTTGTGACCATACCTTTTGCAATTGAAACATTGACTGGAGAAGGATGGACCATTCTAATTTTTTTTTTCTACACTGAGTTGCTTTATGACCAAATGTGTTGCAGTTGAAGCAACTTCCATTGAAAAATGGATATCTTTGAGCATTAGGTTGTCTTACCAGAGGTCTTCTAGGCCTGTTTCTATGATTTCTTGATTCAGGATTCTTTTGTCCGGAACTAGAGCTTTCTCCTTTCTCATATCCCAAGCCATGATTGTCATCTGCCCTCTTTTGACTTTTAAGTAGTAGTTCAAGTTTGGATGAGCTTATCTTGACTTTTTCTTTGTATTCATTTGTAGTTTCAAGATTTTGCTGAAGGGTGACAATCTGTCTCTCAAGTTGTTCTTCATTGTATCTGGCTTCTTCAAGATTAGACTCAAGATGTCTAATTATTCTGTCCATTTTACATCAATCTTCTATTTTCTCCTTGAGGAATTGATTTAAGTTTTCTCCAGCTTTTTTCTTTTCTTCAATTTGTTTGGTAAGCCTCATAACTCCTAATTCCATTTCATGTTTTAGCATAATAACTTCTTTTGACAATTTTTCACATAGCTTTGTTTTCTCATTCAGGTCCTCATCAGCATCATTGGTTTCAGTCTAATTTGCTATCTTTTGAAGTAGTTCCTTTCTCTTTTTCATAGAATTACTAAGTTTGTCCTTTAGTTCAGTGATGAAATCATTAGCCTCCTTAAATCACTCTCTCAAATTTGTGACTTCAAACTGGGATTGCTCAAGATCATCTAAAGCAGACTGTAGTTGCTCTTTCATACCATATGGATCCATTGAAATTCCCAGATCCTCCTTAAGTTGTTAGGCTTCTTCCAAGCAGCTTGGCTCTGATACCAATTGTTGGAAATAAGATAGATAACTGAGGGGGGGGGTGAATCAGTTATCTTAAAACTTTCTTCTTTTTACTTCCTTTTCTTTACTTAACATTCAATGATATATCAAAACATGAAAGCATAAGCAACCATAAGAACTGAAATGAAATCTACACAAATAACACAAGGATTTTACATGGAAACCATGTTAAGGAAAAAATGACGGGGTGATTAACCCAAGTTGTATTCTCTATTAAAAGAATGAAGAAGTACAAAATGCAACTTGCCAATTAGGGCTCACTGCCTGAGCACACTGCCTACAAGAGACTCACTATCTACAAATGCTTATAGATGATAACCAAGTATTTGAACTGATGAATAGCATCCACATATGCAAGAGTTTAGTTCTGGTTAGGCACAGTATACTGATCTAATGCATTTCATCCTTCCTCTATTTAGTATTACTCTCCTATCACATTTTGAGTTTAAATCTCTTCCTTAACACTTTTCTCTGCTTTTATTCGCACTTTCTTTTTCACATTACCACACACACATTTAAAAACTCAAATCCATCGAGTATATATATCTGCATCAAGGATTTCCAATAACATTCTAGGCAGCAATAAAAACACTTAGAATATTTGCAAGTTATTGTTCTGTCAGTTGAATCCATACTTGATTGATTATGTGCACCAAAATCTTAGACATAGAAACCATTAATCATGTTGGCCAAAGTCATACATCACCATAGGTTTCTTGATCAACACCTTCTATACATCCAGATTAAGATCTGATACCCTATCGGTCAATTCTTTCTCTGTATATCCTGTCTACCTAATGTCTGATACTCAGATGCTCATATCTTTCACATTCTTTGTCACTAGAGGCTAAATCTCTTGAATACAATAGTTTAGATACTCCTTATCACTCATCCAAATCTGTAACATGCTGGGTTTCACCATCAGAGAGTTTCAGACCTAATTATCAGACCCTGTCATGTGCTCTGTTCTTGACTACCAAATCAACCTATCTTCAATCTGGCTTCTGGTATGAGTAATTTGTGTACTATAGATGTGTGGGTTAGACTTTGTTGCCATCAATGACAACACTCGTGAATCCTAGCAGTGTCTCTTGACAACAATACCGACTGATAAACTCAGTTAAATTCTCTTTTGGGCCTTACTTGCAATGAACTAAATCAATCAATGAGACTTGAAGTCCAATGTTTTCTTGAAAATGTTGTAAGAATTGATCAACTAGCTGAGAGAAAGAGTGTATTGAATTCAGAGGTAATGGGCAAAACCATTCCAAAGAAGTATCTTTGAGAGATTGCAGGAAGAGTTTCGCTAGAAAGTCCTCTTTAAAGAATAAATCACTACACATAATCATGAATGCTGCCACATGAGTATTAGGATCACCTTTTCCACCATATTTTTCTAAGCAAGTAGTCTAAAACTTGTCAGGCATAGGAATTCTTAGGATTAAAAAAGATAGAGGGTTGCGAGCATTGTAAGTTTGTATATTAGGTTGAGAAGAATTTGTCAAGTTAGTCACCTTTTGTTGTAAGGAAATCATGCTCTGTAAGAGTTGGTTGAGGAGGGCATCATTAGGAGATGCAATTTGAGAATTAGAGGTTGTGGTCATGAAATTTTGAGGTGATTGGTTATGAGTGGTGTAGACACCTAAAAATGTCTTAACCCTTCAACCACCCTTTGACATCTTCACATCACTAACTATTAATTCCAATTAACTACATAAATTCATTTTATTTAATTAATTTATCCCTAATCATTCACCCTTAGCCATTTATCCCTAATTTATCCCTTGTGATAAATTAATTCATCTAATTTATCACTAAACCTTACAACACTATTCCTCATTAATTAAATAAATATTCTCAATATTTATTTAGTTAATTTCACCATCTTCCTAAACCCCAATTAATTAAATGAATCATACTTATTTAATTAATCCACTCTAATAATCAACCTAAACCTAGCCTAGTTGATTAAATAGAAATTATTTAATTAGCTACCCTAACCTACATGACCCCTAGACCTAAATTAATTAAATAAATCCTTATTTAATTAATTTTAACCCTCCATTAACCCATCTACTAATTTTCTCCAGCCATATGAATTAAGCTAATCCTCTTGATTAGTTTAGTCAAACCTCATTTAGCACTCATTCTGACACCTCACAAATAAAAAATTAACATTTATTCCACATAAGGTAATTTTTTTTTAATTTCCACTTGTCTTAATCTCCCACAAATGAGATCTTACACACCTAACTTGTCCTAGTAATTAATTTAATGGGACTCTTCCCTATGTGAATTAAAAATTGACATTTTATCCTCTCCATCTAACTTGTCATAGTAATTCATTTAATGGGACTCTTCCCCATGTGAATTAAAAGTTCACATTTAATCTTCTCCATCTAACTTGTCCTAGTCTTCATTAATGGAACTCTTCCTCATGTGAATTAAAAATTCACTTTTATTCCCATCCTCACTCTCTCCCATGGAAATGAATTTTTTATTCATTCCTCATCCTTCCCATTGTGAATTTAAAATTCACAAATACTTGGAGCCATCAAATCTCATTGACCAAATCTTAGCCTTTGATCTCTCTTATTCAATCCTTTTGTGACACTTGTCACAAGACTACAACTCCAATCCAAACCCTAATCCTCAAGCATCCTTAGCCATTGATCTAAACTTCCAATCCTCACCCTCCATACTTTTACCAAAAATCTATAAATAGATCCCTCATCTAAGCCATTTCAACAACTTCTTCTTGCATCAAAACTATGCCCAAATTTCTATCAAATCTTCTCATCATACCATCATAATGCCAAAATCCCTCTAGCATTCTATCCCATTCATCCATAACCAAATCCAATCCTCATATCTATCGAATCCTTAATTGAATCTATCATCAAATCCTTCATCTACACTATGTTGAAAGAACAAGGAGCAATCCACATTCTACATTCAACATTGGGTAAAGCTAGGGTGTTTGGATGCAACACTCTCCACCTTATCAAGGAGAAAGATGATTTCAAGGTATAAAAGGTTTGTCTTATGCATTTCATTTGTGTTTTCTAAACTTGTAGTTTTCCTCATCTTCGAGTGGTAACAAATGGTGGTTGGGAATAATTGTGAGTGGAAGGTGGTTGGGAATAATTTTAAGTGAAGGGTGGTTGAGAATAAGTGGAATGAAAAGGTGGTTGAGAGTGATTATTCATGTAAGAAGTCACCCTAGGTGCCAAGTTTTGATAATTGAATCCCACAGCCTTGTAATTTTGCGCATTAATGCCATTAGATACTCCAATACTAGTGGTAGCATTACTACAAGAAGGTGCATTAGTAGTGATGATGATGTAAAAGTAGACATTCCAGTAGTTGGTATAGGTGCTGATACTTGTGTATGAGTCGGTGATGACATATTAATAGTGTTTGCACATTCAGTCACCATCATAATGTTGTTATGAACTATATGGGCTAGTTCACATAGCATATTAACACCATCCTATCCTTCTTTCAACAACTCCCTTAGATTATAAATAATAGGTACAGCCTCTTCAGCAATCCTTTCTTTTTCCACAAATGCTTGAAAATCAGCTAGTTCCTTATCAAGTTTGTTTATTTGCTCATCAGGTACATGTGTTATCACATCAATAGGATCCTAAAAATCATGAAATGTTTGTTCTTCCATTTTAGTTGTAGGAGGTATGATATCTTGCAAAGTTTGTGTTTCTCCTTTTGTAAAGAAGGTGTTCAATGGATTTTTCGATGTAAGAACATCGTTGCTATCGGGAGCACTAGAACCCATTAATCTAATAATTCTCCTTACACGGATATTTATATTAGGGTAGTGGATTATAAGACTCAGGAAAAAGCATACAACACTCAATGCACAAACTAATAGAACAAAACAAAGGAGCAAGATATGCTTGTTGAAATACATAATGTGTAATTTAACAAATATGCCAATTTTCAATCTAGAGCATTAAATGATGACAAATTTTCAAATGATAGATAAATATATGCTTGAAAATGAATTCTAGATCTAAAATGAATGGTATTTATGAATAATGCAATAAAACAAAGCAAAGCTATGCTTGTTTATGCACCTAAAATGCTCAATTTTTTCACTTTTTTCAATGTAAATGCAAATGTAAATGCAAAAACACACTATGATGAACACTACAATCAAAAATTAGATTTGAATGAGTGAAAAATGAGTAATAAATGTTGAATGCACAAGACAACTAAGAGGGGGGAGTGAATCAATTGTAGCTTAAAATTTCAAACCCTCACACATATTTAGATCCGCATAGATTCAATTAACCCTTAGACTGTTATGATGATTAAGAATGAAAGTAAATAACAAAAATTGAATCAAACCAACATCAAACACAAGAGAATACCATATTTAAGTGGAAAACCCAAGAAGGGAAAAATCACAGTGAAGATTAGCTCACAATATAATGTAGTATCAACACCGAATTACAAAAGGCTCACTGCCAAGAAGAAAGGCTCACTGCCAAAGGCCTTACTACATAGAAAGAAAGAGATAGAAGAGGTGGATCACTGCTAGAGTTGAACTATTATAATTTCATCTAACATATGCAAGGAGTACACTTCCAATGAAGCTCAAAATATAGAACTAATATTCACCACAACAACATCACCTCTGTAGCATCACTGAAGAATAGTAGACACCTTTTGTTCATTACATCCAATATTCTAACACATGAAGGCTTTTACTACACCACACAATCAACCACACTATTACTCATATCACATCTATTATGCACACACCAAATCATGATCCATTGACACTCATTTATACTGTTCTCCAAGGTTGGCAAATCACCTTAACCCAAAAAATTCAAATAAGGTCTGGACCTAAACATTCCCGCAATGGAAAGGAATGAAGGCAGACCATAACACATCTTAACTTAGACCTAAATTCATCCAAGCATGCTACTCCACACTTTCACAATCACCAAAGCACCTCCGTAAATAGTGTAAACACCCAAGGTCAGCCAAACCTATGTTAACACAATAAACTTTTAAGTACACGCTTCCTCAAACCTAATGACGACTTGTGGACCACATGTAAGGATTCAACACAATCTAGAGTATTCCATGAACATCCTAAAACATCCTAAAATCCAACAAATTTCTCCGCAACAACTTTCACCTACCACACAACCTTATCCTATTTATCCAGTATGCTTAACTATCTCTGTCATACACTGTATCTCTAGAAATCAACTTCTAGAGCACCAAACCATTAAAAACTCAACAAAAGAAAGATATGAACCTTATAATCACAATTCCAAAATTGCAAGACCTAAAACCATTTTGCGGAGAAATGTAGAGCAAAGACATTTCTCCCAGCCACTTCTGCAACACTCAGAAACACAGTCTTCATACTGGTGAACACAACTTCCTCTGCATAATGAACTATAACACCAAATTTGGAATGTAACAACTCTTAGCATCTCTGAAAAACATATCCAAACCACAAAGATAGATCTTCAACATGGAGGAAATGCGAAGCAAAACCAGAACACTACTCTGTAAACTAAAATGCCACTTCAACACATTGTTTCCTTTAATAATCAAATTTTCTCAAAATCACTTAGAAACTAACCAATAGAAACATATTATTAACATCTTCAGCACCTCTTTAAAGCAACCAAATCAACCAAATAGCTCATACCATTGCAACAACCACATCTCAGAGACAATATCCACTCAACACTAACTACTCATACTCTTGCACCACAAGCAACTCACACAAATGACAATTGACACCAATGACAACACAAGCTTGTTGACATCAATGACAACACTGATTACACATACTTGCAACAATCTCCCCCTTTGTCATTGATGGCAACACATAATGTTAAAAACCATCAAGACACAACTCTGCACCAAACTTCTTTTCTTTCTTACTCTCCCCCTTTCTTTTACACATCTTACTCTCTCTCCCTAACCACTATTTTGTTTTTCAACTTGCTCTCTCTCCCACTTTGACATCAATGGAAAAGGGCTACATATCTCTTTCAATCTTACTTTTAGACAATTGCTCAAACTTGTACCTGCTTACTACTGCTCTGCAGCATCATTTCTTTTACTGCTCTACATTCTCCCCCTTAGAAGCAACCAACATTAGAACTTACTCCCCATGACTGCAACAACTATCATGACCACTACCTGCTCCCCTTGAGAGGTAGCCTCCAACATTAGTCTAGAATAAGGAATGAAACTTGAAATCCACTGTATTGATGCATCTCCTTATGCATCTAGTTCAAAGAAGGGGCAATAACCCCTAACTTCTCCCGAAGATACTCAAATATATCCTTAGGAAGAGCTTTGGTGAATATATCATCAACTTGATCCTTTGTAGGCACATACTCAAGCTTCACATCATTCTCTGCAACCTTCTCTCTTAGAAATTGATACCAGATTGATATATGTTTTGTCCTTGAATGCATCACCAGATTCTTTGAAATGTTAATAGAACTTGTATTATCACATAAGATAGGAATAGGTTCATCATATACCACTCTAATATCCTTCAAGGTTTGCCTCATCTACAACACCTATGTGTAGAAAGATGCTACAACAATGTATTCTCCTCGGTAATAGACATAGATACTAAATCTTACTTCTTACTGAACCAAGACACCACTCTACCTCCAAGAAAGAATGCACCACCACTTGTACATTTCCTGTCATATACACAACCAGCCAAATATGCATGTGTAAGCACCTAGAGAAAAGTCATTATCCTTTGGATACCACAAGCCATGATCTGGAGTGCCTTTTAAATATTTGAATATCCTCTTCACTACTACAACATGTGACTCTCTAGGATCTTGAAATCTAGCCACAATACAAACTGCATGCATAATATCTGGTCTAGTAGTAGTTAAGTATAACAATAGTCCAATCATTGACCTATACCTACTCTGATCAACCTTAGTTCTTACTTAGCTTGCAACCAGTTGTCATAGGGGCACATACTAGTTTAGAGTCTTCCATTCCAAACTTCTCTAACAACACCTTGACATACTTTGATTGTGAAATGAAAATACCTTTATCTATCTGATTGATTTGTAGCCCAAGGAAGAAATTCATTTCTTCACACATTGACATCTAAAATTATTTCTACATTTCATCTGCAAAACTCTTACACATACTTTCATTTCCACTAAAAATTATATCATATACATACACTTCCACAATCAAAATTTGATTTTCTCCTACTTTGATGTACAAATTATTATCTACGGTACCTCTATTGAATCCTTGTTGTAATAAGTACCTATCTAACCTTGTTTACCAAGCTCTAGGGGCTTGCTTCAATCCATATAGTGCCTTCTTCAACCTACAGACCATGTCAGGTTTATCTAATAACTGAAATCCATCTAGTTGTTCTATGTATACTTCTTCCAACTCACCATTCAAGAAATCAAACTTCACATCCATTTGATATACTTTAAAATCCTTATGTGTTGCAAAAGCCAAAAACATCCTGATGGCCTCCATTCTTTCCACTAGAGCATAAGTTTCCTCATAGTCTATTCCTTCTACTTGTTAGTAACCTTTACACACAAGCCTTGCCTTGTTTCTTACCACTTCTCCATTCTCATTCAGTTTGTTCGAATACCCACTTAGTTCCAACCACATTCTTGTTTGTTGGTCTTGGGACCAGTTCCCAAGTCTGATTCTTTTCAATTTGCATTAGTTCTTCTTCCATAGCCTTGACCCAATACTCATCCTTGCATGCTTCAATGACTGATTTAGGTTCAACTTTAGAGAGTAAACATAGATTTACTTGTTCTTCAATAGCTTTCCTTCTTGTCAACACACCTTTGTTCTTGTCTCCAATAATTTGATCTTCAAAATGATGCTTCTACACATACTTATGGGTTTTAGGAGTCTTTTCCAAAGCTTCTTCTTCTTCAATATGTACTTCCTTTTCATCAACATTTTCTTCTTCTCTGCAAGTTGACTCATTTGATTCATATCCATCAACCTCTAAATTCTTTTGTAGGTCTTCATCAACTTTAACATTTGCACTCTCATGAATCCTTCTCAACCTTTTGTTGTAGCACCGGTAAGTTTTGCTTTTAGTAGAATACCCAAGGAAGATACCTTCATCAGACCTTGCATCAAACTTTTCTAGATTTTCTTCATCCCTTTTGATATAACATTTGCTTCCAAACACTCTAAAGAACTTGGCAGTCGTAGTCCTTCCATACCATAACTCATAAGGGGTCTTTGTACTATTTACTCTTTCCTGCACTCTATTCAGTATGTAAAAAATAGTATGAATTGCTTCTCTCCAATATACCTCTAGTAGGTAAATGTTTCTTTTATCATTGTCCTTGTAGCTTCTTGAATAGTCCTATTCTTTCTTTCAACCACTCCATTTTGCTAAGGAGTCCTAGGGGCAGATAAGTGCCCCTTTATTCCATGATTCTCACAAAACATGTTAAACTCATTGGAGGTAAACTCTCCACCTTTGTCAGACCTTAAACATTTAATTTTCATATCCATTTCATTCTCAACCATGACTTTGAATGCTTTGAACTTATCTAGGGCTTCAAAATTTTCTTTGAGAAAGTAGCCCATGTCATCCTAGAATAATCATCAATCAATAACATGAAATACCTGTTACCTTGAAAACTCCTTACCTTGGTAGGGCCACAAAGGTCTGTATGCACCAATTCCAATAGTTTGGTAGAAGACTAATCCTTAAATTTGAAACTTCTTCTTGTTTGCTTTCCAATCTAACATTCCTTATAGACATCATTGATGGGCTTTGTAATCTTTCGCAGATCTCTCACAGCTTGAACTGAACTTATCCTTAACAAGCTATCAAAATTTATGTGACACAATCTTCTATGTCATAGCCAACTTTCACTGATCTAAGTCATGAAGCAATAACAATCACCACCATTGAGATGATAAACATTTCCATCTGTCCTCTTTCTAGAAGCTATCACAGTTCCAAAATCTTTTCTAATCTCACAACCACCATCCTGAAACACAAGATTGTATCCTTTGCTACACATTTGTCCAACACTCAAGAGGTTATGCTTTAAACCCTTAACATAAAGAACATCATCAGTATTATGCTTGCCATCAAAACTAATTGAGCCTCTTCCACATATCTTAGCAGTTGTAGATCATCACCAAATCTAACTAGTCCATCATATTTTTCAAGTTTAACAAACTTACTTTTATCACCGGTCATATGATTTGAGCATCCACTATCAATAACCTAGTGGTTCTTTTTCTTGTCTAGTATGAAAAGTAGATATCAAAGTACCTTCGGTATTAAGACTTACCTCCAGAGCCCTTTCCTTCACACATTTCTCAGAGTTAGTAGAAACAGTATCGGTTGCAAGTATGGACCTAATCAGTGTTGTCATTGATGTCAACATACTCATGTTGCATTAATGTCAAGGATTGGATGAGTTGTGTGCTGAGGATATTGAGAAAATTAGCCCTATCAAAAATAGAGAAGAACAATGAAGACAATGAAGTTCTATGAAGTGAAGATCTGAGAAAGATGAAGATCAGAGTATGCACATCAAAGGGTTTATAGATATGTGTTTGAAGATTCTCTAGTCAAGATCTGAGAGGTCCACATGAAGATTTGAAGTTATGGCCATATGAGTAAAACTGGTTCTAGCAATTGTTCAAAGGTGACATAGTGACATAAATAGGTTCAGTGAGATTTAGAAATGTAATATCATGTCCTACAGATCTGGTGGAATGTTAAGGAGGCTAATGTGCATTGACAACTCGATTGGTTCATGGTTTGGAGGTCTACAAGAAATCCTTCCAATGTGATAGTGATGGCCGACTGTGTTCTTGAGGTTCTAGGTGAAGATGCGATTGATTACAGTAAGAAGAAGTGGTGTGGATGTTTTTGGTGATTCAAGAAAGCTTGTGGTGGTCTCTAGATTGTGTCCAATTTACGTTGGCAGTCCACATTGAAGATTGAGCTCATGATTGAAAATTTACCTTCGGGCATTGATGTTCTTCCTAGTTTTGGCCGACCGGACGATTTGCGCATGTTGTAGATGATCTTGAAGATGTTTTGCAAAGCATGGCATGTTCCTCAAAGATGATTGAAGTCCCAGCTATGTGTGGCTGACATTGTAGTGATGTGCATGAAGTTTTGCAATAAGTCAATTTGTATTTTTGTAATTGCTCTATAATAAAATAAATGTATGTTGTACCAACTTTGATGATCATTGCAAAGTCGATGTTGAGTATAAATAAGAGTTACGAAGTCATTCAAATGTATCCTTGTGGTCATGAAGATGAAGTGGTAGTGAAGAAGAGCGAAAAGCAGAGCAGAGGTGTGGAGCTTCAATGGAACTGACTCAAGCATATTGAAGATGCTAATTTCCAGTTCAAGTATGTGAAATTCATATTCTTTTGTATATAGTGTGTCTCCTATAGGCAGTGGGCCTCTTGTGAGCAATGTGCTCAGGTAGTGAGCCCTAATTGGCAAGTTCCATCTTTGTACTTCCTTATTCTTTTAATAGAGAATACATCTTGGGTTAGTCACCCAGTGGTTTTTCCCTTAACCAGTTTTTCCACGTTAAAATCTTGGTGTTTTGTGTGTTGAAATTGTTTCTACTCTTGAATTATTGTATTATGCTTTCATGGTTAAATCATTGATATGCTGTTGAAATATAAAAGGGTTTTTGTGAACAAGGATCAGAATTTTTGGTGACAACTGATACCCCCCCTCTCTCAGTTGTCTATCCTAATTCTGACAATTGGTATCAGAGCTAAGTTCCTCTAGAAGAAGCTTAACTACTTGAGGAGATCTAGGATGTTGACCTATAAGACGGACAATCCAAGGTTTGATGGAACAAACTACACTCTTTGGAAGAACCATACGGAATGTCACTTGCAATGCATGGGAGATCAATATTGGAACTTAACTGCAATTAAATATATTCCCCCATAGAATGGTCCAACAACTCCAAATGAGATCAAAGATGCGGAGAAGAATCTTCGAGCTAAAGAAGTCCTACTAAGTGCCTTGACTGATTCAGAGCTGACAAATGTTATGGGATTGAAGACTACTTATGAAATTTGGACGAAGCTAGAAATTCTATATGAAGGAGACAAATATGTTAAGTGTGCCAAGCTACAAAGTCTTAAAGGAAAATATGAAAAATTGAAGATGAGTGAAGATGAGAATATCACTTCAATTATGCCAAAGGTAAATGAGCTTGTATGTGGTATTAGATGTGTTGGTGGAGTACTGGATGAAGAAGAGATTGTTGGCAAAGTTCTCAGATCTTTACCTCCTATTTATAAACACAAAGTTGTTGCTATTGAGGAAATCAGATCTATAACACCTCTTACAAGGGATCAATTGGTTAGTAAGATATCTACATTTGAGTAGGCTAAGTTTGGTGATGCACTCCCTAAGACTGAATTTGCATTCAAAGCTAGTGCCTCTACAAAAGGCAAACATAGATATAATCCAGGAGAAAGTTCCTCAAAGAAACCAACATGGTATGAAAAGAAAAGGAAAGATCTGGAAGAAGATGAGTCAAAAGTTGAAGAACTTGAAGCCCTTATTGCCAAGAGACTGCCAAGAGGATCTGATAAGTATGAAGGAAAATTACCTTTCAAATGTTTTGCCTGCAATAAGATTGGTCATTTTGCCTCAAGATGTCTGGAAAGGTTTTCAAATCCAAACCCTAATAGATCAAGGTTTTAGAAGAAATGTTACTATGTTCAAGAAGATGATGATGAAGGAGTAATAGATGAGGAATCTGAGATAGGAAAGAAATCTGAAACTGACTGGGTGTTCATTGCCATCAAAGAAGAAGATCCAATGCCTATTGAATCTTCCAATCATAAGATGGTGGAAAGTGCTTTGGCTACTCAAGTTGAATAAAAGGATGAATGGCTTATTGATAGTGGATGCTCTCACCATATGACTGGTGACAAGAGTAAGTTCATAAGTTTGGAAAGATATGAAGGTGGAATTGTAAAGTTTGGAGATAATGTTGTTGGCATAATAAGAGGCAAAGGAACTATTTCTTTTGATGGAAAGAACAAAACTAGTGATATTCTATAAGTTGAAGGTCTGAAGCATAATCTTCTCAGTGTTGGATATTTGGTGGACAAAGACTATGATCTCTGATTCAAAAATGGAAAATGCAAGATCTTTGAAAGCTCTAGAACTGAGATTGCATTCGGTACACAGACAAAAGGTAACATCTTTCACTTGGTTGGTATTGGAAAAAGTTGTTTATTTTCTCAAGTTGATCAGAGTTGGTTGTGGCATAGGAGAATGTGTCATATGAATTTTGATAATATCATCAAGATAAGTAACACCTAAGTTGTAAGAGATCTTCCAAGACTGGTGAAACCTGCTAACAGTTTGTGCAAAGAATGTCAGTTGGGTAAGCAAAATAGAGTCACATTCAAGAGTAAGGAACAATCTTCAACCGGATTGTTAGATTTGGTGCACACTGATCTATGTGGTCTGGCAAGAACTAGGATCATGCAAGGAGACATATATTTCATGTTGCTGATTAATGACCACTCCCAGATGATTTGGGTGACTTTCTTGAAAGAGAAATCAAAAGAACTTGAGAAGTTCAAAATATTCAAGGCTATGGTGGAGAATAAGACTAGCATAAACATAAAATGCCTCAGTTCTGATAGAGGTGGAGAATTCACATCTGAAGATTTCAAAACATTTTGTGAGAAGCATGGGATAAAAAGATAGTTATCTGCTCCAAGGACTCCTCAGCAAAATGGAGTAGTGGAGAGAAAGAACCAGACCATCTAGGAAGCATCTAGGACCATGATGATGGAAGAAAATGTTCCTTAGATCTATTGGAGAGAGGTTGTAAGCATTGTTGTCTATACTCTTAACCGGGTACAAATCAGAGGCAATACTGGTAAGACTCCTTATGGACTTTGGTTTGGCATTACTCCTACTGTGAAGTATTTCAAAGTCTTTGGTAGTAAATGCTATATCAAAAGAGATGAAGACCTAGGCAATTTTGATGCTAGAAGTGATGAAGGAATATTCTTGGGATATTCTACTCAAAGCAAAGCATACCGATGTTATAACAAGAGATTGAGAAAGATTGTTGAAAGTACAAATGTGAAGGTTAATGAAAGCATGGAAAGCCCCTCAAGGTACTATGAGTATGAAGTAGATGATCAGAATGATATCCCAGACCAAGGAGAACAAGTCCTAATTCCAGCTCAGATTTAGATTGATTCAGAGAATCCAGAGATACAAGAAGAAGAGACAAATATGGAAGAATCAGTCCAAGAAACAAAAGTACAAGAGAATCCCAAAATTCCTAGGTATGTAAAACTGAATCATTCTAAAGATCAGATCATAGGGGATAGAAGAAAAGGTGTTCAAACTAAAAGAAGAATTTCTTAAGATTCAGTGAAATATTGTTTGATTTCAAAGATTGAACCAAAAATAGTAAGTGAAGCATGCAATGATGAAAATTGGGTTAAAGCAATGGAGGAAGAATTGATGCAGATTGAAAAGAATCACACTTGGGATCTTGTTCCTAGACCTAAGGACAAAAATGTGATTGGGACTAAGTGGGTCTTCCAGAATAAACTGAATGAAGATGGTGAAGTAGTAAGAAACAAAGCCAGATTGGTCTGCAAGAGTTACTCTCAAGTAGGAGTTGATTTTGAAGAAAATTTTGCTCTGGTGGCAAGAATTGAAGTAGTCAGATTATTTCTTGCTTTTGCTGCCTACAAAGATTTCAAGGTATATCAGATGGATGTCAAGTCTGCTTTCCTGAATGGTGATTTGGAAGAAAAGGTATACATTGAGCAACCAGATGGATTTCAATTGTCTGATCAAGGAGATATGGTCTACAAATTGAAGAAGGCATTGTATGGACTTAAACAAGCCCCAAGAGCCTGGTATGAAAGATTAGACAAACATCTTTTGAAGTTGGGTTTCAACAAAGTTACTGTTGATAATAATCTATATTTTAAGGTTGATCATAAAAATATCTTGATTGTTGAAGTGTTTTTTGATGATATCATTTTTGGAGGGAAAGATAATGTGTAAGACTTTTGCTAATCAAATGTAAAGTGAATTTGAGATGTCCATGTTTGGGGAAATGAATTTCTTCTTGGGTCTGCAAATTACTCAAACAAAAGAAGGAATCTTCATATCACAGACCAAGTATGTTAAGGAATTGTTGAAGAAATTTGGGATGGAAGATTCAAAGGCAATGAATACTCCCATGGCAACCAAATGTAAGCTAAAAAAAGATGATGGATCTCCTAAGGCTAATCAGAAAATGTACAGGTCAATGATTGGAGGACTGCTCTATCTTGCTCAAACTATGCTTGATATTATGAATGTTGTTGGTCTTGTTGCCAAATTTCAAGCTGATCCTAGAGAGTCTCATGTCATGGCAATCAAGAGAATTCTTAGATATTTGAAGGGAACAAATGAGTATGGATTATGGTATCCTAAGGACAATGATTTCTCTCTTCATGCATATACAAATGCTGATTGGGTAGGAGATGTGGATGATGAGAAGAGTACCAGTGGTGGTGCATTCTTTTTGGGAAAAAGATTGGTTTCTTGGCTAAGCATGAAAAAAGAGGCAATATCTCTGTCCACTATAGAAGCAGAGTGTATTGCAGCAGCAGGCAGTTGTACTCAAGTCTTGTGGATGAAGCAAATGCTAAGAGACATCAGAGTGGAATATGGAGAGCCTATCACAATCTTCTGTGATAATTCAAGTGCAATAAACATATCAAAGAATCTAGTATTGCATTAAAAGACAAAACATATATCCATCAAGTTCCACTTTTTGAGAGAGCTGGTGAATAAGAATGAAGTCAGATTGGAGTTTGTGCCCTCAAAAGATCAGATTGCAGATATTTTTACTAAACCTCTACCTAAGGATACTTTTGAGTATCTTAGGGAGAAGTTAGGGGTTATTACCCCTTTGGTTCTAAAATTAAGGTGCACTAATGTGAATCAGTCTAGTGGATCCCACAGTCATATCTTGTGATCCAGATTGATGTTAGGAGGCTGCTACTCAGGGGGAGTAGTCAATATGATTCTGAAGTATGAGAAGTGGTTGCAAGTATGTGCCCTTTGCCATTAAAGTCAAAGGGGGAGAGAAGACATGTGAAAAACTTAGAAAGGTGGTTACTGATCAAAGGGGGAGCAGTAGAGGAAGAGAAGACATGTGAATGGTTGTTGTTGATAGGGGGACCTATGTCAGTCAATGAGGAAAAGTTCTTGTTTTGATGGTTGAAACAATTTTTCACATTATATGTTTCCATCAATGACAAAGGGGGAGATTGTTGCAAGTATGGGCCTAATCAGTGTTGTCATTGATGTCAATAGACTCCTGTTGCATTAATGTCAAGGATTGGATGAGTTGTGTGCTGAGGATATTGAGAAAATTAGCCCTATCAGAAACAGTGAAGACAATGAAGTTCTATGAAGTGAAGATCCCAGATAGATGAAGATTAGAGTATCCGCATCAAATGGTTTGTAGATATGTGTTTGAAGATGCTCCAATCAATATCTGAGAGGTCCGCATGAAGATTTGGAGAAGTTATGGCCATATGAGTAAAACTAGTTTTGGCAGTTGTTCAGAGGTGACAAAGTGACACAAATAGGTCCGGTGAGATCCAGAAATGCAATATCATGTTCTGTAGATCTGGTGGAATGTTTGGGAGGCTAATGTGCATTGACAACTTGATTGGTCCGTGGTTTGGAGGTCCGTAAGCAATCCTTCCAATGTGACATTGATGGTCGACTGTGTTCTTGAGGTTCCAGGGGAAGATGCAATTCATTACAGTAAGAAAAAGTGGTGCGGATGTTTTTGGTGATTCAAGAAAGCTTGTAGTGGTCTCTAGATTGTGTCTAGTTCATCTTGGTAGTCTGCATTGAAGATTGAGCTCGTGATTGAAGATTTACCTTCGGGCATTGATGTTCTTCCTAGATTTGTGCATGTTATGGATGATCTTAAAGATGTTTTGTGAAGAGTGGCATGTTCCTCGAAGATGATTGAAGTCCCAGCTATGTGTGGCCAACATTGTAGTGATGCACATGAAGTTTTGTAATAAGTCAAGTTGTATTTTTGTAATTGCTCTATAATAAAATAAATGTATGTTGTGCTAACTTTGATGATCATTCCAAAGTTGATGTCGAGTATAAATAAGAGTTACGAAGTCATTCAAATGTATCCTTTTGGTTGTGAAGATGAAGTGGTCGTGAAGAAGAGTGAAAACCAAAGTAGAGGTGTTGAGCTTCAATGAAACTGACTCAAGCATGGCGAAGATGCTAATTTCTAGTTCAAGTATGTGAAATTCATATTCTTCTGTAGACAGTGTGTCTCCTATAGGCAGTGGACCTCTTGTGAGCAGTGTGTTCAGGCATTGAGCCCTAATTGGCAAGTACCATCTTTGTACTTCCTTATTCTTTCAATAGAGAATACATCTTTGGTTAGTCACCCCATGGTTTTTCCCTTAACCGGGTTTTCCACGTTAAAATCTCGGTGTTCTATGTGTTGAAATTGTTTTTGCTCTTGAATTATTGCATTATGCTTTCATGGTTAAATCATTGGTATGCTGTTGAAATATAAAAAAAAGTTTTTGTGAACAAGGATCAAAATTTTTGGTGACAACTGATTCACCCCCCCTCTTAGTTGTCTTTCCTAATTTCAATAGTATTATCCTTTAAGGATATGAATAGACATTCATTATCTTCTTCATTTTCATATTCAGATTCATCATCAGATATACTTGAATCTTCTCTAATATAGTAGCTTTTCTTAGGCACTCTACTTTTGTTCTCCCTATTATTACTTCTCAAGATTCTTTCCAGACATCTTGAAGCATAATGACCAATCTTACCACAACTGAAACTCTTGAAAGGTAACTTACCACTGTGCTTACCAGTATCCAATTTTATTTTTCTCACAAAGTTAGCTTCCACATCATCAGAATCCTCCTGATCTAATTCCACAGTCTTTTTAGATTTGCCAGCTTTGAAGGTAGTCTTAGCCTTTTCTGTACTTCTACCAAATTCTCTCATTTCAAAAGCAGTTAAGGTGTGAATTAATTGATCTTTAGTAAATTGATTTATATTTTGCAATTCTTCAATAGCAAAAACCTTATGACTATAAGCCTTAGGAAGAGTTCTGAGTACTGTTATCACATAGAATTGCACCTTGTTTGGAGACTTCCAATCATTCTAATGACATAATTTGGGAATGATCTCAAGGTGTGGGACCTTGCAATTTTGAGATCAGATCTCTGGAGAAGGTTCATTCCTCTTTCTAAGATTAAGGCTTAGATAAAATAACTAACTCTAATGCTAAACTTGCTAGGGGAAAAGGGATAGAAGGGATACAAAAAAAGAAAAGGTGATGCACCAGAGTCATAAGGTGTATTAGTTGAATTGAACCAACACAACAATGATCTCACTCCCTAAAAGAACTCACACATGCCAAAAACCTTGACAGAGGCTTCAGATAGAAGACTGTAATCTATGAAGGAGTCATTCTACTCGCAAAATAGATCACAACTTCAAATGAAACATAGAGAAAAAGTTCAAGAGAGGTGAAATCTCGGAGATTTATTCACCATGAAGGTCAAATGACCATTACAAAGAGTAAATGACCTATTACAGATTAATAGACACAAAATAATCACATGCATTCATGGTTGAACAATGGACTAGAGACATCAAAGGCTCAAAACTGAGCACAATACATCAAATCTAGTTGTTTTGTAAGTGCATTATAAGGTCTTGAAGTAACAGATGAATTTGCGTAGCATAACAGCCTAGAAATCAACTAACAATAACCCAAAAAAAATTTTACACATGCATATATAACATTTCATCTTCATTGTAGCAACAATGGCGTGGAAAAGGGCAAGTCAACAAGAAGGGATGTCAACCATGCCGCATCAACTCAAACTAGCATCGTTTGAAGCATGCCCTAGCCCATATCTATGAAATCTGCTAAAATAGGAGGTCTGCCCATACCGTGAGTACATGAAATTCAATGCAAATGAGGAATAGTGGCATGGGGAGGTGGGAAATCCATCTCCCACATGAAATTAGGCTTTAAAGATGCATTAATGGTGACTAGGAGAGTCACCGAGTAGTCAAATCACATTTTGCACAGTGAAAAAATGGCCCATCAGAGTTTCAAAGTTTGGGGCTTCAGCCTTCCTCCCTATCACTTGCAAAAGAAAGGAGGAAAGTGAAAACACCAAGCTCTGACATTTATACTTAGAATACTTTTGTCTCTATGGAGATTGGGGCTTGGGCCTTTGTTGTTTAGCCTTCCAAGAGGGAAGGAAGGAGAAAGAAAGTCTGCCTCCCTGAGCTCCACCTTACACTTATAAACTTTTGATCGCTGGAGATTAGGCCTTGGGCCTTTGGCATTTCTCCTTCCAAGAAGAAAGGATAAAGGAGAAAGAACCACTCCCCAAGCTCTACTTTGCAAAGGAGTATTACATTATCAACGGACTTTAGGCCCCAGGCCTTTCATCTTCCACCTTCCCAGAGAAAGAGGAAGAAGGAAAGTCTGAGCCCTGAAAGTCAAAGACTTAGCCGATCATTTGAAAGTTTCGACAGAGTTGGAGTTTAGGTATTCGACATTTTGAAGTAGAAGGATGAATAAAAAAAGGCTACCCTCTAACAACTTCTTCACACTTAGATGATTTTTGAAAGAAAAGGGTCAGAGCAAGCGGACTTCGGACCTTCTGTCCTACCACTTGCAAAAGAAAGAAGGAAGAAAAACAAAACCTCACACTTCACCTTTTACACTTAGCAGATTGTTTCTTCAGGAAAGAGTCAGGGTTCAGCCTTCAGGCCTTCTGCCTTCTGAAGGAAGGAAGGTGAAAGGAGAGAACTCTAAACTCTAGTGATATAACACTTAGAGCACTTATCTTGTCGGGCCTTAAGGCCCTCACGCTTTGCCTTCCGGAAGAGAGAGCAGAAGAATGGAACTCCGAAGTCTGACGACCTCTTTGCACTTAGCTAATTTTCAAAAGAAAAGGTCGAAGCTTAGGCCCCAAACCTTTTTCCCTATAAGGAAGAATGCAAAATGGCATAACTCTGTCCCCAATATCCCACAAAGATTCCAATGCTTAGCCAAATTTGCAAGGGAAAAGTTGGAGCTCGGACCCTGACCTCTCTGCCTTTTGAGGAAGAAGGGAGAAGAGGAGAACTCTAACATCATGACAAAGCAAAAAAACACAAGGAAAACTCTAAATTTTCTGGGACTTAACCATTTTTTGATGTTTTTCCCTACATCCTCAAAAGGGGAAACACCAGGATCTCATGGATCTTAGACTATTTGGCCATGAGGGTAAAATATTATAGCATTTTGGTGACTATACAGGGGTGTTTTCCTGCCTAAACACTTGGATCTACAGGCCTTATCAATCCACTGGCCACAGAGTCAAAGGGCTAGCAATAAGAATAGGGTTGGTCAATATAAACTGAGCATGCCTCCAAGAACAAAACAAAACAAACCAAGCATGCATTCTCCTAATGAGAATGTAGCAAAGTACAAGGGCACTTATTGAAAGAAAACATCTAACCTATTTACAAGGTCTCACAACCATGCTAAAAGCAAGGTTTGAGATGAATCCCATTGACTGGGATGGGAAGAACCTCTCCATTCAACCTGGAATGTTTAAATGCATCGGCCTACTTGCAACTGGCAATAAGGTAAGGGCCACTCCACATGGCATCAAACTTTGAATGTCTTCCAGGCTTGGCCCTATTTGCATCCCATTTCAGCACTATATCTCCCTCACTAAATGTTCTACCAGTGGATTTTTTGTCAAATGTCCTCTTGACCTGATCTTGGTGGGCTTCAAGGGTCTTCATAGAAGTATCCCTCTTCTCTTCAAGTTTCAACATCTTTGCAAGTTTGATTGTCATGGCATCATTTTCCATTAGTTCCAGCTGTTGTGCCAACTCAAGAGAATGCAATTCCAATGATAACGAAACCCTTGCTTCCCTCGCATACACAAGCACAAAAGGGGAGTTACCTATGGCTCTTTTGCGAGTAATTCTGTCAGCCCAAAGAGCAGTCTTTAACTTGGAGTGCCAGGTTCTCTGGTTATCTTCCATTGTCCTCTTGATAATTTTGATCATATTTTTATTAGTGGACTCAGCCAAGCCATTTCCCTAAAGATAGTAATTGGATGAGGTCTTCAAGTAAATCCCATAGTTCAGTGCCCATTCACTAACTTTTGTGCCTACAAAGGCCTTGGCATTATCAGAAATGATGGTGGATGGCACACCAAATCTTATAGCTATACCCTCAAGGAAGTCTACAATGGATACCTTCGTGGCATCCCTTAATGTAACTACCTTTGACCACCTGGTAAAGTAATTAGTGGCTGCTAGAATCTACTTATGGCCAGCACTAGAAGTTGGATTGATTACTCCAATGAAGTCTAAACCCCATTGAGCAAAAGGCTGATCTGTTTGAATTGGATGAAGAGGAAGAGCTATCAACCTGTGCTTTCTAGAAAATAATGCACATTCTTTGCATTTCCTTATCCATCTATGTGCATCACTGAAAAAACTAGGCCAGTAATAACTAGCCCTCATGATCTTGATTGCAGTTGTTCTTGGAGAATAATGGCCACTGGCAGGGGCATTATGAAATTCTTCCAAGACCCTAGAGGTTTGATCCTAAGTGATAAACCTAAGAAGGGCTCCATTGATGTATTTTCTAAACAAGATATCATCAACAAGAACATAAGGAATGGATTGGAGCCTGAAGTACCTTCTTTTGGCTTGATCCAATCCATCTAGGTATCTACCTGACTGTACAAATGTGACCATGTCATGATACCAATCAGTTGGAGTGTGGGAGTCAGTTGTTTGTGCCTTCCCTTGGACACATACAACATCATTTATGTCTTTGATGTCTACTGCCATTTTTTCACACAGACCTTTACCTCTCACCAACTTGGTAATATGGATGTCTATATCATATTCCATCACTTTAGTTAGCCATCCATCCCTTTTTCATTGACATCTCTACTCAACAAGAACTCTTTCACACCAGGGTGGTTCACCATGAGCTGTATTTTGTTGTTTGAAAGCATATGCTTGAACATTTTTAGTGCTTTCACCACAACAAATGCCTGCTTCTCAACAAAATCATAGTTTAGTTCATATTCTTTGAGAGGATGGCTGGAGAAAGCAATTAGCTACTCTAGCTTTTCTTCATTCTATTGCATCAAGACAGTTGATATACCCTATTTGCCTCCAAAGGCATAAACGATCAAATCCTTTTCATAATTTGGGTTTATTAGTGTAGGAGCTTTTGTAATGGCCTGTTTGACAGCTTCAAAATTGTCCCTGCCTTCCTTCAACCATGTGAAGGCATCATTCTTTTTAAGCATAGTTGTGAGGGGTTTTGTTATTGAAGCAAAATTAGGTATGACCCCTATTGGCACATGAGTTTCCATCAACATAAACCTTGGATGAATAGAGAATAAAAAATAAGCCAGGGTTGCTTTTGGAAGTATATCAGAATTCCTCATATTTTGAAAGTTATGCTCATGTCAAGAAAGGCCAATTTGAGATGTTAAAGGTTTTAGTATATCCCAATCCCCATCTGTGTCATAGTGGATATTATGTCCAAGGGTGGGCATTTGCATGAATATCGCATTCTTCATCCTTGAACTAAACCCGAAGTCTTCCTCAAATGTCATCAACTTTTGTTTTGTTTTCATCTAGATGTGCATGTGGACATTTTCGACATCCCAAATCCATATCCTAGTTTGTTAAGATCTAGGTTGTTGCTGGCCTGTGTATCCAAGTTTCCACTAGACCCCTTTTGGATCAATTTTTTATAAGGCCCTAGTGCATCCAAGTCCCAACGATGCAATGATGAAGTGGATCCATCTATTTGCAGAAGGCATATATTGCAAAGGGGATGCAAAGGCGGTTGTCATCCAATATCCAAGAACAGGATCTAAGGCGATGTCATAATGGGATCCAAAGAAGGTACACAGAGTGTGGACCCAAAGAAACTTGAAGAGATATTCAAAAAGTGAATCCAAATGCAAAAGTGGATGCAGAGATCTGATATCCCATAGTATGTAAAAGGTGGATATCTGATAATGTCCAAGTGGACATCTAATATGTGCATCCAAGTTGACATCTGATAGAGCATCTCAAAACCTGAAGATTCACATCCCAAAGCCCAAAAGTGCATGCGAACATCCCAAAACTCGATCTGAGAACATCCAGTTTGTTTCACATCCCACATTTCGAACTAGATCCAAAGCAAGTTTATTCATCTGGATATGGACACGATTTATCCCAAATAGCAAATGTCCACATCCAGTTTCAATCCGAGTATAAATGCAGGTGCATTCATCCTAATGGGGATCTGAGTATGCCAAATCATCCAGATCCATGTTAACATCCCAAAATGTGAAAATCCTAATTACTGAATATCCCAGTTTGTTAACATCCCAAAACCCGATCTGGATATAAAGCGCATGAATTCATCTGGATGTGGATCTGAATGTCCCCAAAGCATAATATCCCACATTCACATCCTAGAATTTGATTCTATGAAATTGATAGAGCTTTCTCAGCATGGCCTCCTACTTGATGACATCATCAGGGTCCCTTTGCATCTGAAAAGTAAAAAGTTCACTGCTAGATCCAAAATGCATTTGAATTTTCAAATGAAGTGATAAAGTGCATCCGGCTTTTCCTACCCATGTTTCAAAATGCTTATCATCCCAAAGGAAGGTCTATCAAAGTGTTTTTCAAATGTCTCCATCTTGAGATGTGTATCCAACTGTAGGAAATGGATCCAATGGCCTATACATCCCAATGGCAAACTTGTAGAAAATTGGATATACTCAGAGACAACTCATCGCATAAGGAGAATTGCATTTATTGTTAAATTGAGGGTTAGATGAAGGAAGCGACTTCCATGCGGACCTGCCAGATCGACCTGCAACTACATTTATTGTTGTGTAGAACAGGTATGGGCACCATATCCATCCTTCTGACCATTCCACCTATTCCCTTCTAGTTGCAGCATGATTTTGCTGACTTTGGCCAAATTTGGAGGTAAACCCATGTGAAAACATGGACAAATAGAGTTGTTCAAGAATTTTCAAACCTGCAACCATGGTACTTCACCTTGAATGCACTATTCATGGTAGATTTCAAAGGAAAATGAGGGCAAATATAGTGGATTTGGTCTTATTTTTTAGGGGGAGATTTCCAGTTGTAGGGTAGAACAAAAGATTGAAGAAATATTGCAAAATATCAACTAGATAGGGTTTTGAAAGGCAAGTTTGTAATTATTTGACTGAAATGTATGTGAGATAGTATGAATGGACATTGTATTAAGCAGAGACTGAATATAATGTGCAGATTTTATAATCTTCTCAGTTTCTCTATGAATCTTTGTTAGGTTTTTGATGTATTATGCATGTATCTTGAATACATTTGTTGTTTCAAAAATTCTAATCTCTTGGTTTATCAATAATTGATTATAAAAGGTCATTGCAATGCATTTGTAATGGTACCCTTTGGTTGGATGCATGAAATCTAGTCAAACTTATGGATTATTAAAGAAGACTGAAGGATTATGCTACAATCTTCATTATTGTTGTTATGTTGAATCAAGTTCTACTTGTTTAATGTGCAAACAGTAGTGTCTCTTCTATTTCTTGCTTAGTAAATAGAAAATATTACTTTGGTGTCCCCTCTTGCATATATTTTCTTGACTCTATTGCCCTATGTTTGGACTTAGCACCGGTCTTCTTCTCCTTTGCAACTCACCTCTCAATTAAGCAACAAAATCTATAACTTTCTCACATCTTATATTGTTTGAGTGTGTCATAACCATTGTGTGACAATAGTTTAAACATTTAGGGAATAATCACAAACTGTTTTAGACTTATGTATGGTTATGAATAATAGAGGTTCTAAGTGGTTGTTTCACCTTACCTTAGTGACAAAATTTGGAGTCAAGGGAAATATTTGGGTTCAATCGCTAGTTTCAGTTGCTCATATTGTTCATTGAACTCTAGGAACACCCTCCTGAGTCTAGCTGAGCTCAAAGAAGAAGGAAAGAAAACCCACTTTCATTTAGTTGGCCTTAACCCATCCAATCCTTATAGATAGACCCCTCCTAACTGCCTTAAAGGCATTCCCTAGCATAGGCCTTTTAGTGAAGTTTTAGAGGACTGGGTTTACAGTGGTTTTGTGCACCAACAAAACTAGCGCCATTGCCAGGGACGAATTTTTTTTCATTTTCTTGGCTGATATAACTTATTTCAAAAAAGAAACTTTCTCTTCACTAGTGGAGAGTGGCAACTCTGTAAAATTTGAGTCCAACATTGTGCATTTTATCAAAAATTAGAAATAGAAAAGGGGAAAGTTACTAAAAACATGCAACCAAGAGATGAAAATACAACACATACAACTAGGCAATGCACTGCATGGAAAGTCATAACTAGAGGTATGTCTGCTAGACAAAACTAGTCCATAGATGGAGTTGGCCCATCTATTAGAATCAATGAACAGGCAGGTCCAAATCAATATACTTCTGATGATTCAGCTAATAGAAAGAATATAACTAATAGAAGGAATCAAAGGTTTGTGTATGGTATGCCTAGGGATGAAATAACTATGATGAGGACTAATAGAAGAGCTACAATAGATACTCAACAAGATGATACAGTCTTTCAAGATCCTCTGGACATAAGGACTGACAGGGTAGGATCTGGATCACAGTCTCCTATTTTTTTGCATGCATCAGAATGTGAAAATGATGCTACCTTTTATGATGCTGATGCTACTGCACAAGTTGACAATGAGTGGCAAGAAAGAGAACTTGATGCAGAGTTCAATTTATTGGATCAGACTCGGTAGAGATTGAGAGAGCTTCAAGCTCAAGTTGAGTTGCAAGAAGCCCAATTAGCAAGAAATGCAATGCATCAAAATACACCACAAACACCTTTGCAGCACCAAAATGTGTATGACAGACTTGTAGGCAATCAACCAGAGAGCACATAATAGAAGACAAGTTCAAAGAATTGCACCACAAAGAGCTCCCTTGGGACAAGAAAGGTATAGGCAGTTAGATTTCTATGAGATACCTGATTATCCTAACCAAATTCCAAATGAAATAAGAGGTAAGTTGCCTAAGTTTCAAGGAAATAATGTTGTCACCTGATAAGAACACCTCAAGAGATTCATAAATTTCATGGATGAATATGAAATTGAAGATGAGGATGTAATGATGAAGCTCTTTGTGTAGTCATTGGAAGAGAGTGCAAAAGAATGGTATAAAAGCCTTCCAGACAACAACATAGATTCTTGAGATGAATTTATGAGAGTATACAGGTTACAATATGGTAATAGATTGGATGCCAAATTTGTCATTCATCAGTTTACAACAATCAAAACAGGTGTGAATGAGTCAGTGGATGATTTCAACAAGTTCATAATGACAATGAGGAAGGTTCCTCCAAATCTTAGACCAAATGATTCCATGTGTTTAGTATTATATTGTGTTGCCTCTGATGCAAAGATTGGATATTGTTTAAGAGATAAAGACCCCCAAACCTTGAGGGAAGCATACACTTTGGCTATCAACATTGAGAGCAACATGAGAGCATTCAGAAAACATGTCAAAAGAGCTGATGTAAAGCTTTTAAAACTGGATGCAGTAGCTGCAAGTAGGCTTATCACCACTGAAGATAAGATTGATAAGTTGGTTGGAGCGGTGAAAGATTTGACATATAGGGTATCAAGAAATGAGAAAGGTATGCCCCATAACCCTATTGCAACACATTTTAATGAGGGGCAGAGGCTTCATAACAAACCCTATAATTATGATTGGTCGAAGAATTTAGCTAATGTGAACAAACATAGTGCTCCAAGGCAAGGAATTCAAAGACCCTGAAATGATAACACGCCCGATCCTTTGAGAAAAGATCATGTCAATGTACAAGATGATGCTTTATGGTGTGAGGTTTGTTTTCTACCACATGACCCAGCTGGTTGTGCTATTGCCAACAATATGTTTAATCAAAATGATGATGATGATCAAGAGGATACAACAGAATACTATAAGGAGGTAAATCAATTTTGTGATTATGAAGAGGATACCTCCTTCCAGTATGACTTCATAGAGAAAGGAGGGCAACATTATATATCTTCTAATGACTTCAATCAATTGAAGGAAATGATGCAACAAAGATATAATGGATAGATCTTTGTTGCACCATCTAAAGAAGACATTAGAGCTTTGACTAATGCTGTTGTCATGCATGTGCAAAGTGGATATCAGCTCCATAATAGACAAGTAAACCCACCCAATGTTGACCAGGGGTCTATTGCACCAAAGGGAACTGATCTAAATTTGAATAAGGCAAAGCCAAGGGTGGATAGTGATGCCATGAAAGAGCAAACAATAAACAAGAGGAAAGGTAAGGAAGCTATCAAACCCATGTTGGTATGTGGTGACTGATCATGCAAGTACTGTACACTTGTAATATTTTTCCCTCCTTTTTTGCATGATTAGAGTCAGTTGTTAATTTTTGTTAACCAACAAAAGCAAAATGATATTGTAAAACCCTAATTCTAGAAGTTTCCAAAAACCTTATTATAAGCAGCTGGGATGTATGTTGCGGATGTGGAATTCATGAGATTGTAATCTATTTTGTACTGGATAATAAAATCATTGGATGGCTGAGTTTCTATGGATGCAGCCCATTTTGGGTGAACCACGTTAAATTTTTGTTTTGATCTCTTTTGTGTTATTTAATCTAGATATAATTGTTTATGTTTATTACTCTGATCTACCCTAACCCTAACAATTGGTATCGGAGCGGGTTGTGTTTGATTATCGTCTACAAGAAGGTCTTATAGTTGAGTGGGAGTCTCACGGTTAAGTGGGAGCAATGGCAGACGAGGGTAAATTGAAGGTAGATAAATTCAATGGGAAAAACTATCAATTATGGAAGATGCAGATGGAAGATTATATCCATAAGAAAGATTTATGGAGGTCATTGGAAGGAAAAGCCAAGAAACTGGTAGCAATGACTAATGAGGATTGGGAACTTCTAGATAGAAAGGCACTGGGAACCATTCAGTTGTGCCTAGCACCATCTATGCATTCAATATAACAGAAGCGAATACAATAGATGAACTGATGAAATGTTTGGCTAAATTGTATGAAAAACCCTCAACCTATAATAAGGTATCTCATGAAGTGCTTGTTTAATCTGAAAATGATTGAAGGTGGATCTGTGTCAGATCATTTAAATGAGTTTAATACAATTACTAGTCAATTAACTTCTATAAAAGTAAAATTTGATGAAGAGGTGAGGGCTCTCTTGGTTTAATGTTCTTTGCCAGAAAGATGGAATAGCTTGGTAATGGTTGTGAGTAACTCTGTCTCTGGTTCAAATACTTTGAAATATGATGATGTTGTTGGTGATATCTGTAGTGAGGAAATGCGACAGAAAAGATCAGGTGAGAGTTCAACATCGGGTAATGCTTTGACTATAGAGAACATGGGAAGAACAAAGGAGAGAGGAAAAAGCCCTACAAATCATGGGAAGTCACAAGGGAAGTCAAAGAAAGGTAGATCTAAATCTAGAGGAAGAATGGATTGCTACCACTACGGAAAGCTAGGACACTTGAAGAAGGATTGTTGGTCTTGAAAGGGCAAACAAGGAGATACACAACATGATGATTAAGAAGCTATTGTTGCAAGTAATAAATTACATGATGCTTTAATTCTATGTTTAGATAATGCTAATGATTCTTGGGTAATAGATTCAAGGGCTTCATTTCATGTCACACCCCATAGGAAATATTTTGTAGATTATGTTCAAGGTGATATTGGATAGGTATATTTGGGTGATGATGAACCCTATCAGATTGTTGGAAAAAGAAAGATAAAAATCAAGCTGGTGAATGGAAATGAATGGTTGCTACAAGAGGTAAGGCATGTTCCAAATTTGAGAAGGAATTTAATCTCTACAAGACAACTGGGTAGTGAAGGCTACATATTTACCTTTTAAGACAAAATCTGGAAGGTCACTAAAGGTGCATTAGTAATAGCTAAAGGTGAAAAGGTAGGCACATTGTATTTGTGTACTGGTAATACTTATTCTACCTTAGCTGCTACAAAAATAGTTCCTAATTTGATAGTTATAACACTTGCTGCAAGAACAGAAACAGAATTATGGCACCATAGACTTGGGCACATGAGTGAGAAAGGGATGAAGATCCTTCACTCCAGAAAGTTGCTACCAGGTCTGAAGTAGATTGACTTGGAGTTCTGCGAAAATTGTTTTTATCAAAACCAGAAAAGAGTCTAATTTCTCAAAATTGGGAAAGAGAAGAAGAGTGAGAAATTGGAGCTTGTGCACTCAGATGTATGGGGACCAACTTAGGTATCTTCTCTTGGTAACTCTTGCTATTATGTTACTTTTATTGATGATGCAACTAGGAAAACATGGGTGTATTTCCTAAAACAAAAATCAAAAGTATTTGAAACTTTTAAAAAGTGGAAAGCTTTGGCTGAGAATGAGATAGGAAAAAAGTTGAAGTGTCTCAAATCTGATAATGGAGGTGAGTATTGCAGCAAAGAATTTGAGAATTACTATTCATATAATGGAATTCGTAGGCAGAAAATAGTTCCTGGAACCCCACAAGAAAATGGTGTGTCTGAGAGGATGAATAGGACCATTATGGAGCATTCAAGGAGCATGAGATTGCATGCTAGACTACCCTTACACTTTTGGGCAGATGCTATACATACCGCTATTTATTTAATAAATAGAGGACCTTCAAATCCTTTACATGGTGGCATTCCAGAGGAGGCATGGACGGGCAAAAAGGTAAACTATTCATTTCTAAAAACCTTTGGTTGTGAAGCTTTTGTCCATGTTGATATTGAAAATAGAACCAAGCTTGAGGCTAAGTCCAAAAAATGCACCTTCATTGGATATGGAGTAGATGAATTTGGTTATCAGTTATGGGATTATAAAAATCATAAAATCATTAGGAGCAAAGATGTTATATTCAATGAGAAGGTCACGTATAAGGATCAGCTGCAAGAAAAGAAGCATGAATAGGCCAAAATGGAATATGTGGTGTTGGATGAGATTCCAGAAAATAAAATACCAATGGTACCTGATGCTCAACAACAACAAGTTATCTCACAGACTCTTGCAAATGTTAGACGTTCTAAAAGGATAACTAGACCTCCAAAAAAAAATTCTCCATCAGTATATTCTATATTATTAACTAATTCTAGTGAACCTGAAGGTTATGAAGAATCATTGTAGGTAGATACCAAAATGCAGTGGGAGCTAGGCATGAAAGAGGAAATGGAGTCCTTGTTGCAGAATCAGACTTGGGACTTAGTCCAATTACTTGCAAGTAAAAGAGCATTGCCAAATAAATGGGTTTATAGGTTGAAGGAAGAAGATGGAGGCAAGAAAAGATATAAAGCCAAACTCGTGGTAAAAATTTTTGCATAGAAAAAGGGTATCATTTTGATGAAATATTTTCTTCGGTTGTAAAGATGACTTCCATTAGAAATATTCTAAGTCTTGTGGCTATGGAAGACTTGCATGTTGAACAGCTAGATATTAAAACATCATTTCTCCATGGGTATTTCGAAGAGGAAATATACATGCAGCAACCACAAGGATATGAGGTCAAGGGGGTAAAAGTACAATAGTGTGTCACACTTTATAAAGGAATCAGCCAACAGTAAAAAAATTTCTAAACTTCGACCACATAAAAGTGGTATTTATGTTTTGAATTTTAAAATGATGTAAACTACGGAAATGTAGATCTTTTGTTGAAGTTTATTCCTGTAATTTTTTAGATTTTTTAAAAATTGTTTTCAATTTTTTTTAAAAGTGTAAGAACAAATTTTGGAATGCTGAAAATTTCAGGAAAAGGTGACACTCACCGGACATCAAGAAACAAATTAACAAACTTAATTTCTCCCTAATTTTTTTTTTCTAAATACGTAACTTCAATATCTAGTGCATGGAAAAAAATCAAATTTTGATGTATATTTTTCTCGTAATAACGTTTTAAAGTCAAATTTGTCAGAATTTGACAGTTTTCATGGGACGTCAACTATTTTCTATTTTTTTAATGATTTTTAAAAAACAAAATATACCCTTTTGAAGAGGACTCTTTCATCTAGTGCACCATATATTTTAAAAAAAAAATTAATATGTTTTACTTATTTTTTTAAATTTCTAATCAACATCTTTTTTTAATTTTAACAACCTACTTACAGTATTTTAAAAATAAAATATATTAAAACTAATAAAAATATGAAAAAAATTACATATTTGGATTCTCCACTCTGAGCTCTACAAAAGGGTATTTTTCTTTGTTGTAGAAAATTCATTCTAACAGGAGAAATACCTTGTTAAAGTTTAATGTTTCATAAATCTTTGAAAAAAGGTGAGTTGGCTACCATGTAGACAACCAACTAGACATACTCAGCCGAGTATTTTATGGCCGACTTGGTTTTGGGTGTATTCTTATCGGGTGATAAATTGTCACCCAATTCAATATCGGCTGGTACCCAGTTGACCAATAAAGTATCAGCCATAAAGAGTCGATATATATACAAATTTTTGTTTTAAAAAAAATTCAACTAAAGAAAATTTGGTTAAATACAATTTAAGAAGACAAATTTCGACAAAGGAAGGCGTATTTGGAAAAAAGAAGACTTATTTCAACAAAAGAAGGTTTGTTTCATATCATGTTTTCTCTCTTTCACATCATATAAGTCTTTTATTATGATATATATTTAAAATAGAGACATAATGTCTTTCCCCCCTCATGAGTAAATCATTATATATACTAGATCCTAGGCATCTAGAGAAAACTAGCTTTATGTATGTGCACAATCATGTTTTCCCTTGCCCCTCTTCTCTTCTCTACTTTTCATTTATTTCTCATGTGTGGGTTCCATCCCTTATTACAAATTAGTATTTAACAAATGAAATCAATTACATCTAGTGTGATTTTATTTACATCACATCCTTACATTTAAGGAATCATAGGTCTTCCCCTTTGTAATCTTATCTTTTCATTGTTATATACCTTTTCATAGGATCTATATATCATGTTTTCTCTCTTTCACATCATATAAGTCTTTTATTACAATATATTTAAATTAGAGGCATCATGATATGTACCAAATATGCTTATGATACCAAATTTGCTCATGATATGTTTGTGTTAAGGGTAAATCAGCATGAATATCAAATACATCATTAATACCCAATAACTCAATGAAAATGGAAATAATCAAGATTAAACAACAAAGAAATAAAGAACTTCAGAAACCTCAATGCTTCATAGCTCCATTGGTCGCCTATCTCAATCGATCTTTCTTATGAATATGGCCCTCAGAAGGTGCACTTCCTTGCTATTTTCCAAGATTGTCAACGGAGAATGGCTGTGACAGTTTCCATTGCAATGAAGATGAGCTTCACATCAACGATGATAGTATGTTAATGGGTTGATACCAAGCAATAAAGGTATTGGTGTCAAAGGTGCACTATGATTCCTACAGAGTAAGGTTACTTAAAGCTTGGATGAATGGAATAAAAGAATAGAGTTGAATTTAGAGATTTGTGAGAGAGATGATGAATGGTTGAGAATGAATGAGAAGATCAATGGTTGAGAATGGTTGAGGAATGTGCACAAATAAAAAGAGGACAAGCGTCTTGTTTCATTTTGCATGAGAGGAACTAACAATAGAAGAATAAAGCTAATTGAAGAAATTAACTAAAGATAGAAGAGGGGTTGTGGATGTGGATAAGAAGATAATATGCTTTATTAAATATTTGGAATATTTAATTGCATGTGCACAAGGATTGAACTATATTTAGATAATTCAATTTTTAGAAGAAGTGGATAACTTAAATAAATGTTTTAGATTTATTTAAATTTAGAGAGGATATATTTAGGAGAGACAATTAAGTAATTGGCATTATTTAATTTAGAATGATTTTGGAAGAAGTTCATTAAATAATTGATATTATTTAATTTGCTAAAAGAATATTAGAAGAATTTACGGAGCTTAATTAAATAAATGATTTTATTTAATTAATGGAAGAATGTGAATCAAATAAATAAATTTGTTTATTTATTTATTGATAGAGGAATTTGGATGAAATAAATATTAAGAATATGTATTTAGACTAGTCGTGTCATTTTTAGGTGTATACATTTTGCCCCTCTTTGATGCAATGTGTTTTATCACGTTGTTTCAAAGAATAAGTTTGTCTGGAAATGATACATGCCCCAATTTGCCCTTGGTACAAGTTTAACGACAGGTTGCCCCCTCAGGAGATTGGACGGGGAGAAGGGAAAAGGGACGTGAGATGGACAATCTCATGAAGAAGAAGGTGAAAAACAGGTTAGGATGAAGAAAACGGGTCATGGTTCGGAGAAACGGGAAGAAACAAGCATGGGAAGTAGTCATAGTCGCCACATAGCTAGGTAGGGTACATTTGCTATATATAGGAGCTGGGTCCACAAGCTTAGTCATTTGCACACTTGGCTTTTGTTGATTGGTTTGCTTAGAACTATGGAGAGTAGAGGAGCTAGAGCAGTTAGCATTGAGATGGATATTCCACGCGAGGAGCACCGCTTTGAGCAAGTTCGATGATTCAATCGACCAACTGAGGCAGGACCACCGGTATGTAGTTCAAAAAAAAATTGGCTAGAGTCATTTATTAGGCTAATAAATGCTAGGGAAAGACAACTAGGGTAGACGTGCTGAAATAGTAGTTCAACGCATATGTGCTGCGAAACCGCACATATGCCACGAAACTACACTTTTAAGACGTGATGTTGCGCATTTGATATGCGAATCAGTGCATGCAAGCTGTGAATCAGCGCATATGTAGAAACTACGCATGTGTGATATGGTTCAGTGCACGTGTCATGAAGTTGTGCATTTGCATAGTTCTATGGCGCATTTGCTATGAAACGGCACTTTTGTCATGGATCGGTGCATTTGCACTTAGGTAGTTAGATACCTAACAAAATTGACTCAATTGGCATCAGTGTGTCGATGCGTCAATTGATAAGCAATCTCTGAGATTGCTCAAATCTAGTCAAGAGATGTTGTGTGTTGTTTGATCAATTTGAGTGTGTTAAGTAAGTGATAGGATAGTTTCATTGCATGGGGCACGTTTGCAGTTTTGCTTGATGCATTGTGTTGCTTGATTGCAGGAGGACATTATGTGTGCTATATGCCTGCGGTTCGCGTGAACCTTGGTTTGCTGACTACTACTGTGGAGCCATTCCACAGCGAGGATGAGACTTTCCACTTGCCGATGGGGGAGATGACGATCACCGTGGAGGATGTTTATAGGATTCTACACTTGCCAATTCAGGGTGAGCTGGTTGAGTACGAGTAGCAGCAAGATGCAGGGCTTGCAGAGTGCAAATGAGTTTTTGATGACCCGGAGCTGGACTGCCAGGTGATCTCATGGCAGGAGATCTATGGCCATTATGACTACTTCCTAGGGATAGTGGCTGGGTTGATCAGAGGCGTTGTATGCCCTGATAGGAGGTCTCATGGGTTCCTCATAGGATGGGGTAGGACTATGGAAAGGATGGTCACAGTGGGTACTCGATTTGCATGGGGTGTCTGCGTTCTGGCACATTTGTATCATGATATGCATTAGGTGGTCTACCATTGGGGTGCGAGCTTGTCCGTAGGGATGTCTTTGCTTTAGTTTTGGCTATGGGAGCATATCACGATTACACGGCCTATCTGTTTGTTTCATAGGCAGCTTGGGGAGCCATATTCTTATGGTTATGCAGGCATTGTTTCCCAGCACAAGCTAAGAAAGCTTGAGTATTGGAGGCATGCCCTGGATGGTGTGGATGTAGTTGTTTGGTGGTCCTACATAGATTACGAGTAGTGGGATGACGAGAATGATGAGCTTCCCTATTGCTTTCAGACTTAGTGGCCCATTGGGCAGACATGATATATTTTAGAGAGGCAGATAGTTAGCCGAGTACAGTGACAGTTTGGCAAAGTATAGGGGTGGCCTCAGGGTCAGGCATTGTTTACCTGGATGCATGTAGAGAGGTTTAGATGGGGCCCGGTGGTATCATCTGATGAGGCACTTGCAGATTTTTAGTAGATTCTATATGCAACGTGGCCTATGCGGCAGGAGATGATTGATGCAAGGATGACTCATGATTATGAGGAGTGGTTTACAACTCACCTTTTTTTGAGGTACTCAGGACCATGGGAGTTAGCTCCAAGGCTGGATGAGGCAGATTTAGATGGTGACGACAGAGGGAGGAGAGGGAGGAGGAGGAGGAGAGGAGGCCAAGGAGACGAAGGGGAGGGAGGAGGAGATGGAAGAGGGGATGGAGGAGGAGGAGGGTAGAGATAGAGGAGGAGGTCAGGAGAGGGACCTTCGCAATAGCCACAGGTAGTGCAGCCACAAGCTATACCATAGATTTAGGGGTCAACACTATAGCAGGTACCTCAACAGATGGGTACACTGTAGTAGGTGTTGTGACAGGTTCATGCATAGGTACCCCAGCAGCAGGTACCATAGGGCCCTCCGCAGCTGGATTTATAGCAGCAAGCCATCACTGCGCTGCGAGGATAGCTTAGATAGTTGAGGGCATAGCTCCGAGTGATAGAGTCTCAGAGAGAGGTGGATGTAGGGGTTATATCTAGGCTCACAACAGAGCAAGATATGACATTGGAAAGGGTGCGAGCCCTCAGGTTGGAGAGAGATTCAGCCTTAGCGACTTTGGGGACAGATGTTGCGACCACCTTTTTGGTTACATAGGTACAGCAGGGTTAGGCCCAGGTGTATCAACTATAGACTCAGCTTACACAAGTACAGGGTGAGCTTGCCAGAGTGCAGGCTCAGACTCAGTATTACAGGGGACTCTACCACGATGTGATGCTGGCAGATCAAAGAGTACCTAGCTATAGGAGCCAGTCCGTGGCTTCATAGAGAGTAGGGGGTTCAAGATCAAGAGCATCAGTTAGGGGCTCATAGTAGTCAAGGGCCGGTGGGGGGGACAGTGCAGGGAGCAATCCATGGCAGTAGGGCTAGTCGTTGCCACTTGTACCAGTTTTGGTTTATGCACACATTTTTTATGGCTCAGATAGCCTGATTATGTACTTATGTATCATTTTGTACCTAAGACATGTATCATTATTTTTGCGGTGTATACACTTTTGACATATGACAGATAGATACTTTTGATATATATTGTACATTTGGACATGTTTATGTTTATGATGATGCAGCTATTGATCTCTATATGCAGTTGTTTATGCTATATGTCGTGAATGCATTTTCTATCTTATGATGTTTCATATGTAATGTATGCTTTGTATCATGTCTATATGATGCTATGTGATGGTGATCTAATGCAAACTTAGATGTTTACTTGATGATCTGATATGCAAAATGTGAGATGTTATCTATATGATGATGTAGTTTATGCGATGATCTATATGTCTTCGCTTATGTTTTTCGATTGTTCTGTTGATATTATGCTATGTATGATTCTAAGGGGAGTGAATGATCTAATGCACTTATTATATATGCAAAGTGATTTTAACATGTGTCTAAATGATATGTAACCTATGCTATGTTTTTTGTTATGTCCAAATGTACTCAACTGACTCAGAAATGACATAGTGATAGATAGAAGAAAATGTGAATGGAAGAAAGAATGGTTCATTGCATGAGACATGGATGTGATTAGATGGTTCTGATATCTTGATAGTGTAAGTATTTTGAAGTGCTTATTTCATCATTGGGCATTTTTATTTTTTGTGTTTTTGAAATGTTGTAAGAAAATACAAGCATCGAGGTATAATTGAACCGAGATGACTTGAGTATTGTTTACATGGATTTTGATTCAGCAAGTTAATACAAGCATCTAGTCGAAATTGAATCTAGATGACCCAAGTATTCCTTGCATATCAACAGACAAGGATTATACATATTTCATGTTAGGCCCCCAATGTCCACGATGATCACTGTGTTGATCATGTCTTTAGACGAGGCTTCACATTACTACAAATAAACCCACAAGCAGTAGACAAAGAAAATAACCATGCCCCCATCATAGCATCTCTAGCTTTTGGCATCCTTGAGTAGCATAAGAAGACATGATAACAAAAATCAAGGCTTTGTAAATTTTAACCTTCTCAAAAGCATCAAAACATTCTTGCATTTAGATGTGTTTTTCTTACCATAATTTAAATAAGATCAGTGTGAGTGTTTTAGGTACTTGTTTGCTTTGCTTTGGATAGGTCGGATGTTTTTGCATCAAAATTTATGTTTGGAAGCAGGCTTTGCTGCACTTGCTTGTCTATTGGAAGGGATCAAAAATCCTTATTGTGGTCCTTTGGGGTGCGCGACACTATAGAATCCAACTCATCAACTAGGTCGAGGACTTGCCCCTTGTCAAGTAGTGGATTTGGTTTATTATGGATGAACTGACAATGGAAAGACTCAACATGATAGACCCTAAAGGACTGATGTAGTGTCCCAGGGGCACATCAATGATGGCCTTGCCTACGTGACAACATAGAGACAACGTAGTTTGGGACTTGGACTTGGATGGACTAGAGGAAAGATGACAGGATATGGGATGGACGGGAAGGAGCCTCAGGGGTGTATTGAAAATGGCCTTACCTACGTGAAGATGCAGACGCAACGTGGTTTGGGATGACTGGATGAGACTGACGACAGATGCTATGCTAGGATGACACTGTGGATGGGATACTGGATAAAGCCTTAGTTGATAAGGAGACAACAAGAGATAGAGTATCAAGCCATGATAGGTTATCATCAGGTGGACATGCAGAACAAATATGGATTGAATGGAAGAAATGGATGCAAGGTGATGGTTTCTCAAAGATGGAAGAAGCGGTTTAAATAAAAAAGAGTGCCTATTTGCCAGGTTTTCACTGCCTTGCTTTTATTGCATGAGAGACAAAAGAGTACACATGATGCATGTTTGAGGTTTTCACCATGGTACCTATCCAATGTGCCTATTTACTAGGTTTTCACTAGAGGATGATTTTTTTTGTTATTTTTCCAAAATTTTCTATTTTCTTGTTGTTTTTTTATTTTTTTAATTTTTTTGTTGTTTTTTTATTTTTTAATTTTATTTTTGTTTTTTGATTTTTTTGATTTTTTTGTTGTTTTTTTATTTTTTTAATTTGTTGTTGTTTTCTAATTTTTGCCCCTCCTTACATTAGGGTTCTCTATGTATAGAACTTTCAAAGATGCATACTGTTGATCAGGTCATCGAATAGTGCACCCTCTGATGTTGCTAGCTAATATGCTCCTAAACTGTAGGCTACGACGATTGCATAGGGACCAAGCCAGTTTGGTTCAAACTTACCTTTCTTTTCCCAATCCTGTTGATTGCGGGGATTTTCTTTGAGTACTAGATCACCAACGTTGAAGATCCTTGGATGGACTTTGTGGTTGTAGCTTTGAGACATTCTTTGATGATAGGCTTTGAGATGGTTGAAGGCATTTTGTCTCTTTTCCTCTAACAATTCTAGCTCTTGTAGCCTGGAAACTTTGTAGTCTTCATCTGTTATGAGACCTTTTAATGACACCTGTAAAGATGGTAACTCGATGTCAATGGGAAAAATGGCTTCTGATCCATAGACAAGGGCATATGGGGTAGCACCTGTGGGAGTGCATATACTGGTTCGATAGGCCCACAGAGTGGGATTCAGTTGTATGTGCCAATCACGGCTAGCATCATTTACGGTCTTCTTGAGGATTTCTAGAATGGTTTTGTTGGATGCTTCTGCTTGGCCATTACCTTGTGGATAATAGGGGGTGGAGAAATGGTGTTGAATTTTGAATTTGTCACAAAGCTCTTGAACATCCTGGTTCTTGAAAGGTCTTCTGTTATCCATGATAATGGATGAGGAAATTCCATATTTGCAAATGAGGTAATTGAGGATGAAGGAGGTGATCTATTTTCTTGTGATGTTGGAGAGTGGAATGGATTCAATCCACTTGGTGAAATATTCAGTGGCAGTTATTATGAATTTGTGGCCATTGGATGAAGGTGGGTGAATTTTTCTGACAAGGTCGAGTCCCCATTGACAAAAGGGCCAAGGTGTCATTAGAGGTCGTAGCTCCTGAGCTAACGTATGAATGAGGTTACCATGTATCTGGCACTGCTTGCGCTTCTTCACAAACTGATAAGAATCTGTCTCCATATTCGGCCAAAAATATCCCGAATGCATGAGTTTCTTAGCTAGAGTGGGACCGCTAGAGTTTGATCTACAAATTCTATCATGCACTTCTTTTAAAGTAATTTGAGATTCTTCACGTTCTAAACATCAGAGTAAAGTACCATCTAGACCTCAGTGATATAGGGTTTCAACGATAATGGTATAGCAAGAAGTTTGCCGAATAAAGGTACGGTGTTGGTTAGAGGACAAGTCAGGTGGGAGGGTATTGTCCTTGATGTAAGTGTAAATCTTGCCATACAAGGCTGAATTAGATCTGACTAAGAGGCATATGGAGTGTGTTTCAGGGAGATCATAAGCTAGTTGTACAACTGATTCTACCAAGAACTCATACTGTGATTCTTTCTCTGGTATCTCAAGGAGCGAGGTAATGGTTACCATGGTGTCTACTGCTTTGTTTTCAATGCGAGGTATCTGCTCAAAGGAAATGATCACAAAGTACCCTTTGAAGTCATTGACCATACACTTGTAGGGGATTAGCTTGTCATCTTTGGTTTGATAGTCGTCGTTGACTTGGTTGATCACCAGTTGTGAGTCGCCATAGACATGTAGCTCTTTTATCTTCCATTTTTTTGCCATTTTGAGACTAATGACCAAGGCCTCATACTCTGCTATGTTGTTTGTGCATGGGAATATCAAATGATAAGACTTAGGTATCGTATCACCTTGAGGGGTGATGAACAAGATTCCTACCCCCGATCCATGGTTTGTATAGGATCCATCAAAGTAGAGTTTCCATGAGTGAGATATTACACTGAGAATGGATTCATCTAGGCACTCGAATGTCATAGGTACATTGATGGAGCCTCTGCTAACTGATCAGCAATGATTTGTCCTTTGATAGCTTTTCTTTCTACATACTCGATGTCATATTCACTGAATAGAATCACCCACTTGGCTAGGCGGCCTGTCAGAGCTGCTTTGCTTAATAGGTACTTTAGTGGATCTATCTTTACAATGAGCATGATTGAATGTGCTAGCATGTAATGTCATATTTTTTGGGAAGCAAAAACCACAGCTAGGCATGATCTTTCTATTTGTGAATACTGTAGTTCATAGCCCACCATTGTTCGACTGATGTAGTAGATGGCTCTTTCTTTACCTTCATAATCTTGTTTTGCTAGGAGGGCTCCGAGAGATGTTGGTATAGAAGATGTAAACAGATACAGTGGCTTTCCATGGATTGGTGGTATCAAAATAGGCAAGTTCATGAGGTATTCCTTGAGTTTGCAAAATCCTTCCTCACACTTTTCATCCCACCGAAATGGTATGCTTTTGTGCAATAGGTGAGTAAAAGGTTGACACTTGTCTACCAGTTGAGATATGAATCGTCTGATTGCCTGTAGCTTGCCCTGTAGAGACCATAGTTGAGTGATGTTCTTTAGTGGAGGCATTTCCATAATAGCTTTGACTTTTGCTAGATCTACTTTGATTCTATTTGCTGACACAATGAAGCCTTAGAGCTTGCCCGAGGTGACTCCAAATACACATTTCTTTGGGTTCAACCTGACTTTGAAATTTTCTAGTCTTTGAAAGACCTTCTCTAATACATCCAGATGTGATTCTCTTGTTAGTGACTTTGCAAGGATGTCATCTACATAGTCCTCCATTGTGATGTGCATCATATCATGGAATATAGTGGTCATAGCTCTTTGATATGTTTCCTCAGCGTTCTTTAACCCGAATGGCATGACATTCCAGCAAAAAGTGCTCCATGGACAAGTAAAAGTAGTTTTGTTTTGGTCTTTTGGTGCTATCCTGATTTGATTATATCCGGAGAAACCATCCATGAGAGATAACATGGTATGTCTTGCTGTCAAGTTGACAACAATATCAATATTTGTCAATGGAAAGTCATCCTTGTGGCAAGCTTTGTTTAGATCTCAGAAATCATTGCATAATCTGACTCTGCCATCAGGTTTGGATGCTGGCACTATGTTGGATACCCACTCTAGATAGTCTATTGCTCTTATGAACCCTACATCTAGCAGTTTCTTGAGTTCCTCTTTCACTAATAATGCAATGTGCGGATGCATCTTTCTAAGCTTTTGTTTAACTAGCTTGACCCCTGGATCTAGCGGCATATGATGTAGAATTAAATCTAGATCCAAAATGGGCATATCTTCATATGACCATGCAAAGTTGACTTGCTTTTCCTTGAAGAATGGTATAAATTTGGCCTTTTCTGGTCGAGTTAGAGACTTTGCAAAGTGGATGATCCGAGGTTGTTCCTCTGTGCCAATGTTGACAAGTTCTATAGGTTCCATGAAAATTTGAGACTTTTCCTGGCACATGTCATCGAGGAGAGTGTCAAGCATTCCATCGTTAGGTGCCACAGTTGGGTTTTCACCATCGGATGTGTCCTTTCTTTTTACTAATTTTGGATCTGATATTGCCGCAGAGCCGTTTTCACCATCAGATCTAGTTTTTATTTCAATGTTTTTTGTGACTGGAAGGCTTGGCACCCTCTCCGAAATAGGCCACTGTGTTGAGTGCAATGGTAAAACTAGCTTTATGATCTCCCACGGGTAGGTGGTCCCTAAGTTCCATGTAGTCAATATAGGCATCATCATTTTGGAACATGTCTAGTTGTGGGGTTCCTCGTAGATCCTAGTTGATAAGTTTAGGATGCACAAGGGAAGGGTGTTAGAGGATGGATCTGATTCATTGGGTGTAATGGTTTGAATGGATATGCTGGTAGGATTGGTAGGGATAGGATTTGAGATGGTACTTTCCTCCAAATTATTTATCACGTTGGAACTTTGACCTTCCTCAAAAGTCATACTCTCAAGAATCGGTGAATCACACTCTAATGGTATGTGCATTAGAGTTAGTCCCTCATGGTAAGGAATATAGGTTTGAATGGTGTCCACTTCTATGTCTTCATAGGAGTGCTCTATGAGTTCCTCCCACTCATACTGATTGGAATCTGTATCACTGTCTTCTTCTAAGGCATGGATCTGTTCCACAAAACAAGCATTTGTTTTAGCTTTGCCCTTATCTTGGTAACCAAGTCCTCTTGTATTTCTTATCAATGAGGATGAGGAAGGTTGTATGGGTTCTACGATTCTGTCTTTTCCTAGGCTGATGGGGCCTTATCCTTTATAACCCATTCATTACAAGATGGGTTCACCACGCCCATAGATTCTGTTGGGAGCTTAGGATGTTCTTGTGGTGTGTCTTCTTCTTCTGTATAGATCCATTGTAAGACATCTCGTTCCTTAGTTTCATCTGATAGGGTCCCCCATTAGACAAAGGGAGCTACGGGAGCTGTGGGAGGAGTAGTTGGCTTTGGAAAATGTTTGGGTCAGCCAAAGGATCTTAGAGATAGAGGCATTTTGGCTAAGTTGAGGCTGTGCTCGATAAAGTATTCTCCTACCCCTATTTCTTTGATGGTAATTTTTTGCTCTTTAGGTTTGGATGAGGAAGCTTTAGAGGTATAATCATGCTGTGTGGTGGGGGATGTGCAGGCTCTATTGTTGGGAATGATACAATCAGGCTTTGACAGATAGAGTTGCAATGTTGAAAGGGATCGGGATCACCTTGAATGGTAATCAGTTTGGTGTTATGAGGAAATTTTATGCATTGGTGGTAGGTAGAAGGCACAACTTTCATGGCATGAATCCATGGTCTACCTAAGAGGATATTATAGGCTATCTCTCTGTCTAGAACTTGGCAAACAACGTCCTGTATGATTGGTCCCACTTGTATGGGTAGCACCACTATTCCTTTTGTAGTTCTTTCCTCTTCATCATATGCTTTGATAGTGATCTTTCTCCACGAATCCACTGCGTTCTCTGAGAACCCCAATGTAAGGACTAACTTGAGCATGCAAATGTTTAAACCGGCTCCTCCATCAATGTGAACTCATTTGATATGGTGTTTGTGAATAAAGGCGACGATATGCAAGGGTGTATTATGAGGCTGAGCCACTGAGAGGTCATCATGTTCAATAAATGATATGGGGCTTAAGGAGGTTAGAATTCCTACCATAGCCTAAAACTTCTCTTGGGCTAGGTTTGTGGGCACTGTTGTCTCCACTAAGGCTTTGTTGAGAATTTCCTTGTGTGAGGGAGATAGATGCAACAACTCTAGGATGGATATGTGGGTAGGAGTTTTTCGGAGTTGGTCTATGACACTGTATGTATGGGGATTAGATGGAGAAGGTGATGACCTTGGAGGAAGCGTGTTCAACATGACCTTACCACTGTGGGTGATGATGCTACAATCATTCTTGTTAGGCTCTGACTATTGGTTTGAGGAGATCACATTGACTTGGGGGACGTGCTCTGTTATACAGTTGATGGTGTAATCAAATGGCACGTTTGCATAGTTGGCATTGTTGTGTCCATTGTTCTGATTTTGCCTATTGTTATTGTTGTTGTCATTGTTGTTGTTGTTGTGGTTGGTGTTGTTGTGATATAGGAGCGGGTCCTTATATGCCACATGTGTCTTATTTGAGGTGTGTTGTTTAGTGTCCTCTTGATTTTGGTCAATTATGTCCTGAATGACATGTTTCAGATGGATACAGTTGTTGGTTGTGTGACCTCTTCCTTTGTGATATTCACAGAAATTAGTGTTTTTCCAATAAGAAGGTTTCACTTGAGGTTCATAATTACTAGTTGGAGGAAGAGTGATCTCGTTGTTGGCTAACAACTTTCTCAATGCAGACTCTTGGGACTCCCCTAAGGGTGTAAATTTTTGCCTAGGAGTGGGGGTGAACCATGGCTTTGGCTCACGAGTGTATGTCTTGTTTGGTGTAGGATTGCTTGCCTCTCCTTTGAGAGTGAAGATAGGTTGTTGTTTGGGAGCAGCCGCTTTGGCATCTACCACTCCATCGTTGACAATGTTTTTGTTCTTTGTCCAAAATTTTGACTTATCTATGGGGTAGTTGGAGTTAGGTGTGTCTTTGTACAATTTTATTTGCACCTTGGCGATCATAGCTTTCTCAATGAATAATCCCATCTCAATGACCTTCATAAATGTTGTTGGACATTGGATTTGGATTTAGTAACTAAGATCAGGGTTAAGATTGTGTACAAACATCTCGTTCATTTGCTTCTCAGGCATGTGATAAGAGCATTTGCTTGTGAGTTGTCTCCACCTTTGTAAGAAGGTGGTGAAAGATTCACCACTCTTTTGCTTGGTGTTACATAGGTCTAGCATGGAGACTTTGCGCTCTATGTTGTAAGAGAAGTGCATGACAAATTTGTTCACTAACTCGTCAAAAGTTTTGATACTTGAGGTGAGTCGTGAGAACCATTCCATGGATTGTCCTCCCAGTGATCCAGGGAATAGTCTCATTAGGAAAGTTTCATTGTGAGCCACTTCTATGCATGCTGCATTAAACTCCCTAATGTGGTCTCTTGGGTCCCCTTTTCCTTTGCATTTGTCAAACTTAGGAACTTCGAATCGAAGGGGGAAGGGTACCATGTTCAAACTTCTATCAAAGGGGTATGGTGCGATATCCTCCAATGAATATGTTTTCGTAGGTGTCCCTGTTTTGAGTTCTGCATACTTCTGTTGTAAGGCTTCAATTTATTTTGTTAGTGCTTCTATGGGTGTGTCTTGGTTTGTTTTACCTTTGCCTTTATCCAAGGAGTTTTCCTCATTTGTGCTCTTTTCAAGAATTCTTTCTTCTCCTGGTTCTATTAATGCATTGACGTCAATGTCAGTGGGGAGTTTAAGCCCTTTGTTTTCAAGATGAAGAAAGTATTTTTGAGGGTCCTCTTTGAGCATTCTATCTAGCATGCGCTGAAATTTTTGATTTTGGAGGGCTTCTTGGTAATCTTCATGAGTGATTTCCTCATCACTGTCGTGAGGGGATACAATGCACTCAGATGTTTCAGCCATTTCGAGTTATTTTTGATACTATGACCTTGTTAAAACCATGCAAGGTGATGTGGGACTAGAGACTCTATCAAGATGCTATTGCAAGTTTGTGAGAAGGGGATATTTGTTTTGATGAGATTTGAACAAGGGACTCTTTTGATCAATGATTCCAAGCAAGGCGGCCGATACAAGACGATAGCCACTAGTAAGGGTAGTTGATACCTGGTTTACTATGTAGGGACTAGTCATGCACCAAGACTACTAGCGAATTTCTATGACCTACTAGAGTTACTTGAATCAAAATGATCTAAAAAGGACTTGAACTTATCTGATATGGGATTGTTTGACTCTATTTTGGGAATATCTGGTAGAAAGATGGATGAGATGACCAATGAGACAGGTTTTAGCATGGAAACGGATGGAAAGTGACTACACGGTAAAATGTGATCTCAAAAAATGAAAAAGGACTGAAATGGGTACCCTAAAATGGAGGAAAATTTCTCTCGAATAGTGTGGAATAGCTCTCTGTTTGAATGCACAGGTGACAGATGTGCATGAACAAGTGACAAATGTGCCACAAGTTAAAACAAATGCACAGTTCTGTAGGATAAATGCACAGTAACAGTGGATGAATGCATTGTAGGTCAGTATGAATGCGTTGTAGGTCGATGTAAATGTGCAACAGAAAGTGGCAAATGTGTAGGTCTTTTTTTAAAAATGTTTTTACAAGTTTTTAGCACATTTTTAATGTTTTTTGGCTTTTTTTGTTGCAATTTGGTGTTTTTGATCTGATCTTTGTCAATTATGGCAGGAAAACACATCAAACACAAAGAAAATTTTCATGTTTTTTAATTTTTTTGTGATTTTTTAGACTCTTTTTGACTCAACAAGAAAGTACAATTCATAGGCTAGTAAAGATAGTATTTGTTGGATCCCCTAGATATGCATATTCAAAGCAGATAGCTTCATGATCTTGGTAGCACCGGCTCCACTCCATGGTACACACTTCTCATGCATACCAAGATCTAGGTTTCCCAAGGCTCGTACCCCCACCGAACCTTAGGATTGTCCCTGCTATCTCTACTAAGAACCACATAAATCAGGGTGGCTTCAAAGGTTCCACCTTTTGCACCAACAAATAGAAGCATTTTGGCTGCTAAAACAAGGATGACTAGTAAGGGCTACCGTTCAAGGGGTTACACATGCGGCATCACTACTCTCCGTTATGGAATCTCCCAGCCTTCAAGAGTTACCCATTGGAGGGTTTTGGGGGAGGTTCACTGTCGGTATAACACATCCAAACTCATTGTTTGAAGCTTTCACTCCAAAAACAATTTATTTATAGTGGCTTAGTAGATCTTGGCTTTAGCTTGTTACCACTTAAGGTCATTCCCCGAGGACAAAATGGATATCCAAGTGCAGGCCTCTCTAAAGGATTAACACATGTGAAAATGATATGTTTGGCATTTTGGTCACCCAAGATAGGGGAGAGCATAGGCCTGGTATCATTTCCAAAAACACAGAAGACAGTTGTTCTTTTCTGCTAGTTAAAAAGAAAAAACCTAAATGAGCTATCTACTTGGGCACACACGTGAGTTGTTAACTTTGAAAAGCAAGATAGCAGTGGTTCATTTTATCTTCCTAGCATGATGACTAGATTCAATTTGTAGATGCAACAAGATTCAAGTTACTCCCCTCCTAATTAGATCTAGATGTGAGTTTGCATGAATAATCGATTACTATCCTTTAAGAAAGAGATGATTTACTAACAATGCAGTTAGAATGACTAAACCAGCTCTTAAACCTACAAGTAGATGAGAATATTCCTGCAAAAAATGTGTTAGCATTAGAAAAAAATCACAAGAAAAATCCTAAAAATCACTACTCAGGACAGATGTGTAGTTATAGAGCTTAAATGCGCAGAAACAAACAGCATATGCAGAGACATTTTAAAAGCACAGAAATAGAGAAAAAAAGCACTGAAATGGAGAGCAGATGCATGTTGATTATGATGTTAGTCATAAATGAACATAGAATAAAAGTTACACATCAACCTTTACTCATCTTGAAAGATACGATGAATTCAAAGAATTCATGATCCCAAGTCTCCTTGGATTAGTTCTTAATCAATTGACGTTACTCAGTAGTTGATGTGTGTTACTGTTTTCAATTCAGGGGCCTTATGTTTGATCATCAACAGGATTCAGTCTCTATAAAGATGCTACACAGAAGGTTATCTACACAGGATATTTCCACAAATAGTGTGTCTGTACTCAAATCTTTACATGACATTTATCAATTGTACATGCTTTAACTTCAAATATGCTATAAATCTTCAAGTATCTATGAGATGTCTGCATACTTCATGTATTTTGCTCTTGATTATCTATTATTTTCAATTGTGATGGTGAATTGTTCTGAAATTAAAAGGAATGTAAACAAATACTTCAAATTATGATGAATCTTTAGCTATTGAGCCACATACATACTTGATACAGTCATGAGAAAGAATAAATCAAACCATATTTTCACCAGGATGTTCCATAGCTAGATACAGTTGATGCTAACTTTAAAGGACGATGAATGAAGATAATATATGCAGACTGATGAGCACTCCAAGGGACACAGCAAATCAAAGCATATATCAAGATTTTAGACACAGATTACTCAGAATTTACGATGATTTGTAATCAAAATAGTCTTCTCTTTCATTAAGTATGCAAAAACATGTACATATACAATAACTTTGAAATAAGCCCTGATACTTCAGCAAACAAATTTTAATTAAGCTTCCAATGTCTAAAACAAGGCATCCCTGCACCTTTTGTAGAATAAGTTGAGGGAGCAGTTACGCATGATCTACAATCAAGATTTATCAAGTGAGATCAACGGTGCACATTTCCTTTTGACTTAGTGAAAGATATCTTGTGGCACGGGTTGCCAGCTGGCAACCATCTAAATTACTTATTTTCTCCAAATGTCGGATGCTTATGCCTTCTTTGGTATTGCATCTTCATCTACTCTTTATTTTTCAGGTTCTTCATCCTCCTCATCAGGAGCTTCAGGATCATCACTTCCTGTATCTTCATCATCATGATGAACATTGCTCTGCATATGGGCCTGCATGATTATCCTGACATTTTCATATGTTCCCACCACTTGTTCAACTTCTCAGCAATCTTGGGTTTTTGCCTTAGCAATGGTGTGTTTGTGGGCCTGATATTTATCTCAAACTACCTCCAACTTGCTTCTCCTACTGCTTGATGTTTCATTGTAATTTTCCACCCTGACCTTAATCCTCATGATCTTGTCCATGGCTTCTTCCGTCAGGTGGTTAAGAGGATCATCAGCTATCAACTGGAAGTTATTATGCAGAGCCTTTATAGCAAAATCTGCATCTTGATTCTCAATCTTCCCTTTTACCTTCCCCTCTAGGGCCTCTAGGATCTCTGCTTCAAATGACATCATGTCATGCAGCTTCATGCTGATGTCTCTTAATTTACTACTGCACTTCTTCAATATATCACACTCAAATATGGTACCCTTGTACCAAATATCTACCAACATGGCAGTATTATTATCCAACACCTATTTTTTTATTAGAACTTGAGGATTAATCCTCTTTATTTCACCCAAAACACTCAAGACTTTCTCTAATTGGAATGACCTTCTCTCAGCCTCCATTTGCAATTTATCAACCTTCCTTCTGGAGATACTTAGAGAATTCCACCTCTACAAAGAGGCTTTCACTACTTCTTCAGTTCCACTGAGTGTGGATAACATTCACTTTCTCATTATTACTGACTCATGTTTCATAAGGTCTAACTTATTGACCTCCTCCTGAGAAATTGCAGTCAATGGGACTGCTTGATCTAATACTGTGTTATCAGGGTTAATTAACCCTTTTATGTATGCATGCAGCTGGGCAATGTGCTCCTTATGCTACTTATTTTTCTCCTTTTCTCTATTCATCATTTGGGTTAAGGAGTTAATTATATCCTTCCCCTCTTGGCCTTCTTGATCGTCATTGGCAAATCCCAAATCCACTGTAGTTATCTGGAATTCTTCCAGAGTGATCTTGCCCTTTTCTTTCTCAACTGTGGGGAGTGCTACCTGAGTAGTTCTTCTACCTGTAACAGGATCTCTTCTTATTGCCAAGGTTAACCTGGCCTTCCTCTTTAGCTTCATGATGGTCTCTGAAAATAGTGTTGACACATCGAACTCTTGGATTTCAAAACCTGATTCCACACCTACTTCTTTCTCAAGCCATGGAGGAACTTGGTCTTCAGATCCTTGTCATCTATCATCATCATCATCATCACCTTGTTCTCCAATAACTGCATCTATTTTTGATGGAGATGGTGACTTCCTTGTTTCTTCCTCATGATGCTCTCCATGAGGGTGATCCTGGGGTACTTCCTCCTGTTGAGGAACTTCTTCTTGTTGTGGAGGATCTTGCGGTGCATCTACATGATGATCTTGTAATTGGTCTTGTACTTCAGCCCTTTTTGTTTCACCCTCTTTGGTAATTTCCTCATTATGAGGCACATTTGCATCTGTGGATGTCATGGTATTTGTCTTAGGTGTATTTACTTGATCCTGGATCATGTTTTGCTATGCACCTACTATCTCTACATCCTGAGTCTTTAGGTCATCCTGACCTGAGGTTTCTTGATTACTTGAGGTTTCTTGGGTCCTAAGGGCATCATCAGTTGATGTATCTTTTTCTTCCCTGCCCTTTTCTTGGACTTCCACTATTTTGGCCTTAGCAGGTATTTCTTATTGTTGACCCATATTTGGAGTGCTGCTTTCCACTTCCGTCAACTTGACTTCTTCTATATTTTCTATTCTTTCAGGTGAACCTGCTTGATGTTCAAGATGTGCATCTTCCTTATCTGTTAGGTCAATCACCATAGGGCTGGTCACCTGATCCACTAATTTATCATGCCCTATCTGTTGGGCTGCCCTCTCTGGGCTATCTTCCTTTTTTTGTTCTGCTTGCTTCAATTCTTCTAATATCATCCTCTATGAGGATGGTGTTTCTTGTGGAGTTATGCAAGCACTTGAAGCAAGGGTCTCCATCTTCTAAGAAGCTACATCTTCTACCACTTCATCATCTGATAAGTCAACAGTCTCTTCCAGTGAGATAGGACCGCCTTGACTTGCTCTAGTGGTCTCTCTTTTCTACTCTTCAGCTTTCTCGGTCTTAAACTGTACTATGGTAGGAAGTGGCACATTATGTTGCAACTCTTTCCTGAACACTTCACTACCTGCTCCCCTTAGCATCATAGGGTCATGTCTTATTTCACCCCTAATATGTGTTCTTGGCTTCTTAGGGCTAGATGCCATTAAGGGTGCCTTCCTCTTCCTTGTGAATACCATAGGATCATCATCTGAAAGCTCCTTAGTTATTGGCTCCTCCTCAACAAGGATATCTTCTTCTTCATATTGCCTTGAGGATTGGCCCACATCTTGTGTTTCTGTAGTCTCCATAGCCATCCTCAAGATTCTATTGGTCTTTTGTTTATCCTCTGGACGTGGAGCTGATGAGGCTGATGCCTGTCCAGATGCAGATGCATCCTCAGCTGGGATATCTATCCTTTCAACTATTACTCCCTTAGGCGTATCTTTAGTTTTCTTCTTTTTATTGGGAGGTCCTTTGCTTTGTTTCTGAGGTGGTAGCCGCTCTCAATTAGATTTCCTCTTCTCTACCAGAAAGTCATCATATTCTTCATCTGAAATCTCTTTCCTTTTCTTTTATTATCTACTGTGACTGCCACACCTCTCTTTTTCAGTGCATTAGTTTGTTCTTTCACCCATGCTTGGGTCAACTGTAACACTCCACCTATAAACCTATCCAATGCAATATCTTCAAGCTACATTAGGTCAGGGGCTAAAATGGTGTCATTATACACCCTCTTTTCTTCATACTCATTTGACAATAACCTGCTATCATCCTTCTTCAATTGTGTAGGTATTGGAATACAATCAAATGTCCTGATCTAATTGAGGGCGAGTCTCTGGTATTTTCTCCTTCTAACCTCAGCCTCATCCTCACAATCTGTCCAAAAATCCTCCAAGTGCTTATGATGGATGGGCTTCCCTATGATCTTTTGCATTCTTTCATAGGGGTCATAAGATCTGGCCAGTGGGAATAGCTGTAAATTCATCAAGTTCGGACTACCTATGGCCTTCTTTATATTCTCTGAATCAGGGCATATATACCACCTATAGTTATTGGAAACAAAACTAGAGGAATCTTATTATTTACCTTGTATGCATCCAGTATTGTTGATATCTGTCTTACAAACTCCATTAGGATTACCCCATCAGTAGGGTACCTGGGTAACATTAAGGGCTGCCCCTCAAAACCTTCTACACTTATGTAGGAGAATGTGGCAAACTGGATGAACCAGGTGCCATTTATGTATATCATTTCTTGAGCTTCCATGCTCAGTCTTTTGGTTCTATCTTCTTCCATTGTCCTAACCAGCTGCATAGAAAATGCATCATTTACTAGTTTGTAATCATGGAGATAGTGTGCTCTCTGCAACTGACGATAATGATCCCATATATGGGCATCATTCAAACTACCACCAATCTTTCCAACTATAGTAAGTGCATCAAAAGTACCTTTTAATGCACATGAATATACAATATATGATGTCATATGAAATGAACACTCCAGGCCTCCTAGGTTCATGAGCTGCTCATTTAGGGCATCACTGATTATTTTAGCCCATAATGGCTTATTACCTATGTAGATGCACATTATTATAACTCCATACATCCAGTCTTTGAAGCCTCCAGCATTAGATTGGCCTGTCACTCTGCTAAGTAAGGCAATCATATATTGATACTCATCATCAAAGTCAAACTTGTACAAATGCACTGGTAATTTAGCAGTGGCAGGATAAGGACTGTTCTTTGCCCTCCATTGATACATCCTTTTTCTTGCAGCCTTCTTGTTGTTTATATACTCAGTTTCTAATTTCTTCAGATCCATGATGACTACCTTCTTTCCCAGTGGGAGGTTGAATGTAGATGTAATTCCTTTGATAGATAAGTCTGCATATATTTTCCCGTGCTTTTCTAGCCTCCTTGTCTTAGGGTTATAGTTTCTGGCACACTCAATTACCAATTCTGGAGTCTCCATGGAGTAAGGAAACCCAACAGCATACCACATACCTGAGGCAAAAATGTTGTCCAGAAGGGTACTATCTCTATCTTTTCCCATCTTAGCTGACCATGCCACCAAATCTGTGTTTCCCTGATGTGTATTTGCAATGATGCCAAACTTAAACTGCACTCACTCTGGTTGAGCAAACATAGGTTTGAGAAATTCTGCATCGGACATGGCTTCCTACAATAAACACAATTGGTCTTACAACAAATCCACATGCATGCATATACAACATTTTACTTTCATGGCACCATGCATATTATACTTATTAATCTTTATTTCATCATGATATGTCCAATTACAGAGCAAAACCAACAAAGGACTTACTACCTGGCCATGTAGAAAATGACAGCAGGAGGGCTTTAACTACTTACCTGATAACGCTTATCTCCTTAATTAAGTAGATGGTTATGATCACGTGTTCCGTTCTACTGTAGGCTGTTAGCATCTGCAGGTAGCTCGTACGAGGGTTTGAATGTCATGTGCTCTATAAATCTCATTTCTTTGCAAGGTAAATGTAAAATGATTGTGAAAATTCACTTTATCCCCATTATTAAGGCAAATTAGGGTAGCATAAGGCAAATTTGATTATAACCATTGATCTTCTGTCATAAATCTATAGGCATTGCCAGGTGTTTAGATCGTATTCGCAGCTGGCGAGAACCACCTACTACATTTATGTGCATTAAATGTTACGCGTCAAGAGGAGCGGGGTGATCTTCAGAAGATTGGGTGATATTAAGAATATCGGGTGATATTCAGATTATCACCCCCTGTGTGTAATATGATCATCTGCCTTTGAACGGGAAAGCTTATGTGAAAACATCAGGTGATGTTTTGATATTGGGTCATGTTTTGAAAATTAGGGGATGTTTAAAATGTTGGGTGATGTTTTGATATGACCCCCTGAAACTAAAGTGACCTTTTCTCAGAATATCAAGGTGACATCATCAGGATAATGACTTGATTCATCGTTGTTGCACTATGACGTCATCATCATGCTATGTAGAAAGGGTCAACATTGGAAATATACCTCCGTGAGGTAAAAGGATGATGACATCATCATCAGGGTGATTTTCTTTGTTTATTGGGATTGGATGACGTCATCATCATATTGGTTCCAGGGTGATATTCAGAATATCGGGTGATGTTCAAAATATCGGGTGATATTCGAAATATGAACCTCGCAAAATATATGAAGCTGTTAGATGGGTAAATATTGCTATCACTTTAAAATTGACGTCCAGATCTCTGGATAAATGATTATCGGGTGATAAAATTATATCGAGGTGATCTTTCTTAAGATGACTGGTATTTGTAAATGTGACCCCCCTCGAAATATCAGGTTTGACCAGAACTTTGACTTGTCATAACTTTAGTTCCCTAATGAATATCAGGGTGATCCAAAAGGTAAACCTGCATGAAATTTTGTACTCTTTCCAACCATGAGGTTACTTATATAAAATACTAATTTTGAGAAACTAACCTCATCATGATGACTTACCCAGCTTCTTTATGCAGGATCACCTGCATGACTTACTTTTGCCAGACCGCCAGAAAGCAGAAAATACAAGCCAAGCCAAGCAAAAAGTTGGGTCCCTATTTTGACAAGTCAAAATGGGGCATGTTGTGTAACCACGCAACAACTTGCCACCAAAGAAAACAACAAAATTCTAATGATTCAAGTGGGGTGATCACATTCATATATAGTATTCTAACTCTTTCTAAGTATAAGCATCATAATCTTTTTCTATGACAAATTTTCATCATTGCAACAGTGCTAACAAAGGATCAAGTGTGTGTAAATGATTAATTATCTTCATCTTGAAAGAAAGTTGAAAACATAAGTAACTGATGTTGAGCTACATAGTTTGGGATCATCCCTCATAGCCAACCTGGATAGAGCCTTGCTGCCAGCAGGTGTCCATAGCCCTGGCAAGGTTATCTATACAATCTCCCTAAGTAGAGCCCCACTACCAGCAGGCGTCTATAGCCCTGGTAGAGTTACTTAAAAGGCCTAATTTTATTTCTTTTCTAATTTTTTTTTTGTAAACTTTATATATCTAATGTCCTCATGTAAGCTCAGTGTGCAAGGTATGGTCACTTGTTGATTTAGGTTGGAGATTGTATTGGTAGCAAGGGAGTCCCTTTAGATTTTTCACGTAACACCTATACTTGTGTGTTCAACAAACCCAAGGCTATTAGGTGAGTCATTGTGAAAGAATCACTTTGATCAAGAAAAGGCACCCTGATGAAAAAATATCACAGACCTGATCACAAGTACTTCTCAGAATGAGTCATAACGCATATGTAAATCTATTCTCATCACTTGAATCCTAACAATTTAGTTATTTTCTAGGGTAATGAGCTGCATCATCTTGACTAACCAAAACAAAAACTCAACCAGCAAACAAAACAAAAACCAAAACAAAATAAACTGTACAAACAACTATACAAATATACACTATAATACACATGACTATCATGAAGCTACTTAGGCTTGGAAATAATGTTTAAGGAATTGTCCATTAATTGGTAATGGAACATCCTCACCTATCAAGTTTTTAAGCCTATAAGTGTTATCTCCTAGTATTTCAGAAATTTGGAAGGGACCTATCCAGAGTTTGTCAAACTTACCATGGTCTCTTTTCCTCTCATGTGCTTTGTCCCACACCAGGACTAAATCTGATATCCTGAAGGCTTTAACCTTGGCTCTTTTATCAAACCAGCATTTGACAATAGCCTGATGTTTGGAAAATTGATCAATTGCCTAACTTCTTTTCTCTTCCAGGTGCATCAACTAAAGCAACCTGGCTTCTTGCTTATTGTCTATGCCTAGGTGTTCTTGGGCAAACTGCAGTGTAGGAATCTTTAGGTTAATAGGGAGGATGGGATCCACCCCATATACTAAGTGATAAGGTGAGTTTTCTATTGCAACCTTATTCCTAGTTCTGTCTACCCATAGGGCATACTTAAGTAGGGTGTTCCACTCCCTAGGGTTCTTTTCTATTAACTTTTTTATGATATTCAACAAATTTTTATTGGTGGATTGTGCTAATCCATTCCCTTGGGGATAATAGTTGGATGAGAACTTCAATATAATCCCATAATCAAAGGCCCAGCTTGATAATTTGGTGGAGGCAAAAGTAGAGCCATTATCACTTACCAGAGCATAGGGAACCCCATACCTAGTGACAATATTACTTTCCAAAAATCTGATGACATCATCAGCATTGCAGGTCTTGGTGCTGACAGCTTCAGTCCACCTGGTACAGTAGTCAGTAATTGTTAAATTGTACTTGTGGCCTGATGATGATGGATGATTAATTGGTCCTATGAAGTCCATGCCCCATTGTGCAAATGGGCGCATCTCCATCACTGGCTGCAAGGGTTGAACAGCATATCTCTCTCTATTGGCAGCAACCTGACATACATGACAGCATTTAATATGTTCAGCAATATCCTTGAAAATGGTAGGCCAGTAGTATCCTGCCCTAAGGATAGTGTGAGTTGTGGCCAAGGGTGACCCATGTGCTATTCCAAACTTGTCATGTAGCTCTGATAACACTTTTTCTGCTTTTGGCTTCTCTAGGCATCTTAGATATATTCCTTCATAATTTTTCTTGAAAAGGACTCCCCCTTTCATCATATACTTCTGTGACCTTATTTTTAGGGCTCTCCTTTGTGAGGCCTGCAGTCTTGGTGGACATCTTCCAGTAATCAAGATGTGCCTGATGTCTGAGTACCACTCTCCATTGTCCTTTGCATTAATAACATAGTGCTGACTCATGATATTTGGGTCTATCTCTGATATCATCTGACTTAAAGTCTATCCTCTCACTATCTTCATGGGTGTAATTTCCATGTCATATTCTTGTAGGACTGTGATCCACTTAGCTCTTTTTTCACCTGGCTCACTCTGCATTAAGAGCATCTTCACTGCCGCATCAAGCACCATAGCTATAACTTTACTTCTTAATATATATTCCCTGAACTTCTTCACTACTCTGACCAAAGCAAGTGCCTGCCTTTCAACATCCATATATCTCAGTTCAACATCTTTGAAAGGGCAGCTCATGAAGGCTATGGGCTTCTCTTCCTTTTCTTCATTTCTTTGTGTCAGCACTATTGCAGAGGTATGCTTTGAAGCAAATGAATATATATACAAGTCCTTGGTGTAGTCTGGACTGATCAGAATTGGAGCATCTGATATAGCTTTTTTGATGTCTTCAAACGCTGCTCTAACCTCTGGAATCCACTCAATGTTTGCATCCTTCTTGAGCATGGCATTTAAAGGTCTAATAATTTTAGTAAAGCCAGTGATAAACTTCCTAACAAAATTAATCTTACCAAAGTAAGATTTAAGCCCCTTTTTGCTTCTAGGAAGCTATATTTTCATAATGGACTCCACCCTGTTAGGATCAATGATAATCCCATTTTCAATTATCAGGTGGCCTAGTAATTTTCCTGTTGTTACCCCAAATATGCATTTCTTGGGGTTCAAGGATATCCCATATTGCTCACATTTTTTAAGCACATTTCTGAGATCCTCTACATAGTTTCCTCTATCTTTAGAGAACACTGTTAAGTCATCCATGTATATGACTATGCATTTTCCTATTAAGCCTCTAAAGGCTATGTCCATTGCTCGCTGGAATGTTGCTCCAGCATTTATCAGCCCAAATGGCATGCGCATGTAGGTGAATATCCCCCACTTTGTGGTGAAGGTAGTTTTTAGTCTGTCAATTTTATCTACCATTACCTGGTTATAGCCTGAGAAACCATCCAGGAATGACATCATTTGGCCACTATTTACAATTTGCAGGACCTCATCTAGGGAAGGTAAAGGATAATTGTCCTTTTCAGATGCTCTGTTCAAGTTCTTGAAGTCTACACATAGTCTGATGTCTCCATTTTTCTTTCTTACTGGAACAAGATTTGCTAGCCATGTGGAATGCCTGATAGGAAATATGATCCTGGCATTTAATAGTTTCTTAACTTCCTCAAAGATAATAGGTTCCAGCAAAGCATTGACAGGCCTTTGCTTCTATCTGAAAGGCTTGGCATCTAGCTTGAGGGGTATGGTGTGTGTGATGACTGATGTGTCATAGGTTTTCAGCTCATCATAGGTCCAAGCTATGACATGTATGTAACCTTTGAGAGCCTGGGTGATTCCTTCTAACTCTTCTTCTGTGCAAACTTTTCCTATCAAGACATTCTTCTTTTCATCACTCTGTCCAATGTTCACTTGTGAATATTGTCCTCCATCAGCTTTTGGAAGATCTTTTTGCTTAACATGTTATCTAGATCAAAAGCTCTCTCCAGCTCAATCATTCCTTTAGGAATCTTATTGTTGGGCAACTCCAATATTTCTTCTTCCTCCCAGACATGTTCCTCTACATTGTTTTCATCTATGATTTGAGCATCAAATATATCTCTATTGGAGATGAAGTCCAGGATATGCTGATCATCATCAAACACTTGGAGGTTGGTCACATTATTAGGCACAGAATGTACTGATACTAGCTCTACTAAGAATCTTTTTAGTTGTAAAATAGACAGTGGCTCTAATGTACTAGCAGCTTGGGCTAAAGCATTTGCTCTATGGTTCTGTTCTCTGGGTATGTGGGTGATATTGAATGCATCAAAAGACTCTATCAGGTCCCACACCCTGTGTCTATAATTAGACAGCTTTTTATAATTGTAGGAGTAAATTCCTCTTACCTGTCTCACTACTAATTCTGAGTCACCGTAGACATGCAGAATTTTTACTTTCTTCTTAAGGGCAAACAGTATCCCATGGATTAAAGCTTCATATTCTGTTACATTATTAGTGCATGGGAATTGTAATTTGTATGCTACTAAGTAGGATTTTCCTGATGGACCAATGAGATCTACCCCTACTCCAGCTCCTTGTTTGGACTTGGATCCATCAAATCTAAGGATCCATGGCTTATCTTCAGCAAAAGGTTTATTTGAGCCTTCCTTTTCCTTTGCAGCTCTGGCAGCTACACCACTTGATATCCACCAGTTTTCAATCAAGGCTTCCTGTGGAGATCTCTGCTGTTGTGTCATCTTATGGATCTCTTTTTTTAGAAACTCTTCAAATTTAGATAGATTGCTGCCTCTATCCTCATCAGATAATTCATAATCTGATTCAACTAAACAATCACTCCCTTTGGTGATTTTCCCTTTTCTCTTAACATTACTCTGGTTACACACCAACATTTCCTCTATTTCCTGGACATGATTTTCATCCAACGATATAGATTCTCCTATTCCTGTAGGAAACAAACAACAATTAGCATCGCTATCATTACCGCTATCTGATGAACTTACCTCTGATGATGATGATGATGATGATGCTGATGCATCATTGTATGCTTGCTCTAACTCCAGCATGTCCATGCATGCTTCACAGGTTTTCTCAGAATGTGACTCATTATGCAACCTGCAGCAACCATCCATTAAAATATAATGAAAAGGCATTTTTAATAACTTACATCATTTTACCTATTTAGTTAAATGCATCTCGAAATCCTTCAAATGATTTATCTCATTTTCATTCCTAGGGTCATTACCAGATTTTACAACTATTTCATCATCCTAAGGATCATCATGATTATGATGAACATCATACATCAGGATCTCTTCTATCTTGACAGTCTGTGGCCTCATGGAGTAAACTCTAGGTTCTATGTCCATATACATGATCTTGTTAGTTTTGTTATATTCAGTGATCATGCGCATCATTCTTGGTTCAACATCTATTCTTATCTGGTTCGGTATCCCCTTCCAGGGTAACCACATATGACTGAAATCTATGGACATGTAGCCGTTGAGGGTTTTGGACCAGTCTCAGTTGAGTAACATCCCATAAGTCTCAGGTATGTCAACTACCTGAATGTCAATATAATACTGGATCTTGGGGTCAGATGCTAGCTGCATGTGGATATGAATTAACTCTCCTACCACGCTTACTTCTATTTTATCCAATTGAGTCACCTTCTTCAAAGATTTGCATATAGACAAGGGCATCACATTAGTAGATGCTCCTGAATCTACTAAACAATTATGCAGGTTTTTGCTGAACATCCTTATAGTCAGTAAGAACGAGGGTGACTCACTCTTATCTCTATATAAGGTCATGTGGGAAGTTTCTACAACTTGAACAGTAGCTAGTACCTTTTGTTTGACATTAGGATCCTTAGCAGCATGATCCTACCAACAAACTGACCTAAGGAGTGACTATCCTCTTTAGGCGTAGGATCATCCAGTGATTTCATAAATGCCTTCTTGATGGTAGGAGTTTTGAGTAATTCTAACAAGGACAAGCTGATTTTGATTTTCTTCATTTCATCAGCTAGATATGTGACTAGCTTGTCAGATTCATGAGGTAGATTGGCAATTTTTGGTGCTGTATTAGGTGATGCTAAGTACTGAGCATTAACCTTGGGAAATCTAGGGTTATTACTTGCCTTGGGATCTGGAGGTGTATTGAAATTATTTACAGGTAAGGAAGAGGTCAAAGAACTAGCAGACCTGTTTGCATTATTTCTTAGATTATAGTTATGCTTACCTGGATATTGCTGTTGGTAGGCATGTACCTCCTCATACTCATTTGAAGGCTCATTTTCATCCTTAAAGGGGAAAACATAATTTGACTCAAAAGCCATGGCTAATTCCTCACATGTCAGGGTATAATCTTGGTGGGCAGGTACTGCATGTTGATAGGGATGATGAGTATAACTCTCTAACACTAAGGTAGAATCATATCCACAAGGAACAATTTCATTTCCTTCCACCTAAGGTTGATTTCCTAAGGTGTTGGATACTTCAGTCTAAAAAATGCTAGCAACATTTCTGAATTGAGGACAGTCTAACTCTGCATGTGCATTGGTGTTATGAATTCTACGCCAGTTAGTAAGGGCTGCCTCTGCAAGGTTGACTCTAGTAGTCTATTTGGGTTCACCAAGAGGCTGATTGTTTAGGGGTGATGGCAAGGAACCATTGTTTGGCCTGTTGTTCCACACTTTTGGCTATCTTTGAGGATTGTTATTACCGTTGTTATTGTTGTAATTGTTGTTGTTATCCCATTATTAAGATAATTTGGTCTGTCATTGTTATAGCCTCTATTTTGATTAGGCTGAGAGTAGAAGTTTTGACTCCTTAAGTGAGTGATCTCAGTGGTAAGCTTTCTTAGCTAAGCTGATATTTCTTTGATCTCTTCCTTCTCTTCCTGAACCTTGGCAACTACATTTTTAGTTTGGGGCTTAAAAAAGGAAGATCCATTATTCTGATTAGACTGATCTAAAACCTGAGGCATCTGTGACTATCCAGGATACTGCATTATCTGGCCATTTCCATTTGGAGGTGGCATAATACTCAATGGAGGTATTTGCAAAGGACTAGGCATCATAGCAGGAGGCATCATGGCTCCATTAGGCTGTTGCTGGGTAGGATAACTTGGATAACCAGGATAACCAGGAAGTGTTGGAAATGCTATGTTTGGTGTAGGAGCAAGAACTAGCTACTGACTGACTTTGATAGCTTCTTGGAAAGCTCCTATTAAAGTTGTTACATTAGGATGTGCTCTCCTGATGAACATGGAGGTTAAAGGATCTAGGGCTAAATAATAAATGCTCCTGATAGCTTCATCTGCTACAACATATGGTGCAACTAACTTAGATAGCATTTTCTGGAACCTAGTGTTGAAGTTAGCAATAGGTTCACCTTCAAACCATTTAATTATGGCAAATAGGTGATAGTTCATTGAAGGATCTATTGGTGCTTTGAATCTATCAGTGAAATCTTTCTCTAGGACTGCCCATGAATTAACTGAAGCCTGACCAAGACTAATGTACCAATTATAAGCTTCTTCCCCTAGGGAATAAGGAAATAACCTACAGACAACATCCTGATGCTCTATTCTAGGCCTACAACAAGCTTCCTTGAAAGCTCTGATGTGATCATCTGCATCTTGATAGGGATGATACTTTGGACAAATTTTATCTGGATTCTTTGGCAAAGCATGATAGGTAGTGAAAGTTAAAGGTGATTCAGTTGCAAAGAAAGACATAGCAACTGGTGGAGGTTGAGCCTATGGTATGATCGGCTGAGATTGGACCTAGGGTTGAGCCTAGATAGGAGGTGTCACAGATAGTTCTGAAGGTATTTGTAAACCAATAGGATTTATAGGAGGAGCTTCTAGTGATACTCCTAAAGCACTAGAACTAGGAGTATGATGTATATCAACAGTTCTTGGTCTAAAGCCCCTGACAGGTAGTTCTTCAAATATTCCACCAGATCAGGATCTGGTATTTGGCCTGAGAGCCAAGATGTCTCAAATTTAAGCAAATCGGCTAGATAACTATAAAGATTGGCTAGAATTTACCAGCAAAGGCTATATTTATGACTAGAAAGTGAGATCAACCAGATATTTACGAAATATTTGCATGGACCATGCAAATATGAGGCAATTTTGAAGTTTGATGACACTTGCAACCAGATATCAGGGTTTTAAGATGAATTACCTCAAATCTTCTCACAAATTTACTTGAAATAGACCTGATCTTTGCAAATTTATGATGATCTACCTTAAAGCTTACAATATTTATGGTTGATCTTGAAAACTTCAGAAATGATTATCATGTACAAGCTCAAAACAACAAATCTTTGTGTATTATTCAAAATCTAAAGGTATTTTAGTGTTACCTCATGGTTTGCATCATCAAATTTGACTTACTAATGATGATCTTCTAATTTCAAGGCCCTCCTTCTAGCGCAAATTTATGTTGATCATGATGTTAGTCATAAACAAACATAGAATAAAAGTTACACATCAACCTTTACTCATCTTGAAAGATACGATGAATTCAAAGAATTCATGATCCCAAGTCTCTGTTGATTAGTTCTTAATCAACTGACGTTACTCAGTAGTTGATGTGTGTTGTTGTTTTCCATTCAGGGGCCTTATGTTTGATCATCAGCAGGATTCAGTCTCTATAAAGATGCTACACAGAAGGTTATCTACACAGGATATTTCCACAAATAGTGTGTCTGTACACAAATCTTTGCATGACATTTATCAATTGTTCATGCTTTAACTTCAAATATGCTATAAATCTTCAAGTATCTATGAGATGTCTACATACTTCATGTATTTTGCTCTTGATTATCTATTATTTTCAATTGTGATGGTGAATTGTTCTGAAATTAAAAGGAATGTAAACAAATACTTCAAATTATGATGAATCTTCAGCTATTGAGCCACATACATACTAAATACAGTCATGAGAAAGAAGAAATCAAACCATATTTTCACCAGGATGTTCCACAGTTAGATACAGTTGATGCTAACTTCAAAGGATGATGAATGAAAACAATATATGTAGACTAATGAGCACTCCAAGGGACGCAGCAAATCAAAGCATATATCATGACTTCAGACATAGATTACTCAGAATTTACGATGATTTGTAATCAAAATAGTCTTTTCTTTCATTAAGTATGCAAAAACATGTACATATACAATAACTTTGAAATAAGCCCTGATACTTCAGCAAACAAATTTCAATTAAGCTTCTAATGTCTAAAACAAAGCATCCCTGCACATTTTGTAGAATAAGGTGAGGGAGTAGTTACACATGATCTACGATCAAGATTTATCTAGTGAGATCAACAGTGCACATTTCCTTTTGACTTAGTCAAAGATATCTCGTGGCACAGGTTTCTAGCTGGCAACCATCTGAATTACTTATTTTCTCCAAATGTCGGATGCTTATGCGTTCTTTGGTATTGCATCTTCATCTACTCTTTATTTTTTGGGTTCTTCCTCCTCCTCATCAGGAGCTTCAGGATCATCACTTCCCATATCTTCATCATCATGACGAACGTTGCTCTGTATATGGGCCTGCATGATTATCCTAACATTTTCATATGTTCCCACCACTCGTTCAACTTCTCTGCCATCCTGGGTTTTTGCCTTGGCAATGGCATGCTTGTGGGGCTGATATTTATCTCGAAGAGCCTCCAACTTGCTTCTCCTGCTACTTGATGTTTCATTGTAATTTTCCACCCTAACCTTGATCCTCATGATCTTGTCCATGGCTTCTTCCATCAGGTGGTTAAGAGGATCATCAGCTATCAGCTGGAAGTTATTATGCAGAGGCTTTATAGAAAAATCTACATCTTGATTCTCAATCTTCCCTTCTACTTTTCCCTCTAGGGCCTCCAGGATCTCTGCTTCAAATGACATCATGTCATGCAGCTTCATGCTGATGTCTCTTAATTTACTGCTGCACTTCTTCAATATATCACACTCAAATTTGGTAACCTTGTACCAGATATCTACCAACATGGTAGTATTATTATCTAGCACCTGTTTATTTATTAGAACTTGAGGATTAATCCTCTTTATTTCACCCAAAAGACTCAAGACTTTCTCTAATTGGAATGACCTTCTCCCAACCTCCATTTGCAATTTAGCAACCTTCCTTCTGGAGATACTTAGAGAATTCCACCTTTGCAAAGAGGCTTTCACTACTTCTTCAGCTCCACTGAGTGTGGATAACATCCACTTTCTCATTATTACTGATTCATGTTTCATAAGGTCTAACTTATTGACCTCCTCCTGAGAAATTGCAGTCAATGGGACTGCTTGATCTGATACTATGTTATCAGGGTTAATTAACCCTTTTATGTATGCATGCAGCTGGGCAATGTGCTCCTTATGCTACTTATTTTTCTCCTTTTCTCTCTTCACCCTTTGGGTTAAGGAGTCAATTATATCCTTCCCCTCTTGGCCTTCCTGATCCTCATTGGCAAATCCCAAATCCACTGTAGTTATCTAGAATTCTTCCAGAGTGATCTTGCCCTTTTCTTTCTCAACTGTGGGGTGTGCTACCTAAGCAGTTCTTTTGCTTGTAACAGGATCTCTTCTTATTGCTGAGGTTAACCTGGTCTTCCTCTTTGGCTTCATGATGGTCTCTAAAAATAGTGTTGACACATCGAACTCTTAGATTTCAAAACTTGATTCCACACCGACTTCTTTCTCAAGCCATGGAAGAACTTGGTCTCCAGATCCTTGTCATCTATCATGATCATCATGATCACCCTGTTCTCTAGTAACTGCATCTATTTTCGATGAAGATGGTGACTTCCTTGTTTCTTCCTCATGATGCTCTCCATGAGGGTGATCCTGGGGTACTTCTTCCTGTTGAGGAACTTCTTCTTGTTGTGGAGGATCTTGTGGTGCATTTACATGATGATCTTGTAATTGGTCTTGTATTTCATCCCTTTTTGTTTCACCCTCTTTGGTAATTTCCTCATTATGAGGCATATTTGCATCAGTGGATGTCGTGGTATTTGTCTTAGGTGTATTTACTTGATCCTGGATCATGTTTTGCTCTGCACCTACTATCTCTACCTCGTGAGTCTTTAGGTCATCCTGACCTGAGGTTTCTTGATTACTTGAGGTTTCTTGGGTCCTAAGGGCACCATCAGTTGATGTATCTTTTTCTTCCCCACCTTTTTCTTGGACTTCCACAATTTTGGGCTAAACAGGTATTTCTTGTTGTTGACCCATATCTGGAGTGCTGCTTTCTGCTTCTATCAACTTGACCTCTTCTATATTTTCTGTTCTTTTAGGTGAACCTGCTTGATGTTCATGATGTGCATCTTCCCTATGTGTTAGGTCAATCACCGTAGGGCTGGTCACCTGATCCACTAATTTATCAAGCCCTACCTGTTGGGCTGCCCTCTCTAGGCTATCTTCCTTTTTTTGTTCTGCTTGCTTCAATTCTTCTAATATCATCCTCTGTGAGGATGGTGTTCCTTGTTTAGTTATGCGAGCACTTGAAGCAAGGGTCTCCATCTTCTAAGAAGCTACATCTTCTACCACTTCATCATCTGATAAGTCAACAGTCTCTTCTAGTGAGACAGGACCGCCTTGGCTTGCTCTAGTGGTCTCTCTTTTCTACTCCTCAGCTTTCTCGGTCTTAAACTGTACTATGGTAGGAAGTAGTACATTATGTTGCAACTCTTTCCTAAACACTTCACTACCTGCTACCCTTAGCATCATAGGGTCATGTCTTATTTCACCCCTCATATGTGTTCTTGGCTTCATATGGGTGCATGCCATTAAGGGCGCCTTCCTCTTCCTTGTGAATACCATAGGATCATCATCAACAAGGATATCTTCTTCTTCATATTGCCTTGAGGATTGGCCCACATCTTGTGTTTTTGTAGTCTCCATAGCTGTCCTCAAGATTCTCTTGGTCTTTTGTTTATTCTCTGGAGGTGGAGCTAATGAGGCTGATGTCTGTCCAGATGCAGATGCATCCTCAGCTAGGATATCTATCCTTTCAACTATTACTCCCTTAGGTGTATCTTCAGTTTTCTTCTTTTTACTGGGAGGTCCTTTGCTTTATTTCTAAGGTGGCAGCCTCTCTCCATTAGATTTCCTCTTCTCTACCAGAAAGTCATCATATTCTTCATCTAAAATCTCTTTCCTTTTCTTTTTATTATCTACTATGACTACCACACTTGTCTTTTTCAGCACATTAGTTTGTTCATTCACCAATGCTTGGGTCAACTGTAACACTCCACCTGTAAACCTATCCAATCCAATATCTTCAAGTTGTGTTAGGTAAGGGGCTGAAATGGTGTCATTATACACCCTCTTTTCTTCGTACTCATTTAACAATAACTTACCATCATCCTTCTTCAATTGTGCAGGTATTGGAATACAATCAAATCTCTCGATCTGATTGAGGGTGAGTCTCTGGTATTTTCTCTTCTAATCTCAGCCTCATCCTCACAATCTGTCCAAAAATCCTCCAAGTGCTTATGATGGATGGGCTTCCCTATGATCTTTTGCATTCTTCCATAGGGGTCATAAGATCTTTTGCCTTCTTTATATTCTCTAAATCAGGGCATATATACCACCCCATAGTATTGGAAACAAAACTTGGGGAATCTTATTATTTGCCTTGTATGCATCCAATATTGTTGATATCTATCTTACAAACTCCATTAGGATTACCCCATCAGTAGGGTACCTGGGTAACATTAAGGGCTGCCGCTCAAAACCTTCGACTGTTATGTAGGAGAATGTGGCAAATTGGATGAACCAGGTGCCATTTATGTATATCATTTCTTGAGCTTCCATGCTCAGTCTTTTGGTTCTATCTTCTTCCATTGTCCTGACCAGATCCATAAAAAATGCATCATTTACTAGTTTGTAATCATGGAGATAGTGTGCTCTCTATAACTAAGGATAATGATCCCATATATGGGCATCATTCAAACTACCACCAATCTTTCCAACTATAGTAAGTGCATCAAAAGTACCTTTATATGCACATGAATATACAATATATGATGTCATATGAAATGAACACTCCAGGCCTCCTAGGTTCATGAGCTACTCATTTAGGGCATCACTGATCATTTTAGCCCATAATGGCTTATTATCTATGTAGATGCACATTATTATAACTCCATACATCCAGTCTTTGAAGCCTCCAGCATTAGATTGGCCTGTCACTCTGCTGAGTAAGGCAATCATATATTGATACTCATCATCAAAGTCAAACTTGTACAAATGCATTGGCAATTTAGCAGTGGTAGGATAAGGACTGTTCTTTGCCCTCCATTGATACATCCTTTTTCTTGTAGCCTTCTTGTTGTTTATATACTCAGTTTCTAATTTCTTCAGATCCATGTTGACTACCTTCTTTCCCAATGGGAGGTTGAATGTAGATGTAATTCCTTTGATAGATAAGTCTGCATATATTCTCCCGTGCTTTTCTACCCTCCTTGTCTTAGGGTTATAGTTTCTGGCACACTCAATTACCAATTCTAGAGTCTCCATGGAGTAAGGAAACCCAACAGCATACCACATACCTGAGGCAAAAATATTGTCTAGTAGGGTAATATCTCTATCTTCGCCCAGCTTGGCTGACCATGGCACCAAATCTGTGTTTCCCTGATGTGTATCTGCAATGACGCCAAACTTAAACTCCACTCCCTCTGGTTGAACAAACATAGGTTTGAGAAATTCTGCATCAGACTTGTTCTTCCTAATGTCTGCCATGGCTTCCTACAATAAACACAACTGGTCTTACAACAAATCCACATGCATGCATATACAACATTTTACTTTCATGGCACCATGCATATTATACTTATTAATCTTTATTTCATCATGATATGTCTAATTACAGAGCAAAACCAACAAAGGACTTACTACCTGGCCATGTGGAAAACAATAGCAGGAGGGCTTTAACTACTTACCTAATAACGTTTATCTCTTGAATTAAGTAGATGGTTATGAAAAGAGCTCAAATGGCGGTGATGATCACATGTTCCATTCTGCTATAGGCTGTTAGCATCCGCAGGTAGCTCGTACGAGGGTTTGAATGTCTTGTGCTCTGTAAAACTCATTTCTTCACAAGGTAAATGTAAAATGACTGTGAAAAATCACTTTATCCCCATTATTAGGGCAAATTAGGGCAACATAAGGCAAATTCAATTATAACCATTGATCTTCTGTCATAAATCTATGGGCATTGCCAGGTGTTTAGATCGTGTTCGTAGCTGGTGAGAAGCACCTATTGCATTTATGTGCATTAAATGTTACACAGCAAGAGGATTGGGGTGATCTTTGGAAGATCAGGTGATATTCAGAATATCACCCCCTATGTGTAATATGATCATCCACCTTTGAACGGGAAAGCTTATCCAAAAACATTGGGTGATGTTTTGATATCGGGTCATGTTTTGAAAATCAGGGGATATGACCCCCTGAAACTAAAGTGACCTTTTCTTGGAATATCAGGGTGATGTCATCAGGATAATGACTTGATTCATCATTGTAGCACTATGACGTCATCATCATGCTATGTAGAAAGGGTCAACATTGGAAATATACCTCTGTGAGGTAAAAGGATGATGACATCATCATCAGGGTGATTTTCTTTGTTTATCAGGATTGGATGATGTCATCATCATATTGGTTCCAGGGTGATATTTTACGATAGGGTGATATTTAGAATATCGGGTGATGTTCAAAATATCGAGTGATATTTGAAATATGAACCCCACAAAATATATGAAGCTATTAGACGGGTAAATACCACTATCACTTTAAAATTGATGTCTGGATCTCTGGATAAATGATTATCGCGTGATAAAATTGGATCAGGATGATCTTTCTTAAGATGACTGATATTTGTAAATGTGAGCCACCCTCGGAATATCAGGTTTGACCAGAACTTTGACCTATCATAACTTTCGTTCCCTAATGAATATCAAGGTGATCCAAAAGGCAAACTTGCATGAAATTTTGTACTCTTTCCAACCATGAGGTTACTTATATGAAATACAAATTTTGAGAAACTGACCTCATCATGATGACTTACCCAACTTCCTTATGCAGGATCACCTGCATGACTTACTTTTGCCAAACCGCTAGAAAGCAGAAAACATAAGCCAAGCCAAGTAAAAATTTGGGTCCCTATTTTGACAAGTCAAAATGGGGCGTGTTGTGTAACCACACAACAATGCACCGAAAGATCAGATGCGTAGCAACAGAGGTTGAAAGCGCTGAAACAGAGAGCAGATGCACCAAAATATTAGATGCACTAGAATAGACTGCAGATGCGCATTAGGATGGGTCAAATGTGCTGAATCTCCCTGTGTACAGAACCTTGCACATAAAAAGTTAGATTTCAGATTAAATCAGGGTGAGGTCTCACGATGGGCACCAAAAATGTTAAGGGTAAATCAGCATGAATATCAACTACATCATTAATACCCAATAACTCAATGAAAATGGAAATAATCAAGATCAAACAACAAAGAAACAAAGAACTTTGCAAACCTCAATACTTCATAGCTTCCATTGGTCACCTATCTCAATCGATCTTGCTTATGAATATGGCCCTCAGAAGGTGCACTTCCTTGCTATTTTCCAAGATTGTCAGCAGAGAATCACTGTGATAGTTTCCATTGCAATGAAGATGAGCTTCACAACAATGATGATAGTATGGTAATGGGTTGATCGCAAGCAATAAAGGGATTGGTGCCAAAGGTGCACTGTGATTCCTGTAGAGTAAGGTTACTTAAAGCTTGGATGAATGGAATAAAAGGATAGAGTTGAATTTATAGATTTGTGAGAGAGATGATCAATGGTTGAGAATGGTTGAGGAATGTGTGCAAATAAAAAGAGGACAAGTGTCTCATTTTATTTTGCATGAGAGGAATTAACAATAGAAGAATAAAGCTAACTGAAGAAATTAACTAAAGATAGAAGAGGGGTTGTGGATGTGGATAAGAAGATAATATGCTTTATTAAATATTTGGAATATTTAATTGCATGTGCACAAGGATTGAACTATATTTAGATAATTCAATTTTTAGAAGAAGTGGATAACTTAAATAAATGTTTTGGATTTATTTAAATTTAGAGAGGATATATTTAGGAGAGATAATTAAATAATTGGTATTATTTAATTTAGGATGATTTTGGAAGAAGTTAATTAAATATTTGATATTATTTAATTTGCTAGAAGAATATTAGAAGAATTTAGGAAGCTTAATTAAATAAATAATTTTATTTAATTAATGGAATAATGTGAATCAAATAAATAAATTTGTTTATTTATTTATTGATAGAGGAATTTGGATGAAATAAATATTAAGAATATTTATTTAGACTAGTCATGTCGTTTTTAGGTGTGTACAGTTTGTAATTTGAATGTTTATCTACTTTAACTTTAACAAATGAACAATTTATAATTTAGTGTTCTATTTATGCAATATTAACTACATGCATTCATTGAAAGCACACATGTGTGTACACTTGTATGCAGGTGAATTCAAATTTAAGTGTAATTCATGATGGGGAATCGAAGGACTAGATCGAGGAAGTATGATCGAACAAGAGAGAGGAAGAGAAACGTGGCTAAAGGAACATCTACTGAAGAACAACCCATGGAAAATATTGATGACCAAGGTGACGTACAGGTACAAGAACAAACTGAACCTAGTAATAGAGATTTGTTCTATGGTATGGAAAATTTGATGGAGATGGATGAGGATTCTCTTTTCAATAAGATTTCATTTGAATATATGTTACCTGAAAGCAAAGTAAAATTACACTCTAAAAGAATATGGGATGAATTTTTTGAAGAAAAATCTATAATTGGAAGAGAAGAGTTAGTTGCAAAGTTATTTAGATGAAAAGAAATGACCCCTATTTTGGAGTTGTTAGGGGTTGATAATAGGAAACAGTCATCAGGTTCATTAAAACAAATAATTGTTGAAAACTTGCAAGAAGCATTAAATTGTATTGATAGCAAGAGTTGAGCTAGTGATCCAACTACTGCACGTAGAGCATTGATGATTTTAATTTCTAGTAAGAAATTATCACATAGAAGACAAGTTCAAGCAATTTCTAGATTACTAAACTTATCTAGGAGAACTGTTCAAAGGTATATTGAAAAGAGAAATGAAATAGATGCAGAAATTGAGAAAAATTAGGTAAATATTTGTAGGGTTCCCCGAAAAGATAGAATTTCAGAAGATGTAAAGAAATAGGTGGTTGAATATTGGACCAATCACTCTCGTGTTTCTTCCAATAGAGGGGATACTATATAAATAATAGGTGAAGATGGTACAAAAATTTCTCATCCAAAACATTTTATAGATACAACACAAAGTGAACTTTTTGAAACATTCAAACAAGAATTTTTCAAATGTGAAGATTCTCAAAGGATGTTTAAGACACTACGACCATCATTTGTACGTATAAATAAAGTACGCGAAACTTGTTGTTGTCAAAATTATGTTGAATTTGATCTACATCTACAATCATATAAAAACACTATGGCAGTAATTGATCAAAATATAGCCATTCCTGGAAGCACAACACAATTTGTGAACTCTCTTTTATGCAAAAAATTAGAAGATTCAGATGATTTCAATGTTCAGTGTATAAAAAATATATGTAATGATTGTGGAAATTTGAAGAATCTTAAATTACAAGTTGACAACATTGAAATGTAAGTTATTTGGAAGAGATTTGAATATGAGACATACTTAACAAAGTCAGGAGTCGAGGCCAGAAAAATTATTCTCAAAGAGAGTGGATTGCCTTACAATGAATTTATGACTAAATTTCACAATATCATATATCCACATATCCAAAATTGTCATGGTGCAAGATGGCAAGCTAAGCAATAACATAATTCAAAGAATTGCTTTCCACCAGGTTGTATTCTCTCTATTGTAGATTTCTCTAAGAACTATACATTTAGTCCTCAAACTAAGATTCAAAGTCAATATTATCATTCAGAGCAAGTTTCAATCTTTGTGCAAGTTTGTTATAGACATGTCAAGTTTCAGGTAGATGGTATACAAAGTAGCAAAGATGCTTGAATTATCATCAAAGAGGTTCAATTTTATATCAGTGATGATACGGGTCATGATAGAAGTTATGTAGCTCATTGTATAAAAATATTTTTTGAAGACCTGAACCGGTGCAGCATAAATCAAGAACAACACTAGATATGGTCTAATGGATGTGCTGGTAAGTACATTGTTTAGGGTTTAATTTTAAATTTTTATTTACTTTTAACTTCGAGAGACTTAAATTGTTCAATTACTTATTTAATATATTTAATATATGTCAAGTTTTTTGAAGCTAATTTTGTTTGAGTGTAATTATTTGTAACTTCATAGGACAATTTAAGTCTGCAAATCAACATGCTAGAAGCAACACCAAATTCTTGTGGATTTTTTATGAGAGTGGACATGGAAAAGGAGAGCACGATGGAGCAAGAGCATGTGTGAAGCGTGCACTTCGTCAACATGAACTTGTAGGTAGTTCGTGCCATATATATAGAATCTAGAGATATTTTTAAAAAAATTAGATCTATATTTATAAACATTAATTTTAAATTTTTAAATAAACCTTGAAAGGTAAAGGTGACAAATAAATTGCCAACATGTGTACTTGTAGGTAATGCCATACGGAATGTAAATGAAATTGTTGAATGGTGCAAAAGTCATATTTCTGCTCGCAACTCAACATACAACAGACACTATTTTTGGGAAGTTACAAGTACATCTAGTCAAAATTTGTTAACTTTGAATTTCAAAGTGTGTACATACACATGATTTTTAATTGAATTTTCAAATATATATATATATAAATTAATCACTTGGATGTTTATATAATTTACAGATATTGATCGATCAAATGCTATTAATTATCAAACAATTAATGGTATTAGAAGCATGCATCAAATCATGACAACGAGAGGTAGTAGGCCTTATGTAATTAATGTGAGAGAAAAATCATGTTTTTGTGTTGATTGCATCGAGGACAATGCAAATATTGTTCAATGTGAGAATATTAGAGATGGGTATGTTTCACAATGGGAAATGAAACAATTAATATCAATGCCTCCTTTTGAAGACAATGATAATGTTGATGTCCACGATCCTCTATATTTAGTTGATTACAAATGTGTATATGATTTAGTTGTTACAGGTACATATTTAATTGATTAACTTAAATTTGATAAATATATATTCTATGTACAAGTAATTATATATATAAATTTATATATATTTACAACTTTCCTAAACTCTACATGGTGTGTGTACAGGAGATATTTTTGCTATTGTTGCAGATCCTGACAATGTGGAAGGTGTAGATTACTATCTACTAAGATGTACGTAACCAAAAAGAAAATTAGTGGAATCAATGACAGATGGTGATGGACAAGAGTATCCCATTGGATCAGTCATTATTGAAGGCACCTATTATCAACAAATAAATATAGATAGACATGGTATTGTATTTGTTGATTATATGCCAGGACAAAAGGTTCTACATTATAGTCACTTAGTTATAGCAACAAAAATAAATTTAGAAACTTTACCTAAAAGAGGACATGCCAAACAAAAGTGGAGGTTGCCTATTGAAGATCATGAAAATATTTTAGAGATAATTAAAGATAGAGAGGATCCAGATATTATGTATGGTGCAGGGGCACCAAAGTAAAATCTACTATGTTGAAATAAGGCCTATTTGGCCATATCATCTTGTTCATGTTTTGTTTTCTAAAACCTAGAAGTCTTTGTATTCCATTTGGCAAATAATGGACACATTTTGTAGAATCTAAAAAGATCAATAGGAGTCGGTTGGGATTCAGGGCAGTTGGCCTTCCCTAACCATTAAGCAACCGTTGATCTTCCTACTCTGGCTTAAAAAAAGCACAGAGGAGCAACCAAGAAGGAGTTTAGTAGATTTTGAAGATTGTGAATAGGAAATCAACTAAGCAATAATAACTTTTGTCCATCATCTTCTGTGTTTGATCTGTGTATTTCCTAGCTATTCGTAATAGCTCTCTATTCTCTGCAATTGAAATAGTTTAGTCTAAATTGTCTAAGATGAGTCGATGACCATTCCACTGGTGGATTTCCAAAGAAATCAGTGGAATAGAATCGGTATGTACATATTTTTGTTTGTTTTTCTTTTCTTTTACCTATTTGGCAGGGCAGATGTTCCAGACAGAGGAGTGTGCACAGTAGTATGCCCTAGCATCTCTATGTGCTAGGCGTAGAGTGTAGATTAGACTATGTGAGAGTGACAACCCTATCGACATATCACTGGGACTTAGAACTAAGTTTCTGCTGAAGTCAAACAGAGTCAAGAGTATCAGCGTATCAGGTAGATAACTTGGCGTTGGACCGATAGTGTTGGTCTTACCGATCAAGAGTATCAGAGTGATAAGGGATAACTTACACCGACGGAGATCCATCGGGAGGAATCGGCGTATCGGTAACTCTGGAGTGACTCCCACCAATAGGTCTAGTCACGTCTAAGAGGGGGTTGGTCCATCAGTGCATCATCTTAAGTTGATAAGTGTTCACCGATGATAAGCGTCACAATGATGAGAGATTGGTTACTGTTGAACTAACTGTCAGTCAAATGAAAAAGAAGTCTTTCTGATAGGTAAGAAGCGTGGAGCCACCCATCGGCGTGAGTCACGATGTCGAAGTGACACATTCAAGGAAGACCGATGGTTTTTTTCTAGCCGATAGGCAAAGACTTTTGAATCTAATGCACACATTTTCGCTCCTCATCATATTGGTATTAGAGTCAAGTTAAAAGGTTATGTGGTTGATCTGGTATATGTCAGTAGAGGAGAGCGAAGGAGAGGCTAGCAATATGCCTCCAAAAGGGATGACCACTGAAGTGGTCAAGAAATTCAAGTAGATGGAAGAGATGATCAAGATTAGAGTCAAGGAAGCACTCCAAGCAGAATTGAAGGCACTAAAGATAGGAAAAAGGATAGAGGAAGGTTCAAATGAAGAAGAAGAGAAAGAGGAAGAAGAAGAGGAACAAGAAGAGGCAGAGATACTGGCTGATCAAAAGCATTTCCTGGAAGCTATTAAGGCTATTGGTAAGGACTCTTTGGAGGCTCGGATAGATATTCCCATGTTTAGTGGAAAGATGAATGCTGACGAACTCATGGAATGGATTGAGGCTCTGAATAACTACTTCAAGTACAAAGAAGTTCCTGAAAGTAAGAGAGTTAAGTTTGCAAAAACTAAACTCAAAGGTGCTGCCCTTACATGGTGGAATTACACCCAAGGAGAGAGGGTAAAGAATGGGAAGAGTATGATCTCTTCGTGGAGCAGAATGCTGGAGAAGATCAAGTCCCAATTCCTTCCATCTGACTATGAGGTGCAGATTTACAGGAAGATGCAGAACCTTAAGCAAAAAGATATGGATGTGGCTACTTACACTGAGGAGTTTCACAAATACACTCTTCATTGTGGGTACATGGAGGATGAAAAATACAAGGTAGCAAGGTATCTAAATGGTCTGAGGTTCAATATTCAAGATGAGATAAGTTTATTGACACCTAAAACCATGGAAAAATACTTTCAAGTAGCATTAAGAGCTAAAGAGAAGCTGCAGAGGAAAGGCAAACAACAAGGTAGAGGAAGAGGTGGCAGAAATTTTAGAGGCAGAGGTAGTTTTGGAGGAAGAAGTCCTAACTAGAGGTCTAATGGTGATTCTAGCCAAGGAGAACAAGTTGGGAACTCAAGTAGCAGAGGAGGCTACCGAGGAAGAAGGCCTAATGGAAGAGGTGGGACAAATGGATTAGGTAGAGGATCTAAGTTCTACAACATGAGATGTTATAACTACAATCAGATAGGGCACCTGGCATATAAGTGTCCAGAGAAGGCCTCAACTTCTCATGGTAATGAGAGGAGAACCACATTGACTCAAGAGGATGCAGGGAGTGTGACATCTCCTGCAATGAATTTGACATCAGAGATGGGAGAAATTTTGATGATCAAGAAGACACTGCTCAAAGAACCAGTGCAGACTAAACCATCACAAAGAAGAGCTTTGTTTAGAGTCAACTGCAAGATCCAAGGTAAGGTTTGTAAAGTTATTATTGACTCTGGTTCTACTGACAATATTATATCTTTGGAAGCAATAGATAAATTGAAATTAGAAAAGATACCCCATAGCTGTCCATATAGGGTCAGTTGGTTAAACAAGGGACATCATATAGTCATTAGTGAACAAGCATGGGTAGAATTCAGTATTGGGGTTATAGAGACAAGATATTGTGTGACATCCTTCCTATGGATGCTTGCCATCTTCTGCTAGGCAGACCATGGCACTTTGACAGAATGGCTCATCATGATGGGGAAAAGAATGTGTACTCATTCCAAAAGGATGGTGTAACTTATAGGATACAGTCATTAGTAGAAGGGGATCCAGAGTCTGTAGGATCTAGTGTAATGCTGGTAGGAGAAAAGGAATTCCTTGAAACATTAGAAGAATTAGGTGGAGTAGGTTTTTCTCTGGTTGTGAAACCTAAGGAGAAGAAAAGAGAAAATATGAGAGAAGTAGGGCCTAAGGAGGTCAGAGAACTACTTGAGAGTTATAAAGAAGTAATTGCAGTAGATATACCAGATTCACTAACACCTATTAGAGATATCAGCCATCAGATTGATCTCATACCGGGAGCTTTACTTCCCAATAAGGTAGCCTATAAGATGACCCCTCAGCAGAATGGATAGCCAAGCAGGTTCAAGAACTTTTAGACAAGGGATTAATAAGAAAGAGTTTGAGTCCATGTGCAGTCCCCATTGTTTTGGCACCAAAGAAAGATGGGAAATGGAGACTGTGTACTGATTCCAAGGCAATAAATAGGATGACCATCAGATACAGGTTTCCTATGCCTAGAATTGAAGACCTAATGGACTATTTGGGGGGTGCTACCTATTTCTCTAAGATAGACTTGAAGAGTGGGTACCATCAGATAAGGATAAGAGAAGGTGATGAATGGAAAATAGGATTCAAAACCAATGAAGGGTTATATGAATGGCTTGTCTTGCCTTTTGGTCTGTCTAGTCCTCCTAGCACTTTCATGAGGCTAATGAATGAAGTATTACAGGATTTCATAGGTAAATTTGTGGTAGTATACGTAGATGACATTTTGATATTCAGTAAAAGTAAAGAAGAGCATTTGAAACATATAGAGATAGTCTTGAAGAGGCTGAAAGACCAAAAACTGTTGATAAACTTGGACAAATGTGATTTCATGAAATAAGAGTTGATCTACTTGGGTTTTGTCATTTCCAAGGGTGATCTGAAGATGGATCCTTCAAAGGTGGAGGCTATTCTGAATTGACCCACACCTAAGACAGCAAGGGAGGTAAGGAGTTTCCATGGTTTGGCCACATTCCATAGGAAATTCATTAAGAACTATAGTGACATTTGTGCACCTATGCTGGAAACCATCAAGGGTGGTTGCAAGGTGAAGTTTGTGTGGATGAGAGAAGCAGATAGGAGTTTTGAGAGTTTGAAATAGAAAGTTACTAAATTCCATGTCTTAGTGTTGCCTGATTTCAATAAGGTTTTCACAATTGAATGTGATGCAAGTGGGCTAGCCATTGGAGTAGTGTTGAGCCAAGAAGGTAGACCAGTGGCCTTCTTCAGTGAAAATTTAAATGAAGCCAAGAGGAAATACTCCTCTTATGACTTAGAGTTGTATGCTATGGTACAAGCTCTGAAAAAGTGGAGACATTACCTACTTCCCAAGGAATTTATTGTGTATACAAATAATCATGCTCTCAATTTTTTGAATGGGCAAGACAAACTCAGTCATAGACATATGAAATGGGTGGAAAGTCTGCAAGCATACACTTTCACCATTAAGCATAAGAAAGGAGTCACAAACAAGGTGGGAGATGCTCTCAGCAAGAGGGTGTTGACAGTCCAAGAAGTGCAGTTGCAAAGCATGGGTGTTGAGTCACTCAAGGAGTTGTATGAAGAAGATCAGGATTTTAGAGAAATCTACAAGGTATGCAATGAGTTTGCTAATACATTTCATAGTGAGTTTTCAGATTTTACATTGTAGAATGGACTATTGTTTAAAGGATGTCAGTTGTGTATCCCTAAATGCCCCATGAGGGATAATATTGTGAAGGAAAAACATAATGGTGGACTGGGTGGACATTTTGGGTTGAATAAGACTTTAGATCTGGTAAGGAGATTTTATTTCTAGCTAAGAATGCAGTCTAACATCAGAAAATTTGTTGAAAGTTGCATAGTATGCCAAAGAACAAAAGGAGTCTCGACCAATGCAGGATTGTATCAACCTTTGCCAATACCCAACAAGCCTTGGGAATGTTTGAGTATGGATTTTGTGATGGGGTTACCCAAAACAAGGGTAGGTTGTGACAGTGTGTTTGTAGTGGTAGACCAATTCAGCAAGATGGCTCATTTCATTCCTTGCAGGACCACTAATGATGCTAGCTACATTGCAGGTTTATTCTTTAACAAAATTGTCAGGATTCATGGGCTACCCTTGAGCATTGTGTCTGATAGGGATAGCAAATTTGTAAGACATTTTTGGAGGACTTTGTGGAAAAGATTGGGAACAAATTTGTCTTATAGCTCAGCCTATCATCCTCAGACTGATGGGCAAATCGAGGTGGTCAATAGATCTTTGGGTAATCTCCTTAGATGCTTAACAAAAGAACATGGAAGTAGTTGGGATGTGATACTCCCACAAGCAGAATATGCTTATAATGACTCGACAAATAGGAGCACAGGTCTGAGTCCTTTTGAAATTGTATATGGCAGTCACCCCAGGGGTATTTGTGAATTGAGAGACGTCCAGGGTTTGGACAGAAGGAGTGGACACACTAATGCATTTGCAGAAGCCATGAAAGAAATACAACAACAGGTCAGAGATACTTGACATGAGAATAGTCAGAAGATAAAGGCTTGAATGGATCAATGAAGGGATGTGCAGTATCGGGTAGGCGACTTGGTCATGGTTCACCTGAACAAAAATAGGTTGCCAAAAGGAGGCCACAGCAAATTGATGATGAGGAAGATTGGACCTTATTAGATTCTGGAGAAGTACGGTCCAAATGCTTAAAAGATTGAGCTTCCTGATGATAATGTCATTTCACCCATATTCAATAATGCTGATTTGACATTGTATAGATGTCCTAATATAGGGGAGAATGTAGAAGACCCTGTCCAGGAAAATGAAGACTGGCTGAAGCACTTACCTTCTAGGGAGCCGCCAAACATGGAATACATTTTGGAAAGTAGGAAAGCCAGGAAGACAAGGCACAAAACATACTTTGAACATCTTGTTAAGTGGCAAGGGCTTCTAGATTTAGATGCTACATGGATGCTGGAGGAAGACATTCTAAAGGATGGTGAAGATGTACGAGAATTGGTCTCTAAGAGGACTTGAGACATTTTTTTCTTTTGGGGAGTATGGTATAGGGACACCAAAGTAAAATCTACTATGTTGAAACAAGGCCTATTTGGCCATGTCATCTTGTTCATGTTTTGTTTTCTAAAACCTAGAAGTCTTTGTATTCCATTTGGCAAATAATGGACACATTTTGTAGAATCTGAAAAGATCAACAGGAGTTGGTTGGGATTCAAGGTAGTTGGCCTTCCCTAACCATTAAGCAACCGTTGATCTTCCTACTCTGGCTTAATAAAAGCACAGAGGAGCAACCGAGAAGGAGTTTAGTAGATTTTTAAGATTGTGAATAGGAAATCAACTAAGCAATAATAACTTTTGTCCATCATCTTTTGTGTTTGATCTATGTATTTCCTAACTGTTCGTAATAGCTCTCTGTTCTCTGCAATTGAAATAGTTTAGTCTAAATTGTCGAAGATGAGTTGATGACCATTCCACTGGTGGATTTCCAAAGAAATCAGTGGAATGGCATCGGTCTGTACATATTTTTGTTTGTTTTTCTTTTCTTTTACCTGTTTGGTGGGGCAGATGTTCCAGACGGAGGAATGTGCACAGTAGTATGCCCTAGCATCTCTATGTGCTAGGCGTAGAGTGTAGATCAGACTGTGTGAGAGTGAAAACCCTATCGGCGTATCACTGGGACTTAGAACTGAGTTTCTGCCAAAGTTAAATGGAGTCAAGAGTATTGGCACATTAGGTAGATAACTTGGCATTGGACCGATAGTGTTGGTCTTACCGATTGAGAGTATCAGAGTGATAAGGGATAACTTACACCGATGGAGATCCATCAGGAGGAATCGGTGTATCAGCAACTCTGGAGTGACTCCCACCAATAGGTCTAGTCACGCCAAGAGGGGGTTGGTCCATCGGTGCATTAGCTTAAGTTGATAAGTGTTTGCCGATGATAAGGGTCACAGCGATGAGAGATTGGTTACTGTTGAACTAACTGTCGGCCAAACAAAAAAGAAGTCTTGCTGATAGGTAAGAAGTGTGGAGCCACCCATCGGTGTGAGTCATGATGTCAGAGTGACATGTTTAAGGAAGACTGATGGTGTTTTTCTGGCCAATAGGCAAAGACTTTTGAATCTAATGCACACATTTTCGCTCCTCATCTATGTACTAGGAGCTTTAAGTTGGTTTTTGGATATATGTACATACATATGACTGGATATATATGTATGTACTCAAAATTTTTATAGATCTAACTAGATATCTATATTGATTGGACATGTGACATGATTTAGAATGTTTTTTTCAAAGGCTTCCAGTCATTTATTTTTGTCCAATTGTATTTAAATTTGTTCCATGTGGAATTCATGATGTACATGTTAGATTGAATATATATGGTTTCAATACAAAACCTAGTGACCTTAGGTCATATATTTTTCCTTTAAATTCCTTTTAAAAATTAGTATCACTCATACCTAAATATTGACTATTTACTTAAATCTAATCTGCATCTTCTGCCTCATTCTCTGCAATGTTGAAATAGTGTATAGCTCGTATACATTGCGATCCTTATTGGAAGCTATTACTTGCAGCCAATCCCTGACATTATCCAAGTATTGGAATATATCTAGGCATGTTGTAATTTCTTTTCTTTCATTTAGAGTAGCAACCATGATTTTCTATGTATGGCATTTATAAGAGAATTGCAGTAGCTAGAACTCTTTATAGTTTAAAAAATTAGTATCACTCATACCTAAATATTGACTAAACTTAAATCCAATCTTCATCTTCTACCTCATTCTCAGTAATGTTGAAATAGTGTAGCTCATATACATTGCAATCCTTATTGGAAGCTATCAATCGCAACCAATGTTAGTTTCTAGCTTGTTGAGTTTTATGAGGTTATATGAAATGTGTTTATTTAAACTTTTGAAGGGTTGTATTGGATAATTATGCATTATTGGCTTGATAAAGTTGTTATATAGACTTGAACAATCTTGCCAATGAGCCTAAAACTCATTTAACTTTATGCTTATTTTTACTTGTGTTGACAACTTACATAGCTTGATAAATCTAAATCTTTGTATCTTATGAGAGCCAATACTAGTCTTCATCATATGTTTTTATTTTTGTCCAATTGTATTTAAATTTTTGTCTAATACTAGTCTTAGATTATTTTAAATTTGAATCCAAAGAAGGATGAACACACCCAATAATGGAACCAATCTTTCATTATTTTAAAACATAAAATCAACACCATAATAGGATAAATACCTTAACCTTACACAAACTAGAAATCCAAGGGTCTGATTATTTTTTTATCTCAAGAATATACCAAGCCACTCTAAAGAATCCAATCCTTATTCCAACTCTTTAAAAATATTCAAGAACACTCTCTAAGTTTTTGAAATAAATTCTCCATGCTCTTTTTCAATCCTAAGAATTGTATAACCTTCAACAATGAAACTCTTTTCTAATATATGAGCAAACCCTATCCTAAAAATAACTTCTTTCCTTTTTACACTCAACAAGCATATGAGATATTACCTATTTTTTAAATCAAATATTTTATGACCACCTACTTTCTCAATAAGTCACTATTTCACTTTTTTACTAACTCATAAACATTGCTAAAACACACACACATATGACCCAATGTATTTTTGCAGATACAATATAAAAATAACATTTTTAGTTCACTATATTAATTCCATCCAACCTCTTTATTTCCAAGTGAATTATATCATTTCTAAAATCTCCTAAATAATTTCCACACACATAGAAAACCATTATGCATCCTAGTAAATAATTTAAAGTTTTTAGGATTTAAGGACACTTTATTGGTCCCATTACAGAGGGATCTCAAATCACAAAATGATTTGGGTAGATGGATTGGACTAGTATTAACATTTTATGCTTCATTTATCTATCATTATTTTAGCCATTATTGACCATTAGTGAACATATATGAAAAATTAACCATTATTGTTTTACCCTATGTCTTGCACACTCAAATATACATCAAACATATCTAATGTGCAAGATAACTAAAGAATAGTATACTAAATAACCAACACATGCTTACACTCACATAAGGCACATACTTCTCACATATCACATCTTAATAATAATCATTGAATCATAGCATAATTAGGATAATATAAAAGAAGCATAATTAAACCATATTTACTGATCAACGAAGCAATAACACTAAACCATTAAAAATAAAGCAACTAGCATCTGATAATAATAATGAAAATGATGAACCTAAGCTATTATAATAGATTGATGATAAAATAATATTGTACGTCTCATATATAAATGTGTTGATATTCAAAAGTAATCATCAAAAAATATAAAACATCATAGAACTTATAATTTGACACAAAACTATGGAGCAAGAACAAAGGCTCGATGCTTATGGGCCTTAGAGGAGCCTTTAGTTTATGTACTCTTGATAGAAAATTGATGAAATATTTAGTTAATATTATGAACATACCACATTACTATTAAATATTAGACTTATGAAAGGGCATTTATTCATCGTTAGATCATCTTTCTTATAACCACACAAACTAATTACACAAGCCTTATATTGTTAGTTTACCAACCTTTGGAGCAATCAACATTATATGTTCATACATGATCATTTCTTACTTACTCTTGCTTACACACTTTACTCAGATCCAATTACATAGTTATTACTCCTACATGATCATTATCTAAGTCTATCAAGTCTATCATTATCCCATGATTTTCCTATACTAGGAAAACACTATGCCAAGACAATCATTACAAGTTTATGATATTGCATTCTTCTATATGTTATTACAATTTTAGATAACACACTTACTATGCTTACACAATTGTTATTTGATTACCATGTTTTTTCTATAATGTTTGATGCCCTTACATGCTTTTTTTGGACAATAATTATCTTATCATCACATGATGTTACCTTTGATAGTTGCTACATGCTTTACATATTGTAAATTATGTTATATTTTCTCACATGCTTATATTTGATTTAATTACTTTACTTATTTATCATACATCATTTTCATTCTCCTTCAATTCCTTTCAACCATTAGATGCAACCAATTGAAAAGAGGCATATATTGTCACTGACACTCTTAAATTATTGAGATTTCAAGTAATGACTTGCGCTATATAGAGAATCATCACTATACCTAGATAGATCTTTATCTTTACAGTGGTAAATATCAAAATTATGTATGTATTTATTTATTGTTAGCAATGGTAGGGTATAATAGTTTACATATTTATATAAATATAAAACCTTTGATTGTATGCACCTAAGAAAAATGTTAGTTGTATCAAAATGTTATTTTATAATATTAAAGGCAACTTTTATGTAGATGTTGTAGTATAATCATAAATTGAAATCATTGCATACCAAAATAGAATAACATATTTCCTAGCCATCCATCCTATTTGTAATGATGACACTAGATATTTAATTCTCAAATTTTGATAACTCAAACTTCTTTAAATCATAAAAATGGAGCATGTCATATATACTTTGTGTGATGTAGAAGAATAATATACAACTTGAATTATTTCCCTATTTAAGATATATTAATTTGAATTAAAACTATTTAAGCTAAACTTGATTTTATCCAAATTAAGACCTATTTATTCAAAGGAAAACATCCATACAAATTATCTATATTTAACTAAACATCTAAATGTGCATATATACATATCATATATATAAAGTCTAAATAACATAAAGCCTAACTACAACATGTAAACACAACAACATAACATCAAGTCTAATTGCAATATAACATCAAGTCTATAATAACAACATAACATCAAGTCTAACTGCAATATAACATCAAGTCTCTAACATAACAAAGAACACATGAATACATCTAACTGTGCACAACATCATGACTCCTACCTCCTATGGGCGGAATGGACCTCACTCAACCTAGGACTAGAATGATGAGCTGAGCCTTGTACTAATCCTTGTCCCGAGCCCTGTCCTGAACCATGTGTGTCTAATCCCATCCAACTATGAACATCTAAGTGATGTGTAGATCCCTGAACATACAAATTATCTCTATTAAATTAAATTTAAATATATATTAAAAAATATGGAATCTCAAGTACACATTTTCTAAAAATTTTAAATGTACAATTAAATACTAAAGACCTCGCATACAACCCCATCTTCATCCGCTATCTACTGCAAAATGTCATGTCCTAGCACCTCTCTCATTGGTCCCTAATGTAAGATTGATTAAATAAGAGTCAACACATGTATGATGCACAAGACTAAATTTTATAAAATATAAAAATATTTAAAATGTATGTACCTCATCATGAGCAACCTATGTAGCTCCATGGATGACCCTCCCAATCCCATTAAGCTCGGTGGAATTGAGGGTCATCACAATGTTTTCATCAAAGAAAAGACCATGGAATGATCGTGGTGCGTAAGGTGGCACAATACCAACATCAGGTTGTGATGGAGTTTGTTGTTGTGGCACTGTGTTAGTCATATGTGTAGCTCACTAATCACTATGCTGACTAACAAATGTGGACATGGTCTCAAGAGGGATGTTGTACTCAGAACTGACAAACTAATAAACAGAAAGTAGATCCTATTCCAGACATGTACTCAATCTGCGTAAAGCACTCTCTCCAGAAGTCGACACCACATCAGATGGTGAAACTACGTCAGCATGTATGTAAGGATCATAACTGGCAGAAGTCGAATCAACTGATCCTATGCTGGTGTTTAGACGCAACATATATCTACTAACACGATCTGATGCCAAATGGTCAACGTCACTAGTAATAGAACCTAAACTTTCAAAAATACGTTGTCTCGATGATGTAACTGCCACCTCAGTTGACCATCCTAGATCCAACCTTTTTGGAAGTACCAAAAGGTTCAGACCCACTAATGCCCTCTTATTTTCAGGCAGAGCCCGATCAAGACATCAGAATTTCTCTGAAAACCTCCCATGACCTTGTCCCACATGTTTTGGTATAGATGTGAAATCAACATCAAGTCATAAATGAGTAAAAGCAAAGTTGTTTGAAAAAATACAAAGGCAACTCATCATTGTGTGGCCATATATGATGTGTTGCTAACCACTTAGGATATATAAGTGGTGCAGCAATAACATCTGTACACATGGTGACAAAATAGCCCCGAACTCTGTCATGTCCATGATAATGTGGAAACATACTATGCACCATATTCAATGAAACAAACCTATTAACTTCTAGCCATTTCACTGTCCCAGTAACATTACTAGCAAGTGACACATAAAAATCCTCAATACTCAAATCATCGTAGGGATTGTATGATTTGACTATGTCAATCATACGTGCAAACTCTGCTCTAGTCCCCACCAACTTGTCTCTATTAGATAGGTTAGGTGTATTATGGATCGTCTGATCTAAATGTGTGAAAACATTATTAAGTCTATCAAGAGTGGTAGCATATAAATCACTCGTACTTACACTATGTGCATCACCACTATTATGCTCATTATCATGGCCATCACTATGATGCGATGCCATGTCAGATGTCAGTGCAAATTTCAGCATTTTAAAAAAATTAACATACATTTAATTTATAATTTAATGAATTTATATGTGCATTCAATTTTTACATTTAAAATAACAAAACTAAAAACATTTAAAATCTAAGAATTAAATACACATGAACAATCTACACGTTTAAATTAACTTTACAAAACTATATAAACATTTAAAATTTAAAAATTAAATATACATTTAATCTAATACATCTATTTCAATCTAATGCATCTATTTGTAAAACATCATTTATTGTTTATTGTTGTACTCTAAACCTTTGTTTGTAGTTGGAAATGCTCTAGTAGACATGTATGCAAAATGTGGAAGCATAGACAAGGGACGTGAACTGTTTGACATAATGTCTCAAAGAGATGTCATCTCATGGAATGGAATGATTGTAGGCAGCCCGCTTAAATTTGATAGTTGTATAGTTGTATTTAGGCATTTTTGTTGTAAAATACAATCAAAATTTTAAAAAAATTGTATCATATGAAAGGAAAGATTTTGGACAAACTGTCTAAAATTATATAAGATTATGATGATATATATATATATATATATATATATATATAATTTTTATATGATTTACTTATACTAAGGCATTTTATAGTATTTGAAGGGCACCATTGAATAGATAACTGCCATTAAAAAGTTGTTTGACAGGCAAGGTGGACTGTCACATTTAATCCCTGATTGCAGGATATGCACAAAATGGATGTGTTGAAAAGGCTTTAGAAACTTTCAAGCAAATGCAATTGACAGGTGTAAAGACAAATTCCACAACCTTTTCCAATAGGGCTTAAATTTGACAATTGACCTTGCCTGTCAAGCAATTTTTTTATGATAATTATCTATTCAATAGTACCCTTGAAATACTATGGTAGCTATCTATGACAAGGCACATGAACTATTTGACATAATGCCTCAAAGAGATGTCATCTCATGGAATGGAATGATTGTAGGCAGCCCGCTTAAATTTGACAGTTGTATAGTTGTATTTAGGCATTTTTGTTGTAAAATACAATCAAAATTTAAAAAAGATTGTATCATATGAAAGGAAAGATTTTGGACAAACTGTCAAAAATTATATAAGATTATGATGATATATATATTTAATTTTTATACGATTTACTTATACCAAGGTATTTTATAGTATTTGAAGGGCACCATTGAATAGAGGGTCATCCCACAATAATGGGTTACACTTTTTGGCCAAACTTGACATTGAAATCAACATTTTGAACTAAATCTTCACTTTCTGACATCTATAACCGCTAAACCATTAGGAATTTGAAGATCATGTGAACTAGTGATTTGTGAGATTTTGTTTGTAGATTCTAAATATATTTTTTGACAAAAATTTGGAGTTAAATTGTAAAATTGTTTGCATCTCCTTTGATAACTAGTTTTTAATAGTAAACAACATATTTTTAAAGTGATGTGTATTCTGTAGCACATAACTTTTTTTATAAAAAGGATAAAATTTTGATTCTTTTGAATTTAGATTGGTGACACCAATATATAGGGCATGCATTTGGTTTCATAATTTTTTCTTGAATATTTTTTTTAATTAAGTTTTGAAGTCAAACCAATTATAATTTAGACATGGGCATATTCCATAAAACATAACTTTTTCTGTATGTATCAAAATTCAATTTTTCTTTTTTTTGTTGAAACAAGGACATCAATACCTAGGGCATAGATATTTTTCAAAAAAAAAAATCACTAATTTACTAATTCTCCATGTGTGTAGAATAGAGAACTTGATGTTCGGTTAAAAACCTACATTCACAAGAAATAAAAATAAATATAATAATCAAATTAAATAATTTAAAATTATACTTTTTGAGAAGCTTATAATAAGGACTACAGACTTACAACATATAAATTTTAAATGAATTCATTTGATCCCCCAAAAGGTAAATCAAAAGTGATTTTTTATTAGCATTTTGATAGGTGTAGAGGAGACTCCATTATAGGTATGGTTTAAAACTAGTGGGTTCTATCTAAGGGGGTTTGAATCTAAAGGGTTTGATCAAATCCTCTTCAATTAAAATCCTTTAAATGGAACCTTTCAAGGCTTAAATCATTATATTTTCTAAAAATATGTGATTGCAACAAAAATCAGGATGTCCCAGAAAGTGTAACCCATTATTGTGGCAGCACCCTAGATAACTGTCATTAAAAAGTTGCTTGACAGGAAAGGTGGACTGTCACATTTAAGCCCTGATTGCAAGATATGCACAAAATAGATGTGTTGAAAAGGCTTTAGAAACTTTCAATAAAATGCAATTGGTAGGTGTAAAGCCAAATTCCACAACCTTTGCCAGTAGGGCTTAAATTTGACAGTCGACCTTGCCTGTCAAGTAATTTTTTTATGACAGTTATCTATTCAATAGTACCCTTCAAATACTATGACATGTCTTAATATAAATAAATCATATAAAAATTAAATATATATATCATCATAATCTTATATAATTTTTTACAGTTTGTCAAAAATCTCTCCTTTCATATGATACAGTCTTTTTAAAATTTGGATTGTATTTTACAGCAAAAAAACCTAAATACAGCTATACAACTGTCAAATTTAAGCCTTGTTTGCCAGTATCCTTCCTACCTGTGCCAAAATGGGAGCATTGGAATAGGGTATGGACATCCATCAAAGCATAATGGAAGGGGGATTTTTGTCTGATATTATAGTGTCCACTGCCCTAGTAGACATGTATGCAAAATGTGGAAGCATAGACATGGCATGTGCACTATTTGATGGAATGCCTCAAAAAGATGTCATCTCATGGAATGCAATGATTGTAGGATATGCACAAAATGGATTTTGCAACATGCAGTGCAAGGCAGTGTTGGAAAGGCTTTAGAAACTTTCAAGCAAATGCCATTGGCAGGTGTAAAGACAAATTCCACAACCTTTGCCAGCATCCTTCCTACCTGTGCCAAAATGGAAGCATTGGAATAGGGTATGGACATCTATTGAAGCATAATGGAAGGGGGATTTTTGTCTGATATTATAGTGTCAACTGCCCTGGTAGACATGTATGCAAAATGTCGAAGCATAGACATGGCACGTGAACTATTTGACAAAATTTTTTAGAGATATATTTTTTATTTCATAGCTCAGTTTGAGCATTGCATGTTAATACATGCATAATATGTTTATTTTATTTTAGAACCTATTAAAAACTTAAAGAAGAGTGGTTATTTTTGTAATTATATATACATGAAACAATCTGCAGTGGGAGTATGGTTTTTTCTTTTCCAATATTTTTTTCTCTGCAAGGTTCGGTATGGTATTCTTATGCTTCTAAAATAAAATGAACATAAGAGTACATTCCAAGAAACTTCAGTCATGTAAGGTGGCATTCTCATATACATAAAGGATTATGTACTATTCAAACTTCAAAGAACATCATTATTCATTTAACGAATATGCTGAGTTTCATTGTAAATTGAATTTACAGTTTCTTGGAGCAGGTTGTGCTTCATTGTCTTCTATTTAGAATCTTCTATTTTATGCATATCATGCTTGCATTGTGTTTCATGAGAGGGCATTTGTTTGAGGGATTCTATCAAAATAGTCATGCCATTCCACCAAGAACAAAGATTCCCCTTCCATTTTGAAGCTCCCATTTTGGCACAAGCAAAAACCAGACAAGCAAAGGTTTGGGAATTGTTTTTTACACATGTTGATTTAATTGCATGAAATTTTCAAAATCCTTTTCAAACAATCCCAGCATTTGTGATTAGGGTTTATTCAAATCAAAAGGTGGCTATTGTTTATTTATCACAATGGTACATGTGGGTGTAGAAGAACAGTACTTGGAGACCTGGCAACTTACAGTGCAGTGTTGGCTGTGGGTCGATGTCTGTCATGGGCTCTAGGTAGAACACTCCAAAACTATATCAATCTAAGAGAAAATGACAATTTTGCCTCTTTTTTTAATTTTTATTTTCTTTGGTTATGCCTAAAATCTAATCGCGTGTAACCTTACTGCCTGAGAAGGTTCCGTCAGGAAACGTACAACCACATAGGCACAACGTGGTTTTGAGCATAACAAAAATGACCATAACTAAATCACGCATAAACAATCTGCGTGGAATTATTTAGTTAGTTGAAAGTGTGACACACTATTGTGCTTTTAGCCAAGGGTAAGGAGGAATTTGTGTGCAGGTTAAAGAAGAGTTTGTATGGCCTAAAGCAAGCACCTCGGCAATGGTATTTGAAATTTGATAGTTTTATGGATGAATAAGGTTAAAAAAGATGTCATTCTAATTATTGTGTTTATTTTAAGAAATTGGGTAATGACAGCTATATTATCCTGTTTCTTTATGTTGATGGCATGCTTGTTGCCGGGTCTAACATGCAGCATATTAATGAACTTAAGAAGAAATTAGAAAATTCATTTGCTATGAAGGATTTGGGTGCAACAAAATAGATCCTTGGTATGAGGATCACACAGGATAGGACAAATAGAAAATTAATTTTGTCTCAAAGTGAGTATGTAGAGAAGGTGTTGAAAAGTTTTAACATGGAGAATGCAAAAGCAGTTAGTACACCTTTGCCTAGTCATTTTAAGTTGACTAAGGTGATGTGTCCAAAGACATAAGAGGAGGAAGACAAAATGTCTAAGATACCATATGCATCAACAATTGGCAGCTTGATGTATGCAATGGTATGCACAAGGCCAGATATTGCACATGCAGTGGGAGTTGTGAGTAGGTATATGAGTAGTCCAGGAATGGAACATTAGAATGCGGTAAAATAGATTCTCTGATATTTGAGAGGTACTACATCAAAGAAACTATATTTTGGAGGAACTAATTCTTCTCTAAATGGATATGTTGACTTTGATCTGGTGGGTGATATTGATAGTAGGAGTACTACAGGGTATGTTTTTACTATATGAGGTACTACAGTTAGTTGGATTTCAAGGCTTCAAAAGGTTGTTGGGCTTTCAACCATTGAAGCTGAGTATGTTGTTACTATGGAACCTAGCAAGGAGATGATTTGGTTACAACATTTTTTGGAGGAATTGGGGCAATGACAAGAAGATAGCATGTTGTACACTAAAAGCCAGAGTGCCATTCATCTTGCTAAGAATTTAGCTTTGCATTCAAAAACTAAGCACATACATCTTAGATACCACTTCATCCAGTCAATTTTGGAGGATGGACAACTGAAGCTAGAGAAAATTCACACAAGTGAGAATCCTGTAGATATGTTCACAAAGGTGGTTACATGGGAGAAACTGATGTCCTCATCAATTTTTGTTGGCCTTCACAACTAATAATGGTGCATATAAGAAACCAGCCATGCTTGTAATCCAGTGGGAGCTACAAGTGCAGCGATGTCATCCAAGATCAGTCTCCAAGTGGGAGATTGTTTGGTGTGGAGCCTGATCATTCTCCAAGTGGGAGATTGTTGGTATGTGGTGACTGATCATGCAAGTACTGTACACTCATAATGTATCATAATTCTAGAAGCTTCCAAAAATCTTGTTATAAGTAGCTAGGATGTATGTTGTGGGTGTGAAATTTGCGAGATTGTAATTTGTTTTGCACTGGATAATAAAATCATTGGATGGTTGAGTTTCTGTGGATGTAGCCCATTTTGGGTGAACCACGTTAAATTTTTGTGTTGATCTCTTTTGTGCTATTCTTCATTGTTAGATTTGGGTTATTTAATTTGCATATAATTGTTAGTGTTTATTACTCTAATCTGCCCTAACCCTAACAACCCACTCCAAAGAAGAAGCCTCATACACGTGATACCTCCCCTCAAATGAAGTCTATTCCGAAGGGTCAAGGTGTACAAGCTCTCGTGGTTGACATAGAGAATGTGAAGAATATGAATGCTAGTGAAGGACATCATGTAGTCAAGGATGAATCCAATAAAAATTAGTTCACCTCTGCCGAAAAACAAGGTAATGCATCCTATTCCCAACCCTTATACAATTACCATTCCTATGTCAACTCCTTTGCCAAGTTATGCGCTTATTGATATTGCACAATGTTTTAGCCAAATGAAAGTTGTTGTCATCCCTAAGTTATTAAGGATTCCTAAGCATAAAGAAAGGATGTTGCAATACATTAATGCTCAAGTGAGTCAAGAGGATCAAGCAACCCTTGCTACTCCTATTGTTGGCCATGAAGATAGTAATGAGGAACAAGTGCCTGAGATTTATTTAGGGACTATGCTCATGGATGGTTCCTCAAGGATTGCGCCTTTCTATACCACCTTTCTGATTAGTGGAAACTTGGTGCACAATTGCATGTTAGACTCGGGTGCTTCTAGTAATGTGATGCCAAGGGAAGTAATGGAGTGTTTAGGACTAAAAATTTCAAAGACCTATGGCAAACACTATGCCATAGATTCTAGAGAGGTAAATGTCATTGGTATGGTCAAGGGAGTTGGTGTACAACTTGTAGGCTTCCCAAACAAATGCTTTGTCATGGATATTAGTATTGTTGAGTGCCCAGCCAAGTGGGGTATGTTGCTGTCAAGAAAGTGGGCAGCCTCTATAGGTGGGAGTTTACAAATGGATCTATCATATGCTACCATACCAGTTGATGGAAAATATGTTAAACTTTATAGAGAAAAGAAAATGGCATCCATTGTGGAAGATCCAGAAAAGGCTACTAATGAGGTGTTGTATGAAGAGGGTGAGATTGATAACTTTTGTGGCAACTTTGATGATAGCATTAGTTGCAGTACTGATTAGACTTCTACTCCAACTCCTTCATCCTTCGAAAACAATGAAGTACAGGAGATGCACTTTGATGGTGCTTGTTCACAGGAAGGTAATTGAGCAGGTATAGTGTCGATTTCCCCAAGTGGAGGCCAACACAAATTTAGTTTCAGACTAAACTTTGAATGCACAAACAATGTGGCGAAATATAAGGCCTTGTTGTTGGGACTAAAAATTGTAGCCAAGCATAAGATTAAGGGTTTGATTCTTATGGGTGACTCAGAGCTGATTGTGTCTCAAGTTAGAGGTGCATACATAGCCAAGGACAAAAGATTGAAAAGTTATAGGAATGTTGTTTGGGACAGCATTGAGATGTTTGATGCATTTCGCATCAAATGGATGGATGGAGAAAACAATGCAACAGCAGATGCCCTTGTTGTCATGGCTTCAAAATTTGATGCTTCCTATTCACCTTCACATTCTACTTTTAGTGTTGAAGTACTAACAAGGCCAAGCATTCTAGATAACATATATAGTGGCAGGTATTCAATGATGACCAACAGATATACCAATTTTTGAATTGCATGGGTGACTTTGAAGACCAACAAATTGATTGGAACTCCATGGTAGAGGTTGAGGATAACAAGGAGACTCTATTTAGCAATGATGTAATTCAACTTAAGACTAACACTATCCCAAGAGGGTTGGTTGCTTTAGACAGGATGTTTGATCATAATGATTGTTGTAAGACAAGAAGTAGGCCCGTTCAAGACAGTGATGGAGAGGGTGTAAACTTGGGAACCAAGGCTTGTCCAAAGATGGTTTACATTAGAAAGAAGTTGAAACCAAAAGAGAGAAGGTTGTTGATTAGCTTGCTACAACAGTTCAAAAGGGGTTTTGCATGGTCCTATGATGAGTTGAAGGCCTACCGTGAGGATCTTTTCCAACATACCATCCCATTAGAAGATGATACAAAGCCATTTAGGCATAAACAAAGGCTAATCAGTCCTAAGTTGGCACCACAAATGGAAAAGGAACTTATGAAATTGGAAGAAGGTGGGATCATAAAAGTAATTAGACATTCAAAATGGGTTTCTAACTTGGTTTTAGTTAGAAAGAAGAATGGAGATATAAGGTTGTGTGTGGATTTTAGGAATTTGAACATCAAGTCACTCAAGGACAACTATCCACTACCTAGCATGGATCATCTATTGTAAAGAGTAACTGGATCAGAATTGATGTCAATGATGGATCGCTTCTCAGGCTATAATCAAGTGATAGTGAAGGAGTCTGAACAGTTCAAGACAACATTCACCACTCCTTGGGGTACGTTTGTCTATGTGAGGATGTCTTTTGGCCTCAAGAATGCAGGTGCACCCTTCCAAAGGGCTATGGATATAGCCTTTGTAGGGCTTATTAATGAGATAATGGTGGTGTTTCAAGATGATATGATAACATATTCAAAGGATAGGAATGAGCATTACAAGCACTTGGAGTTAATTTTCAAGAGGTGTCTTGAGTATGGGATCTCTTTGAATCCCAAGAAGTGCTTGTTTGGTGTTGAAGAGGGCAAGTTACTTGGACACATTGTGTTAAAGAGAGGTGTGAGAATAGATCCAAAAAGGGTTAAGGCCATTGATCTAGTTCCTCAACCAAAGACCATCAAGGTTGTCCAATCATTTTGGGGGTAGATTAACTTTGTTACGAGGTTCATTCCTAACTTTGCTGAGAAAACTAAGGCCATTTGAAAGGTATTGAAGAAGGCACAATCATTTAATTGGAATGTGGAGTCAACAAATGCTTTCAAAGACATCAAAGAGGCACTTAAATATGCCCCTATCCTAGCTATCCTAGATTATGCTAAGCCATTCCAGCTCTTTTCATTTCTTTATTCTACATAGTAGCTGCCATCCTACATCAAAAGAATGTGGAAGGGTATGAACAACCCATTGCTTTCTTCAACAAGTCACTACAAAATGCTGATTTGAACTATTCCACTATGTAGAAGCATGCATACGCACTTGTGAAGGTTGTTAAGAAGTTTAGACCCTATCTAATTAAGAAAAAATAGTTGCATATGTGCAACACACAGCCATAAGGGACATTTTTGTGCAACAAGAAGCCTCGGGTAAGAGATGTAGGTGGATCAATAAGATTCAAGAGTATGACATGGAGGTCCAACCCACAAGATTGGAGAGAGGCCAAGGTCTTGCCAAGCTTATGACTGAGTCAAATCTTGAGGCAGCTGAGGTAAATGAGGTAAGTTCTAATTCAAGTTTGATTTCTTGTACATTGAAGGATGATCCTTGGTATCATTATATAGTATCATATTTGGAGACTTTGAATTGATCTTCAAGTATGAGTGATGGTTAGAAAAGAACTTTGAAGTTAGTTGCCCAAAAGTATATTGTTGTGCAAGGTCAGCTCATGTGGAGAAACTTAGATGGTGTGCTATTGAAATGTCTAAATTTGGAGCAATCATGTACAGTCATGGAGGAATACCATCAAGGTGTATGTGGTGGACATTTTATGTTAAATACAATAGCCTACAAGGTTATAAGAGCTGGTTATTGGTTGCCTACATTGTTCAAAGATGTAGCTCACTATGTTAGAAGGTGTGATTCATGTCAAAGGTTTGCTGGGAAAATGAAGTATGCAGGGGCACTACCTTTAAATTCAGTGATAGCAGTGGCTCCTTTTCAATAATGGGGCCTTGACTTCATTGGTGATATTGTGGAGAGGTCAAGCAATGGTTATAGATGGATCTTGGTTGCAACCAATTACTTTACCAAGTGAGTATAGGCCATACCCACAAGGAATGCAACTTCCAATGTTGTAATTGAGTTTTTGACAAGCAATATTATAACCAGGTTTGGTGTGCCATCAAGGATAGTCATGAATAATGCTATGAGTTTTAGGTCCAATGATTTTCTTGATACATGTTCAAAGTATGGGACTACTGTCACACATTTTTCTCCCTATCATCCACAAGGGAAGGGCCAAGATGAGTCAAGGAACAAACTTAAATTTACTCTTGAGAAGACACTTGAAATGAACAAAAAGAGGTGGGATGACAAACTTAAATTTACTATTTGGGCTGACAGAGTTACCTACAAGAAGGCAATTGGAAGGAGCCCATTCGAGATGCTCTATGGGGTAGAAGCAAAACTACCAATTAGTCTTGAAATTCCAGTTTACAAGTTTTTGCAAGAAGTAGAGGGTGAAAGGAATGATTCTTTGTCCATGAAGATCCATGCATTGACTGAGTTGGATGAAATTAGGAGGTCTGCCCATTAGAGAAACTTGTTGCACCAGCAAAAGGTTAAGAACTTATTTGATAAAAGAGTGGTCAAAAGATGCTTCTAGGTTGGAGACATGGTGCTGATGTGGAATGCAAGGGTGGAAGACAAAGGAAAACATGGAAAATTTGATGCCATTTGGGTAGGTCCTTATGTGATTAAAGATAAATGCAGCTCACACATATTTTATTTGAAGAATTTGCAAGGTGAAATGTTGGAGCTGCCTATTCATGGACAACACCTCAAGCACTACTTATCTTGAAGGTGTGTTTTGTGTCCCTTTTGTATATATTTGTACATATGTGTTTTGCTTCCCTTTTGTTTCTGCATGATTTGGCCTCGTTTTGTTGTCTTTGTGATCTCCTGCCTCTCCCTTGCTATACTTTTGGTCTACCCCACAGTTTTTGCTCTCGCTGTGCCTGTTGGAGGTACATGTCCCCAACTAGAGCCAATGTTAGAAAATGAGTTTCCATCAACATAAACCTTGGATTAATAGAGGATAAAAAAAAGCCAGGGTTTCTTTTGGAAGTATGTTAGAATTCCTCATATTTTGAAAGTTATGCTCATGTCAAGAAAGGCCAATCTGGGATGTTAAGGGTTTTAGTATATCCCAATCCCCATCTATGTCATAGTGGATATTATGTGCAAGGGTGGGCATTTGTGTGAATATCCCATTCTTCATCCTTGGACCAGACCCAAAGTCTTCCTCAAATATCATCAACTTTTGTTCAGTTTTCATCCAGATGTGCATGTGGACATTTTCAACATTCCAAATCCATATCCCAAATTGATATCTGGTTTCATTTTCTAGTGTATCCTAGTTTGTTAAGATCCTAGTTGTTGCCAGCCTGTGTATCCATGTTTCCGCTTGACCCCTTGTGGATCAATATTTTCTAAGGCCCTAGTGCATCCAAGTCCCAATGATGCATCGATCAAGTGGATCCATCTATCTGTAGAAGGCATATATTCCAAAGGGAATGGAAAGGTGGTTGTCATCCAATATCCAAGAATGGGATATGAGGTGATGCTGGAATGGGATCCAAAGAAGGTATGTAGAGTGTGGACCCAAATAAACTTGAAGAGATATTCAGAAAGTGAATCCAAATGCAAAAGTGGATGCGGAGGTCCGATATCCCATTGTATGTAAAAAGTGGATATCTGATAATGTCCAAGTTGACATTTGACAGAGCATCCCAAAACCTAAACATTCACATCCCAAAGCCCAAAATTTGATTCCCAAAACTTGATCCAAGAACATCCAGTTTGTTTCACATCCCACATTCCAAACTGGATCCAAAGCAAGTTTATTCATCTAGATATGGACACGATTTATCCCAAAATGCAAATGTCCACATCCCAATTTTGATTTGAGTATAAATGCATGTAAATTCACCCTAATGAGGATCTAAGTATCCCAAATCATCCAGATCCATGTTAACATCCCAAAATGTGAAAATCCCAATTGTTGAATATCCCAGTTTGTTAACATCCCAAAACCTGATCCAGATATAAAGCGCATGAATTCATCTGGATCTGGATTTGAATCTCCCCAAAGCATAATATCCCACATTCACATCCCAAAATTCAATTTTATGAAATCAATAGAGCTTTCTTAGCTTGGCCTCCTGCTTGATGACATCATCAGGATCCCTTTGTATCTGAAAAGTAAAAAGTTCACTACTAGATCCAAAATGTATTTGAATTTTCAAATGAGGTGATAAAGTGCATCCAGTTTTCCCTATACACATTTCAAAATGCTTGTCATCCCAAAGGAAGGCATATCTAAGTGTTTTTCAGATGTCTCCATCTCGGTATGTGCATCCAATTGTAGGAAATGGATCCCATGGCCTATACATCCCAATGTCGAACCTACAGAAAATTAGATATACTCAGAGACAACTCATCGCATAAGGAGAATTGTATTTATTATTGAAGTGAGGGTTAAATGAAGGAAGCGACTTCCATACCAACCTGCCAAATCAACCTGCAACTACATTTATTGTTGTGTAGAAGTTGGTATGGGCACCATATCTGTCCTTCTGACCATTCCACCTACTCCCTTATAGTTGCAGCGCAATTTTTCTGACTTTGGCTAGATTTGGAGACAAATCCACATGAAAACATGGAAAAATGGAGTTGCTCAAGCATTTTTGAACCTGCAACCATGGTACTTCACCTTGAATGCACTGTTCATCGCAAATTTTGAAGGAAAATGAGGGCAAATATAGTGGATTTGGTCTTCATTTTTCAGGGGGAGATTTCCAGTTGTAGGGCAGAACAAAAGACTGAAGAAATAATGCAGAATATCAACCAAATAAGGTTTTGAAAGGCAAGTTTGTAATTATTTGACTGAAATGTATGTGAGATAGTATGAATGGACATTGTAATAAGCAGAGAATGAATGTAATGTGTGGATTTTATAATCTTCTCAGTGTCTATGTGAGTCTTTGTTAGGTTGTTTATATATTATACATGTATCTTGAACACATTTGTTGTTCCAAGTATTCTAATCTCTTAGTTTATCAATATTTGATTATAAAAGCTCATTGCAATGCATTTGAAATGGTACCCTTGGGTTGGATGCATGAAATCTAGTAAAATGTATGTATTATTAAAGAAGACTGAAGGATTATACTGCAATCTTCATTATTGTTGTTATGTTGAATCAAGTTCTACTTGTTTAATGTGCAAATAGTGGATTCTCTTCTGTTTTATGCTTAGTAAATAGATAATATTACTTTGGTGTCCCCTCTTGCATATGTTTTCTTGACTCCATTGCCCTATGTTTGGACTTACCACTAGTTTGCTTCTCCTTTGTAACTCACTTCTCAATCAAACAACAAAATTTATAACTTTCTCGCATCTAATATTGATTGAGTGTGTGATAACCATTGTGTGACAATAGTTGAAACATTTAGGGAAAAATCACAAATTGTTTCAAACTTATGTATGGTTATGAATTATCTTAAATAGAGGTTCTCAATTGTTGTTTCACCTTGCCTTAGTGACAAAATTTGGAGTCAAGGGAAATATTTGGGTTCAATCACTAGTTTTATTTGCTCATATTGTTCATTGACCTCTAGGAACACCCTCCTAAGTCTAGCTGAGCTCAAAGAAGAAGGAAAGAAAACCCACTTTCATTTAGTTGGACTTAACCCATCCAATCCTTGTAGATAGACCCCTCTTGACTAACTTGAAGACATTCCTTGGCCTAGGCCTTTTAGTGAAGTTTTAGAGGACTAGGTTTACAGTGGTTTTATGCACCAACAACTCCCTCACAAAGTTAATATTTCCTATAAATCACTGCAAACATTTCTTTTGACTGGGAAGAAGAGCTAGAATGGAACTTGTTATTTTAGGATCAATGGCTAAGCCATCCTTGGAAACCACATGTCCTAACAGTTTTCCTTCTGGGACAACAAATACATACTTTTTTGGATTCAATAATATGCCATACTCCTTGCATCTTTCAAAGACTTTTCTCAAATGACCCAAGTGGTCAGTTGCATGCTTGGAATACACAGTCAAATCATCAAGATACACTAAGATAATATTATTGATTAGGCCTTTGAATTCCAAATCCATTGCTCTCTGAAAAGTTACCCCAACATTTGTCAACCCAAAAGACATTTTTTGGTAGGCCAAAGTACCCCACTTGGTGGTAAAAGATGTTTTATACTGGTCTGATTCTTTTACAAGAATCTGATTGTAGCTTGAATAGCCATCTAGGAGTGAAAACCTTTCAGCTCCTGCTACTGTTTGTAGGATCTATTCCATGGAAGGGAGTGGATAGCTGTCTTTAAGGGAGACCTTTTTCAAGTCTCTAAAGTCCACACACAATCTGAATTCATGTTATTGTCATTTTTGTGATGTGGTGGTAGAGTTCTTGAATGTTGGGGTTCATTATTGTTTTGAGTATGGAATAAAATATTATGTTGGTTTATGTAATCGGTTGAAATTTTGGAGCAAGAGGACCCATGCCTTGGTCTGGATACATTTTGTTTATGGTTAAGATTTTTGGAGCAAGAGGACCCATGCCTTGCTCTAGATACTTTTTGTTGAGATTTGTATGCAAGAAGGTAAATCTCTTGCATGGTATATGGATTCTTGTCATTATGTCTCGCTTGATGGATAGCGTCTTCTAGATGTAGGTGGTAAAGTGGCTTCCAATGTGGGGCTAGTGCCCAAGGTGGCTGCCAAGATAACCCATTAGAAGTTGTTAATCTAGTGATAACTTAATAATAAATTTGGAGGGTTGGGGGGGGCTTTCACATTAATCAAGATTAAGTATGTCTCACTCATGGCCCAAGTGCTTGTTTAGGCTTGAGATGAGATGAGAAGGCCATGGTTGGCAAGATCAACTTCCTTGTCCTCACGAAGGAATGTTGATTCCACATGTGTCACCCTATGGGGCCGGTACCTAGAGAGAGGCTGCCAGGATAACCATAGATGGGGGCCAATTTCTAGAGAGAGATAGCCTGGATAACCCATGCTAGGACCATGTGATGACACTCTTCCCTACTGCAGTCTACCATTCCCTACTTGTACTCTTCCCATTCGTTGTGTGGTTGCCTCTGGAAGTGATGTTTGTGTATTGCCTTGTGTTGTTGTGGTCATGTGTAGTTCTTGTTCACCATAGTTATTGTCTACCTGACTATTCATGTTGTGGTACCTTATTGTTATCTCCTAGCACAGGGGGTGGACCTCAGGGTTCCACATGGTCGGGTGGTTGTGCATTCTTCTATTGGTTTTTTGGCACCATGGCTCATGTGTGTAAAGAAGTTGTATCTCATGTTTCCATATTTGTACTTGTATTTGAAGATAAATATTTATACTATTCACATCTAGATCTATGTATCAGTGGAACTCATTATGTAATTTGATGTAATCAGAAAGGAAATGCTTTTGTATCATAGAAATTATGTAATTCCTCTTGTAAGATAAACTATTCTACATTTGTAAACATCATTACAAAGATGTTGATGTATGTATCTGATGAGGTAATCAAGTTGTTAGTCTGAGTTATTTGAATAAACTATGTATGTTGTTGATTATTGTTTAATTTCAATAATGCAACTATGTAATCCCTAGAGATGTTAGTTTAACTGGTTGTTGATAGATTATGTTTTGTTTTAGTTACTTCTATTTTAGTTAAAAAAAAATCCACCCTTTTATTGCTTTAGTTGAACTTATCTCTAGGGTTGCATGGTGGCACATTACATTTGGTATCAAAGCCAAGTTGCAACATTGAGACCTCTAGATTGTTGTTGTTGCTCTAGGTTAAGTCATTTTCTCTTGTGGTGAGTTGGTAATGGTATCTTTCACTGGTGTGCATTAGTATGACATTAGAAGGTTGATATGTTTAAAGACTTGTCCTTTGATTATGTCTTGTTTACTTATGTGTTCTCTCTTCCTCTTCTCTGATAATGTGATGATTTATTTGACAATATGTCTTCCATGAATGTTAGTGCTTGTTATTTTGTTGAGACTTTGAGTTTCTCTTGCAATCACTAGTACATTATAAGAAAGAAGCATGGTTACTGTTAGTGCATGTAATTAAGTATTGGAATGATTTAATCATTTGGTGAGCCATGTCGTTATTGATGTTGTCATGTGTGGGGCATCTTAACATGGTTGTTGATAACCTGACATCTATTTCCTAGTTGGTCATGACTGCTTGTGTAAGATCTATTGTAGTTTATGAAAGTTATCATTGTATGTGCATGTGTAAGAACTGTGTGTAGGAGATCAAACAGGACCTTGTGTTGGGCCTATGAGATCATGAATGTGATAATGTAAGTCAATTATAGTTTTTAATTATTCTTGTGTGTGACATCATACATTTCCTTTGTAAGTATTTTCTTGCATAAGTAATACCATATGTTCATAGCATAGTAAAAATAAATTGTATTGTATTAAAAATAGAAGTTGTTTGTATATAAGTAGCGACTGTGTTACCTTAAATCTTTGTATAAAAGTTGCTTAAATAAGAGAATGTAGTTAACTAAATCATTTGAGTATTGGTGTACATTCTCTAACACATTCTGGACATTGTGTCCTTCAGTGTTGTGTAGCGGATACTCCATTTTTGTGGATAAAAATAGTCACACTGTGATGTGGATTTGTTTTGGAATTTTTGATAGTTGTTTCATATGTTGTGGGTGGGATAACAGTGAATTTGTTTTCTTTGAACTCTCTTATGATAGGAGTTGCCACCAAAACTCTTTTCTTTATACTTGATTTATTGTTGAAAATTGCTAGCACTCTATGACTTAAAGTTGGATTTGATTATTCCGAATGTTTGTTTCTATTGGCTCCATTTTGTGTCAAGTGTTTTTTCTGAACGTCTGATAGTATGTTCAAGGGAGGACTCCGTGGAAAATTATACTTTTATGGTTGATGATTAGTCGGTAGCATAGTGGAAATAGTTATGAGATGTATTCTCCCTGATTATATGTGAATGCAATTCTCTAAATTGTATGAAATTTTTGAAATATGTGTGTTTAGGTACAAGTAGATCACATGATATGCCTTAAAGTTAAAGAATTGATGTTCTTCTTGTCTTTATTGAATGATTGTGCTTGTTTTATGAACAATTGCTTAATATGGATGCGTATGTTGACAATTGAAAGTTGCAATAATCGTATGTTATGTTTCCACCCTAGTCTGTGACTTCTAGGAGGAAGTCAAGTTTTGGGGGAGAGGATGTAGTGCCCCTCCATTCTCACTTTGGATGAGAAGGTGGTCAGGTGGTCGGGCTAAGGAGCATGAACAAGAAGGTAAAATACTCGAAATACTTAGGGTATGATAAACATGTTGATGGTAGGCTTACTGTTATGATGTAGTTGATGACACTCATTGATGTTTATTATACTGACACTGTTGATACTTTACGACTAGTACATTATGCTTATGTTGTGATCAGTTATAGGTTAATTGATTATGTAGATTAGTTTTACTATGTGATTAATGCGATTATTTGTCTATGTGTTATCTGGTTGTTTATTCACTAATGAATTTATTTAATGTGGATACTTGTGATGTGTTTTGTGAAGGGACAGTGTAGTATTACTCATAATGAGTACCCCACTCTACTGCAATTCCGTGTCACTATGTGCCTACTTGGATGATTATATGTATGTATTCGACACTTTTGTTTGCTGCAGGTTACAGGTACCAGGCATCGACTCCACCTAAATTGGCAGGTCTGAGCATGTCTCCATATCAATGGAAGTTGTTGAATGGAGATAACATATGGTCCCCTAGCCTAGCCATCATCCTTAAAGAGGATGAGTATCCGGCTGTGTTCCTTGTCAGTGTTGTCAGTTTGGTCATGATAGTTAGTCATTGTTGTGGTGGTCTTGTGTTCTGATCTTGCATAGTAGTCAGGTATGGTTTGACAGTTAGGTTATTTTGTTGGTATTGTTTTGGTTATTGTTGCCTTAAAATCAAATAATTAGTTATGAAGCATTTTTGTTAAATAAATAAATGTTCTTATGTAAATTTAATTTATGAAAAATATATTATTCTAGAAGTTAAGTTAATAAATAATAATAATAATAGTAATAAATGTAATTGCAAATAGAGATAAATAAATAAATAATATTTATGTATTACCATAAAAGATATTTATCTTGGTCTGGTTGTAAAATGTTTAAAATAGCAAAATGTAAGATATTGTTCAGGGTTATTGCCTCTTGTGGGGGGAATCTTCTGGAAGATTTTAGGGGATTTCTTTCGCTAAAAAAAATAGGGAGTTTTTGGGCTATATTTAGGGGGGAGATTTCTCTCTCATAATAATCTTCAGTAGATGGAACTTTTGGGGGGAGACTGGTTTGTGGCTACAGCAGTTGAACACAGCATCAAATCTTCAGTCCAGTCAAGCAAGCGAAATCAAGTTCCTTTGGTTCTAATTTCTGTCTCATTTTTCCATTGAAGCCAATGTTTGATTTATGATTTTTCTTGTTGAATGTAATTTGCTTGAGACATTAGAATCCTTGTTATCAGATTCAATTGTGCATGCATGTATCATTGCATTTTTGGGAATCACCAATTGAAGTGTCTGTCCATCTCTCAGCTCTTTCATCTTTGTTTTAGCAGTCTGTTGCATTAGCCATAACTTTAGTTTTATGAATTGGGTTCTTCTAAATTTTTAATATATGGTGCATTACCTAGTTATCTAAATTATATCCAAAACTTGTCTATATCTAGTTTGTTGTTTTGGAGATATGAATGTTTTGTGACTCTCTACCTCTCATCCATTTCGTCTCTCTTTTAGTAGTCTGTTGCATTAGCCATAACTTTAGTTTTATAAACTGGGTTCCTCTATGTTTTTGATATATGGTGCGCGACCTAGTTTCCTAAATCATATCCAAAAATTATCCATACTTAGTTTATTGTTTTGGAGATATGAATATTTTGTGACTGTCTACCTTTCACCTATTTCATCTCTATTAAAACAGTTAGTTGCATCACCAATAACTATATATTTTCAAATTAGGTTTCTCTGAAATTTTTATATAAGATTCACTTTAAGTTTGTTGGATGATTGACCATGATTGAAATTAATGTTGAATTCTTCAAGACCCAATATTAGTGCATCAGATCATGTGTTGCATCTGTAGTTTTGTTTTTGAAGTATTGATGAGGAATTTTGGTTTATGATGTGTTTTGGAAGTGATTGTGATGTGTGACCATTGAATTTTAAATGGTGTCATGTATTTGAGTCATTTACGGAAATTATTTCCAAAGGTCTAGGAGAGCATGATTATGTGGAGTTGGATGTGTGTCTATGACTCTAGTGATTATGTTAAGAAGTATTGGTTATATGTAATGTTTACTTCCCTTGTTTATGGTTCATGTGTTTGTGATGACTAAGCAAGATGACCCATGCCTTGTTCAGTGTACCTATTCTTGTGGTTTTGAATTCATGTTATTGTCATTTTCATGATGTGGTGGTAGAGTCCTTCTTGAATGTTGGGGTTCATTATTATTTTGAGCATGGAATAAAATATTGTGTTGGTTTATGTAATCATTTGAAATTTTTGAGCAAGAGGACCCATGCCTTGCTCTCGATACATTTTATTTATGGTTAAGATTTTTGGAGCAAGAGGACCCATGCCTTGCTCTAGATACTTTTTGTTGAGATTTGTATGCAAGAAGGTAAATGCTTTGTATGGTATATGGATTCTTGTCGTTATGTCTTGCTTGATGGATAGGGTCTTCTAGATGTAGGTGGAAAAGTGGCTTCCAATGTGGGACCGATATCCAAAGTGGCTGCTAGGATAACCAATTGGAAGTTGTTAATCTAGTGATAACTTAATAATACATTTGGAGGGTTGGGGAGGGAGCTTTCACATTAATAAATATAAAGTATGCCTCACTCATGGCTCAAGTGCTCATTTAGGCTTGAGATGAGATGAGAAGGTTGTGGTTGGCAAGATCAACTTCCTTGTCCTCACGAAAGGAATGTTGGTTCTGCATGTGTCACCCTATGGGACCGGTGCCTAGAGAGCCTGCCAGGATAACCATAGATGGGGGCCAGTTTCTAGAGAGAGATAACTTGGATAACCCATGCTAGGACCATGCGATGACACTCTTCCCTACTGCAGTCTAGCATTCCCTAGTTGTACTCTTTCCATTTGTTGTGTGGTTGCCTCTGGAAGTGATGTTTGTGTATTACCCTATGTTGTTGTGGTCATGTGTAGTTCTTGTTCATCATAGTTATTGTCTGCCTGACTATTCATGTTGTGGGACCTTATTGTTATCTCCTAGCATGGGGGTTGGACCTTAGGGTTCCACATGGTCAGGTGGTTGTGCATTCTTCCATTGGTTTTTTGGTACCATGGCTCATGTGTAAAGAAGTTGTATCTCATGTTTCCAGATTTGTACCTATATTTGAAGATAGATATTTATACTATTTGCATCTATATTTGTGTATCAGTGGAACTCATTATGTAATTTGATGTAATAAGAAAGGAGGGAAGTACTTTTGTATCATAGAAATTATGTAACTCCTCTTGTAAGATAAACTATTCTGCATTTGTAAACATCATTACAAAGATGTTGATGTATGTATCTGATGAGGTAATCAAGTTGTTTAGTCTAAGTTATTTGAATAAACTATGTATGTTGTTGATTATTGTTTAATTTTAATAATGTAGCTGTGTAATCCCTAGAGATGTTAGTTTAACTGGTTGTTGATAGATTATGTTATGTTTTAGTTACTTCTATTTTAGTTTTAAAAAAATGAAATCTTCCCTTTTATTGCTTTAGTTGAACTTATCTCTAGGGTTGCATGGAGGGGCATTACAAGAAGGCTCACTGCCTCAACCCTAAGCCTAGTAAGATTACAATAAGGGTTGTTAAATCGTGAGGACTGTTAAACCCTACTAGCGGCTCTCTGTCAAGCTTCACTGCCATGATCAACACATTTTTTAATATGTAATTGAAGTACAATAGTTTCTCTGCTCTGCTCTGCCTCTTTGCTACTCTTCCTCTTTTCTATTCTTCCTATTCTTTGCTCTACCTTTTGGACCTTTCTTAAGATCTTTCCATTTTCTCTCAAAAACAACTTTTCTACAAATCAACTACAAGTATTTATACACTACATCAACCTTTGAATGATCATCAAGGTCAGCATTACAATTATCAACCATTGGAACAATCTCCAAGGTCGACATTACAAACATTTACAAGATAGGTCTTGACCTATTACAACATTATGTAAGAGAGATGAAATAAAGATGCATGCGGATCACACCATGCCTTAGATGGGACTTAAACATGATCTTTCATGCTTCAACATGCCTTCACAATCTCCAAGATGATCTCTGTAATCGTTGGAATCAACTAAGTTGGCCAAGTTGGTTACACAACACACTATCTGGAAGTAATCTTCAAACACCTTCACAATTCTTCCACATAGACCAATGTAATGATGTGAACATGATTAGGAGGTATCCACAAGTACGTTATAATCATCAGGAGCAACTGTACAATCCTTAGCCACTTTATCCATAGGAATCTTCTCACCAGAACACATGAACTTCTCTGTCTTCGACTGTCATAAGGGAAAGATAGTTTGAGGAGCACTAAATCACGAACCACTATAATTGTAGGCACCTATCATCATCCTAGACTTCCCTCTAGAACTGTAGAGAAAAATACTTTATTGCAGAGGAATACAGAGCATATTACTTTCTCCCTATCCCAACTGATCTTCCAGAAAAGGTAGACTTAACTCTGGTGACTGCAACTCTCTGAATTCTTCATACCAGAGGCTCAAACTCAAGATTTAGCAACTTAAGGCATCCCTTTGAATAAATTCCTATCTAGATAGAAAGATCTTCACCTAGAAAGAAATGCAGAGCAATCTACTAGGTTGTTCTTCAACATGCCACACAATGTCTATTCTGCACTTCACTGTAGCTTACTTGTTTCTTCTAGAGAAGCTAATTTTCTCAATATCCTCAACATGCAGAGCTTCCTAACATATGATAGAATAAGATACAGTTGACACCAATGAAAACAAAGATATGTTGACATCAATAACAACATCGATGAGGCACATACTTGCAACAATCCTCCCCTTTGTCATTGATGACAACATATGATGTGAAAAACTACAACCATCAAGACTGGATTCTCCCCCTTTCTCTTTACACACTTGCACTCTTTCTTTCTACATGATTCTCACCCTTTCTCTTTACACATCTGCACTCTTGTCTCTCTAAGTTTTTCACATGACTTCTCTCCCCCTTTGACATCAATAGAAAAGGGCACATACTTGCACTCTTCTGCTTTAATCCAATCTCTCTTCAAAACTCTTTGACTACTCCTCCTTAGAAGTAGCCATGAAAGGCATCAATCTGGATCTATGAACACCTCTAGACTAATGCACTACTATGCATCTTAGTTCAGAGTAGGAGGGATGATAACCCCTAATGTTTCTCTGATAAACTCAAAAGTGTCCTTAGGTAGAGGCTTGGTGAAGATGTCTGCAATTTGATCTTTGGGAGAAACATATTCCAACCTAACTTCATTTTTTGTCACCTTTTCTATCAGAAAATGATACTTAATAGATATGTGCTTTGTCCTTGAGTGCATTACCAAATTATTTGATATGTTGATGGCACTTGTATTATCACAAAAGATTGTAATTGGATTTTCATACACAACTCTAATGTCCTTCAAAGTCTACTTCATCCATAACACTTGAGTGCAATTACATGCTACTGCAATGTATTCTGTTTTTGCAGTAGACAGAGACATTGAATCATGTTTCTTGCTCAACAAAAATACTAACCTTTTTCCCAAGAAGAATGCACCTCCACTTATGCTTTTCCTATCATCCATATCTCCGGCCCAATCTGCATCAGTGTATGCTCTAAGGGTAAAATCATTGTCCTTAGGGTACCACAAGCCATAATCCATTGTACCTTTAAAATACATCAGAACTCTCATGACTACCATCACATGAGATTCCTTGGGTTCTGCTTGAAACCTTACTACAAGACATACTGCATCCATTATATCAGGTTTGGTTTGTCAGATAAAGAAATCCTCCAATCATAGATGTGTACTTTTTCTAATCAACCATGGGTGAGTTATCATCTTTACTCAGCTTACAGCCAGTAACCATAGGTGTACAAAATGGTTTAGAGTCTTCCATCCCAAATTTCTTTAACATCTCTTTCACATACCTAGACTGAGAAATGAAGATACCTTTATCTAATTGGCTTATTTACAGACCTAAGAAGAAGTTCATTTCTACAAACATAGACATTTCAAACTCACTTTGCATTTCTCCAGCAAAAACTAAGCACATACCTTCATTTCACCCAAAAATAATATCATCCACAAAGACTACAAACAATAGGATTTGTTCACCATTTATCTTGAAGTAGAGATTGGTGTCTGTAGTACCTTTATTCAACTCTATCTGTATTAGATACTTGTCCAACCATGCATACCATACCCTGGGAGCTTGTTTTAATCCATACAAAGCCTTCTTCAATCTACATACCATGTCACCCTCATCTAATAACTGGAATCCTTCCAATTGTTAAATATAGACCTCTTCTTCCATGTCTCCATTCAAGAAGGTAGACTTCACATCCATTTGGTAAACCTTGAAATCTTTGTAGGCAGCAATGGCCAAAAACATCCTTATTGCTTCAATCCTTTCCACAAGAGAAAAAGTTTTTTCAAAGTCTATTCCTTCAACTTGAGTGTATCCTTTGCATACCAACCTTGCTTTATTTCTTGCCACTTCACCATTCTCATTCAACTTATTTCTAAAAACCCACTTTGTGCCAATTGCATTCTTATCTTCTCATTTGGAAACAAGATCCCAAGTCTAATTCTTCTCTATTTGCATCAATTCCTCTTCCATAGCCTTTACCCAATTTTCATCATTGTAGGCTTCATCCATAGTTTTAGGTTCAATTTTGGAGATTAGATAGAAATTTACTTATTCCTCTACGACTTTTCTTCTGGTTAAGATCTCTTTGCTCTTAGCTCCTATTATCTTTTCTTCAAAATGGTTGAGTCTCACATACCTTGGAGTTTTGGTGACACTTTCTAGGGCTTGTTCTTCATCTGAGCTATCTTCTTGCTACACCACTTATGAAACCTCTGGTTCATCAGATTCATATCCATTTGATTTGATGGCATTTCCTTTCTTTCATCAACTTTGACATTTGCACTTTCAATTATCTTATTAAGCCTCTTATTATAGCACTGGTATGCTTTACTCTTAGTGGAGTAACCAATAAAGATTCCTTCATCACATGTAGCATCAAACTTTGCTAAGATCTTCTTCCCTTTTGATATAACATTTGCTACCAAAAACTTTGAAATATTTCACATTAGGAACTTTGCCATGCCACAATTCATTAGGGGTTTTAGAGCTGCTACCTTTTACTTGGACTTTGTTTAGGATGTACACAGCTGTATGAATTGACTCTCTCAAATATGCTTCTAGCAGATCAGCTTCCTTCATCATGGTTCTAGCAGCTTCTTGAAGTGTTGTATTTTTTCCTTTCAACAACTCTGTTTTGTTGTGGAGTTCTAGGTGTATATAGTTGTCTTTTTATTCCATATTTCTCACAAAATAAATCGAATTCATTTGATGTAAACCCTCCTCCTCTATCAGACCTCAAGTATTTGATCTTCAAGTCCATCTCATTTTCAACCATTGCCTTAAAAGCCTTGAACTTGTCTAGGTCTTTATCTTTTTCTTTCAAAAAGGTAACCCAAGTCATTCTAGAATAATCATCAATAAGCAACATGAAGTACCTATCTCCTTGCAAACTTATTATTCTAGTAGGTCCACATAGATCTATATGAACTAGCTCAAGTAGTCCTTCAACTAATTGGTCCTTCCTTTTAAAACTTGTTCTTGTTTGCTTCCCAAATTGACATTCTTTACAAATTTGATTAGCAGGCTTCACAAGTCTAGGCAGATCTCTAATAGCATGTGTGTTACTTATCTTCATAATGTTATCAAAATTTATGTGACACAACCTTCTATGCCAAAACCAACTTTCATCAGTCTGAGCCAACAAATAATAATTTTCAGCTCCATTCAAGTGATAGATATTACCTTTGGTCTTTTTACCAATTGCAATGACTGTTCTAGAGCATTCCTTGATCTTACATCTATTGTCCTTGAAGCTTAGATCATAGCCTTTTTCACACATCTGACCCACACTCAAAAGATTGTGCTTTAATCCTTTCACATACAAGACATCTTCAGTATTATGCTTGCCATCAAAAGAAATAGATCCTTTTCCACAAATCTTACTAGTTGTATCATCTCCAAACCTAACCAGTCCACCATCAAATCTTTCCAAACTTACAAACTTACTTTTGTCTCCAGTCATGTGGTGAAAGCATCCACTATCAATAACCCATTCATCTTTGTCCTTAATAACCTGAGCAGCCAAGGCAATTTCCACTAGTTTTTCTCACTTCACATAGCTAGTAGAGTTAGTAGACATAGGATCTTCCTTAATAGCAATAAACAAGCATTTATTTCCAGAATTAATGGCGTTATCAGGTTCTCCATTATCTAATACTCCTTCATCATCATCAAAATCCTCAACATAATAACACTTCTTTTGGGTCCTAGGTTTGTTCTCATATCTTTTTCTATTTGTTTCAATTCTTTCAGGACATTTGGAAGTAAAATGACCTACTTTACCACATGAGAAACATTTGAAAGGTAATTTGCCTTTGTACTTACCAGATCCTCTTTGTAGTTTGTCCACGAAGTTGGATTCAACTTCATCAAACTCATCATTGGACACTACCTTGTATTTTTCTAATCTGGAAGTACTTCTTGGAGTACTAGATTTGAAGGTCGTCTCAATTTTTGTTAGAGCATCACCAAACTCTCTCATTTCAAAAGTAATAAGCTTACCAACCAGTTGATCTCTGTCAATCATTTTAACTTGCATGAATTCTTTAATTATGGATACTTTGTGACAAGAAGACTTGGGGAGAGATCTGAGAATTTTCATAACAACTTCCTTTTTTTCAAGAGTTCCACCCATGGCTTTTATCCCTATAGTAAGTTCATCAACACTTTGCATAAAGGATGAAATGTTTTCATCATCATTCATCTTTAAACCTTCATATTTCACTTTCAAACTTTGTAACTTGGCTTCCTTCACAGAATCATCTCCTTCATACGGATTTTTCAGCTTTTCCCATACCTTATTTGTAGTTTCAAGATCCACAACATTCGTCAATATTGAGTCAGGTAAAGAGCTTAGCAGAGCATCCTTTGCAGGTTAACATCTATTTCATATTATTTGATTTCATCTTCAGTCGTTAGACCATTTTGAGGTATGCTGTATTATGTTTCTGTATCTTTCCATACTTTGTAACCAAGACTAAGAAGATGGATTTTCATCTGAGCCTTCTAGAGAACATAATTCATTCCATCAAAATGTGGCACTTCTTCTTGAAAGACATTTTGGATCTTCCTCAAGTTGTTAAACTTTCTTCTAAGGAACTTGGCCCTGATACCAATTGTTGATATGTGTTGGACAACTAAGAGGGGGGGTGAATTAGTTGTCTTAAAAAATCAAATGCTTTTGCATTAAAATATTAAACACTTATCTACAATGATTAAGATTTAACCATGAAACCACAAAATTAAAACTTTAACCACATGTGCAGCAACAAACACAACAGACACCAGATTTACATGGAAAACCCCAAGGTGGGGAAAAACCACGGAGAGGATTAACTCTCAATATATATTGTAATCTTGAAATAATGATTGTCAAGCTTGGTCACTCCATGGGCCTAATCATACTAACTCATTGTCATGAAGAACAACTAGGTCTAGCAGGCTCACTGACTCAACCCTAAACCTAGCAAGATTACAATAAGGGATGTTAAACCTTGAGGACCATTAAACCCTATTGGTAGCTCACTAATAGGCTTCACTGCCATGATCAACACCTTTTTAAATATGTAATTTAAGTACAATAGTTTCTATGCTCTGCTTTGCCTCTTTTCTACTCTTCCTCTTTTTTGCTCTCCCTGTTCTCTGCTCTCCCTTTTGGACCTTTCTTAAGATATTTTCATTTTCACTCAAGGACAACTTTTCTATGACTCAACTACAAGTATCTATACACTACATCAACCTTGGAATGATCATCAAGGTTGGCATTACAATCATCAACCATTGGAACAACCTCCAAGGTCAGCATTACAAATATTTACAAGATAGGTCTTGACCTATTACAACATTATGCAAAGGAGATGAAATAAAGATGCATACGGATCATGCCACGCCTTAGTTGGGACTTAAAAATGATCTTCCATGCTTCAACATGCCTTTACAATCTTCAAGATGATCTCTGTAATTGGTAGAATCAACCAGGTCAGACAAGATGGTTACACAACACACTATCTAGAAGTAATCTTCAAACACCTTCACAATTCTTCCATGTAGACCAATGTAATGATGGGAACATGATCGAGAGGTATCCACAAGCACGTTATAATCATCAAGAGCAACCGCACAATCCTTAGCACTTTATCCATAGGAATCTTCTCACCGGAACACATGAACTTCTCTGTCTTCAACTATCATAAAAGAAAGATAGCTTGCAGACCACCAAATCATGAACCACTGCAATTGTAGGCAGCTATCATAATCCTAGACTTCTATAACCACAAAGAAAAATAATTTATTGCAGAGGAATGTGGAGCATATTACTTTCTCCCTGTCCCAATTGATCTTCCAGAAAAGGAAGACTTAACTTTGGTGAATGCAACTCTCTCAATTCTTCATACCAGAGGGTCAAACTTAGGATTCAACAACTTCAGGCATATCTTTGAATAACTTCAAATCCACACAGAAATATCTTCACCCAGAAGGAAATGTGGAGCAGTCTACTAGGTTGTTCTTCAACATGCAACACACTATCTATTCTGCACTGGGTGAGTGTGAGATCATGATGGGCCAAACAGTGGCAATGGAGAAAAAACTTGTTGGATGAAAAGGTGCTAACATTTAGACTAATATTTAGAATTGGATGGAAAGGGTGTTAATATTTATAGCTTAAATATGGATTCCCTCCAAAAATTCATTCAGATTACCTCATATTTAGGTAAGTGGGTGTCCCAAAACTTGCCAATGAAACTTGCAAAACCACCCATTTAGTGTTATCCTAAATTTTTTCCACAATTTCATCCTTGAAGCTGATAGATTTTTTTGTAACTACATTTAATCAAATGAAAAGGGTTTATAGAGGAAGCTATTAAGATTCTAAAAATACAATATACACCTAATAATAATTTTAATAGGTATTTGTTATTAATTTTCTACATACACTATGTCTGATTTCCTGATAGATATACATATTGAAAAACATCCGTAACTTTCAACATATTAATCCTTTTTTAAATCCAAAAGACGAATCACATTCTAAAATTTATTAGGTATACATTAAAATTTAAATTTTTTTATTTTCATATATTTTTTACCAAGTTAGGTTGGCTGAAAAATTAATTTTTAATATTTCAAAAAAGTCATAGTAAAAAATTAATAAATAATTATTTATTTACTTACAAAATTCAAAATAATATGCATCACATCCCCTCATGTGTCATTTAGTTAAATCCAAATCATGGAGGAAAATTTTTATTTTTTTCTCATACATAGGTTGGCCGGAATGACATACTTTTTACGTTTTTTTGAAAAATTTAGTAGTACTTCGTTGAAATATCCAATTTTCACCAAACTATTTTTAATTTTTTTTAAAAGTAGTAGCCCATAAAACACATTCAATTTATTACAACTTTTATTACTAACTTATTTCTAGATTGTGTAGATAACTCATTCAATTTTTGACATAAAGTTACTTAAGTCTATTTTTCACATTTACATTGCCACTTAGGGGTAGTGTTTGGCCCATCATGATCCTGCACTCACCCCACTTCACTGTAACTTACTTGTTTCTTCCGAAGAGGCCAATTTTCTCAATATCCTCAACATGCAGAGCTTCCTAACATGTGATAGAATAAGATACAGTTGAAACCAATGACAACAAAGATATGTTGACATTAATGACAACACCAATGAGGTGCATACTTGCAACATAAAGGGCTCCCTCTCAAGAAGGATTCCTCATGGGTAGAAAAAACCTATTCACCTAATGATCATATGGTGCATGAGACTTCTAAGGATAATCCATTAGATCTTCCACCTTTGATTGAAAGCTCAAGAACCTTAGATGAGAAGACTATGGATAGCTCTATTCTTCCTAACAACACTGTACCTTCATCTCACTCCAATAGCCAAGATGTAGCGTTAGTGGATGAGAAAAGGTCTCTCACATTAAATCCTTTAGGGATAGATGTTGGGTATAATCAAGAGGAAAACAATGTTAATTCAATATTCACTAATAGACTTTCTAGCAATATTCCTAAGATGGTTGTGCAGGGGGCACCTAGTGCACATTCTTGCTTAGAACCGGTGATTACGGTTCAAGGTGCTCAAAAACCACCTTGACCCCCATATTACATCTACAAATATGCACAACAAATTTCCTAACCAAGTCCAGGTGTTCAAAATGTGTTGCAACAACCACACCACAATGTGATTGCTCACACACATAACACCCGTAATAACAAACAAAGTAAGCAAGCTTTGCATGTGCTTGTCTCTCTTCCATGTTCTCAACCTATGCTCCCCCTACCACCTCATCTTACTCATAAAAGTGGTCAAGAATAGGATCTTGTCGAGCAGCTCTGTATTGCTCCAGCTAACATCTCTCTTTGGGATTTAATACAAACTTCACCTTCATACCATAGAATGCTCCAAGAAGCTTTACAATAGGTGATTGTCCCACCTACTGCTAAGCCAAATGAATTAGCAGCTCTATTAGATTGTATGAATGCAACAAAATAGATATTCTCTTTCAACCACATGAAATACCATCAACAAATGATGAATATGATCCACTTATGATCTTTATCATGATAAATAAAAACATGATAAAGCAAGTTATGATTGACAATGGATTAGCTCTTAATGTTTATAGCATTGACCTACTACACAAAATCAAGACTGACACATCTTTAATCAAACTAGATGGGATTAGCATTTGTGGCTTTGATAACACTGGTAGACAATCCTTGTGTATGATAATTTTACTTGTAATGGTTGGACCTATGACATTAGAAAATCTTTTCCATGTTATGTCAAGTTCTCTCTCATATAATATGATTCTAGGTAGACTATGGATTCATGCCATGGGGGCAGTTCCATCTACCCTTCATCGATCCCTTAAGTTCATTTATCAAGACAAGCTCCACACTATAAAAGTTAATCCTAACCTGAATACTTGTTTACATATCAGAATACAAAAACAAGTTAAAAATTAGCAAATATTAAACAACTTACAAGTTCATTCAACAATACCTCTTGCCACAGATAATGTTGTATGAGACCCTCAACCATCAAATGCACTTTTTGGTGACAATTGGGGTTCATGAGATTTTAATCCTTGCAGTATAGGGGAATATAAAATTAATAACCCTAACACATCAAAAGTGGCATCAATCTCATCTAAGCAATCCTTTGAAACATCTCAAAAACCTAAAATCTCTGTGGTAGAAATCAAAGACAATAGCCTCACTTATACTATAAATTATGAGACCTATGAGGCTTCACCATCTTCTAAGGAACTGACATCCCTCTATGGTTGAGGATTTAAAATCCTTTATAACAATTGTGACTATGAAGGTAATGGATGTGGTGTAAATCGATAAGGGATTCAAGTACCTCTAGAATCTGCTTCAAGACATTACTCAAGTGGCATTGGATATAATCCTTTTAAAGAAAAGAAAGCCTCTCATCATCCTAAACTTAATGTTAATGCACTATCAAGAAAACCAAAGCAACATGTGAGATATCCTAAGTTGACAAGCCACACTTGTTGTAGCAAATATTATAGTTGCTCTCAAGGGTGGCCTCTCCCTAGATATGTATGTTCTTAACATCAAGTTTTATCAGGTAAGTATTTCTAACCCTCTAGCTCCATGTTGTGTTTCCCCCGTGATGTGTTATGTGTTGTTTAGGCCTCCTAGGATGACCCTTGATTCTCTTGTAAGATCAAGGATACTAGGAGACTACCTCTATTGTGACCTTCTATTTCTCTCATCATTCTTCTATATTTCTTCTCCACTATTGTCATTGTTGTGTGTTGTGTCTTATGGACATGTAGCATTGCGGTTGGTGACTTGGGGGTACCCTCCTATGTGACTATCCTTAAGGCACTTGTTCTCCTCTTTTGATTTATTGTTTACCTTCTTCTAGTGGTTCTATCTAGCGGGCAAATGACAAAAAACAAATTATACTGATATGGACCAAGTGTCCCTTCAACGAGAAATAAAAAAATAGACCTAGTCCATACATGACGATGGGGTTGATACATATTATCTAATGCTTGGCTAGTAGAATCACTCTGTATGATCTCTCTATCTTGATGTTGATGTTGATGTTATCTTATCTTGCTAACAAACTATAACAATTCTACTACTTTGTACACTTTGTTTATCTTGGATTTTATGTTGCATGGATCTTTCATGTAGATGATCATATGCATTGTTGTTTATCATGATTATGTGAATACTAACACCCTTTTCTTGTAGGAAATTGTGTGTTTGTGGGAACATTTGGTGATCATAAAGTACATGTCACCTCTAGGGGCATGGGCTTTGCGAGAGCTCGTGTTCCCTTGTGTGTTTTCTTTCTACCTTAATATGCTTGATATTGGTACATGACATCAACCATAGTAAAGTGTGTTTGAATAATCTAGAAATATATTGCAATCATTTAATCCCTCTGTGGAGGCAGGATATCATGCATATCCTTTTATCTTAAGCCCTTTTGTGGAAGGCAAGGATTGTGTATTTATTGAGGAGATTGCATGTCCTATCATTTTCAAAAAGTCCTATGAGTAGGCAGGGAGCAGATCTGAGACTATCCTAACCCTTAAGTGTGTTTTTGGCGATTATTGTGGCAAAGCCCAATCGTCAGTGTGTGCTTGTAATGTACTTGAGATAGTGCTAAACCTAGCAATAGGCTCACTCCATCGCTTGTTTGTCATGTTTTCTCCATGCCTTCTATGTATGTGTATGGCGTATTTGTTCTCAAAGTGCAAGACTAGTGGCAATGAGCTCCTCTACACTTTGGGATTTATATGGCATGTTTGTTCTCAAAGTGCAAGACTGGTGGTGATGAGCTCCTTTACACTTTAGGATTTGCATGGCGTGTTTGTTCTCAAAGTGCAAGATCAATGGCGATGAGCTCCTCTACACTTTGAGATTTGTTTGGCATTTAGATAGTTTTCTTTCCTTGTACTTGCATTTGCATTTCATATGAGAAAAATGAAAAAAAAATAATCACTGCATTTATTGTATTCTTTGTGTTTTGCATGTCTCAATGTTGTCTTCTCCATGTTTTGCATTCATGTAATTGTATTCTCCATGTTTTGTGTGCTTGTTACTATCTTCAATGTGTTTGACATGTCTTCTTTGTGCTTGGTGTGTTTGCTGTGTTTGTTGACCTTACTTTAATGCATATATTGGTCTTGTGTTTATACATACATTAATGTGGGGGCTAAATGTTATGTTAGAAAATATCCCCCTAGGGCTTTTCCCTCGTAAAGTTTAGCTCCTGAGTCTTTAGGGTGCATTTAGAGAATCTTGCATGGTAATTTCAACTCCTGATGAGAAAACCCTTGGGTCTTGTGACAAATAAGACCTAGGGGGTGCTAATTTAATGATCCCAAAACATAAATGAGGGGGTGGACTTGGGCACTAGTGCCATATTCCAGCCTTATTTTGGGTCTACCCTAAACTTTTATGTCAATTTTGTGATCCTTATTTGGGTCCGAGGCTGACATCTCATGTTTGAATTATGAAATTCTTGGCAGGAATCTTTGTAGTTGCATATATAAGCATGTTTAGTGATTCATTTGAAAACTAGAAGATGTTCATGATTGAGAGCTATTGGCATACTTGTGGCTTTTATGGTGTTCATTATGTTGTAGAGCAGCGCATTTTTGTTGTGTTTGTGTTTGCAAGTTTGATTACATCTTCTTCTCATGGCATTGAAGAGCATGTTCCTTCCATGAGAGATTCATCATCAAGGTGACATCATAATGTGCTTGTTTATCAATCTATCATTGTGTTTTTGCCTCTATCCCATAGGGATATGCACTCTTATCTAACAATGGTGTTTGGAAGACTTGAATGTCTCTCCAGGGCTTGACCGAGGCAAGCCTCTAAACACCACAACCCCCTCCCACACTCCTTGCGATTGCAGGTTACAAGTGTCACATCTAGAAGAAGTGGAGTTACAGGGAAGGTTCAAAGATAACAAGGATTCAAGATCTGAGAAGAAGCAGATATTGTTCAACATTTTGGGACATGGGCGCTAGTGGTAGTGTCCTCTACATCGAAATAAGAAAAAATGAAAGTTACAGTGAAGATCGATGCCAAGAGGAGATCAGGATTCCATAAAGAAAAAGGTATATTGGACTAGGGTGCTAGTGGAGGTGTCCCTGACTTTTTTGCCTTCCGAACTTTCAAAAATAATGAGTTAAGGTTCTCTTCCCTTCACCTTGTCTTAAGATCATTTGTCGTAACTCACCAATTTACTTGCTATTTTGCTTAAATTAGGGTTTCAAGAGCACTAAATCATTAGATAGAGACTTTGTTTGATAAGATCTAAATTTCCATAGCTTCCCTTGTGGCAGCCCAATCTGATTGGCAATTGTTCCCACTTAGTGGAGAATCAACTCGGTTGATATGCCCTTGGAATGTTAGTGGTGAAAGGAGGATTCTATATAAACCCTTGAATTTGGAAACCCCTCTTTTTACTTCTAAACATCCTGATACACTACATCAATGACATCCTTCCAAGGTGGTGACTCAAGATCTTGTTGAAATGTTTTTTCTTCTAAACTCTGCATATTTATACACATAAGGGCCATGTGCACCTCTTCATGAGACTTGCTACGATTCTTAGGCCCACTAGAAGATGTGTCTACAAATGCATCATGTTTAGCATCCTTCATAGTGGCTTGATACCACTTAGGAAGATTTTTATGTACATGATATGAGGATTGAGGTGGTAAGAAAGGGAAAAACTCATCCAATAGAGTTAAAACCTCTTCATGAGCTTCTTCATCTAGTTCCTCATCCTCGGGTTCAAGAATTCTAGGTATTTGGGAAATAACAAATGATGGAGAGGAAGAGGTGTTGCAACCAAATTCCTCATCAAAAACAACATCCCTAGTAATTTTGTGACTGCATCCATAAGTTGATACCCCTTTGACTTTGAATTGTACCCAAGAAAATACACTTCATAGACTTATCATCCAATTTTATGCTCTGAACCTTGGGTACATGCATGAAGGCGGTACATCCAAACACTCTAAAATGAGAAATAGATGGCTTCTTCCTAGTCCAAGCTTCTTCTGGTGTGATATTATCAAGCACTTTGGTGGGTGCTAAATTCAACAAATACACTACTATATATATTGCTTCAGTCCAAAATGTAGGATCAAGATATGCATCCTTCAACATGCATCACACCATTTCCACAATAGTATGATTATTCCTCTCTACAACACCATTTTGTTGAGGTGTATACACAATGCTGAACTATCTTTGTATTCCATGTTTTTGTAAGTAGTTTACAAACTCCTTACTTGTGAATTCCCCCCTTAATCTAAGCAAAGGGCCCTGAGAGTTTAACTAGATGACCATTATTCAAGGGCTCAAAACTCTTTGAATTTCTTAAAGGTTTCATCTTTGAGAGCCAAATGATAGACCCACATTTTCTTGTATAATCATCCACAAAGAGAAGAAAAACTGAAGCATTTCGATGACTGAGATTCTTAGGTCCGCATAGATCAGTGTGAACTAATTCTTAGGGAATCGGGGCTCTATTTTCTATAGTAGGAAAAGGAGCCCTATGCTACTTTTTGATAAGACAATGTGAGCAAAGAACTTTTGTTTTCTGAAAGGGGGGAAGTCCTCTCACCATATTTCTCTTACTCAATGCAAGAAGATAACCAAAATTGAGATGGCCAAATCTCCTATGCCAAAGAGTTGTGGATACAATGCTTTTCACTACAAGGGCTTGATCTTCATTTGAGACATCAACTAGTTGGAACATCTTTCCTACCCCTGAAGCATGAGCTACAACTACTCCATTGTGAGTTTTGTCTTGATAAGACAAAGTTTCTCACTATTGTGCTAATCAAATTCAACTTGCAAGTTGTGCTCTAGTAACTGACATCCAGAAAGAAGGTTCTTTGTGAGCCCTAGAACATACATAACCTTTGTAAGTTGATATTTTTGAGTTTTTAGTGGAAGGGAAATATAACCAATCCCCTGAATGTCATATGAGGTATCATCACCCAATGAAACATGCCCATAGGAGGTGGATGGAGTGAGGTCACAAAACCATTCTTGTTCCCCTATCATGTGTCTAGATGCATCAGAATCAACATACCAAACTGAACTATTTGATGTGGAGGCCTTAGTTTCTACAACATACAAGAACTCTTCTTCATCTGAATTACCTATAAATGCAACATTGCTTTGTTTCTTATTTGGATTTTTCTACCAATGGGGATTCTTCTTCTTTTCCCCCTGAAAAGATTTATGTGGCTTTATTTGACTGGATTCACTATTGGCATAGGAATTATACTAGCATTCTTTGAGTCCATGACCCTTTTTGCCACAAATTAGACATTTCCTTTTCTTATGAGAAGAGTTTTCTTGATTTAGTTTAGAATGACCTATTGGACCACTCTAACATTCAAATTGTTTTCCCTTCTACTTTGTTGCAAGGGCCTAATTGTCTTGAGAGTCTATCTCACTAAAGATTGCTTCTTCCTATTGAAGCAAGTTGACCAGTTCTTCAAATGAGGGTGTTTTATTAGCGACATTTAAACATGTGACAAACACTCAAAATAAGGGGGGTAGTGCTCTCAGTACAATTGGTACAAGAGAAACATTTGTGACTTCTTCCCCTAATGCTTGAAGTGTTATTTTAATTTTGGCAACTCTTCTAAAAATGCCTCTACCTTCTCACCATTTTGTGTTTGTAGACAATGTAACTGACACTATAAATGGAGGATTTGATTCTAGTTTTTAGCCTCATAGACTGTTTTGAGATGATCCCAGGCTTCTTTTGTAGTGGTGGTTGTTCAAATGTGAGGTTGAACCTCATTAGACACACCAAACAAAATGATTAATTTGGCCTTATAAAATTTATTTTGATCATTTCCATCTTGTTGAGGTCTAGTTGTATGCCGAGAAATGACATACCAAAGGTCTTCAAATTCTAATTGGGTTTGCACTTTGGTTTTCCAAGAAGCATAATTGTCTCCTTTCAAGACTTGTGAATCAGGAAGAAAAAATTTTGGAGCATTTGAAGCCATTATTTATTGTTTTGAATGTCCTTATATTTTTTATGTAACCCTTATTTCTCCTTGACATTTTACAGGGTCGATGCCACAAACATTGTTGTTGCAACTTTGTTACGCCTTAGATGCAGTAATTCAACACGACTTGGCATTACCTATAAATGCAAATTAGAGGCACCGTTCATACGAAATGTTGCTAGATTGTTTTTTTTTTTTTTTTTGAGTTTTCAAAACTTAATATGTGCTTTCAAAAACAACAATTGCTCCAAATTTTAAATTTTAAGTGCAAAAAATTAATAAATTTTTCCCTTTTTGATTTTTTAATGGTTAAACTATAGAAAAGAAAAATTATTTTAAAAATAATTTAATATTTTTGTATTATTAATAAAATGCTTTTCTAATTCTAAAGTTAACTTTAGAAAAATTTTAGGGCTTCTTCAAACAAATTGAAAGAATTGCACCTTTATATGCCTGATTCTACTCTTTTGTTTTCAAATTGAATTCATGAGTCAACTTCAATGATGAATTCACCTTTGTAATTTTATACACCTCCACTTGCAGGCTTTGAACAACATTCATTTTACAGATTAGACGCCCAACAATTATAGTTTATTTTGGCAATGTTTGAATGCCCAAAAATCTGGTTTGTACTACCTCAAATTATAGAAGAAACAACCTAATACAACTTCTAATGCATTTTTTAACAACAAATGTGTTTTTCAACAGCAAGTAGGGCTTTAACAGTAAATGATGCACCCTCATTCATGCCTTCAATAGATGATTTGGAATCAAAGTGAATGATGCGGCCTCTTTCACCTTCAATGTATTAGACACCCTTTTGTAGATGATTTGGACTGCAAGCAAATGATTTTGGATTTGCAAATTAAAATAATTTGAAACACTTCCTTTTGGAATTTCAATGCCTTTAATCTATTCTTTATGGTGCGCTTCCTCCACGGAAAAAGAGAAGATTAATTTTTATCTACAACACTCAACGTCCAGCAAATGCCAACAAATGAATTTCAACGCCAATTTCTCAAACACCTCCTTGTATAAGAAATGATTGAATGGATCATCCTTTTTGTAAAGATGCCTTTGCAAATTTGATTTGAATAGATGATCTGGTTGATCATTAATTCCTCCACTCACTCCTTCGTGCAAGTTTTCAACCTCCCATTCTCACACAGGCACATATAAGATTTATTTTTCTTTGATACCATATTGATGAGGAAAAGCAATGAGAGATGATTTTATTATGTGAGTAGCATATGTATACAAAGTATTAGTGTTTGGAATAACAATTTAGTTGGGCATACTCGACCAACCAACTATAACTATCAAAAATAGTTATTAGTTAAGAATGTTAATAATATGAAATATATTATTAACATTTTACTAAAATAAATTTAACAATGGTTACTTTGTGCAACTAATAACACTAACATTTAAACTTTTGTGGAGATTTTTCACGAATTTGAATCCCTCACTGCATCTTTACACCACACACACACACATGCACAAACGCACACATGTGCACACACACACACACACACACACACACACACACACACACACACACACACACACCGTGCGTGCATGCGGATACACACACACATTTTGTGCAACTAATAACACTAAAATTGGCACGCACTTACTATTTTGGAGCAACTTTCAAAATTTTGTGGAGATGTGTCACTTCCATCTTGCATGGCTTTGAATCCCTCGCTGCATCTTTACACCACACACACATGCATGCACACATTTTCCACAACTGATAACACTAACATTAGCACACACTTAATATTTTGGAGCAACTTTCAAAATTTTGTGGAGATTTGTCACTTCCATCATGCATAGATTTGAATCCCTCACTCCATCTTTGCATCATGCACACATGAACACACACATGCACACACATGTGTGCACACAAACACACATTTTGCACAATTAATAACACTAACATTGTCACACACTTAATATTTTCAAGCAACTTTCAAAATTATGTGGATACTTGTCACTTCCATCATGCATGGCTTTAAATCACACACACACACATGTGCATACACACACACACACACACACACACCCACCCACACCACACACACACACACACACACACACACACACACACGTTTTGTGGAGATTTGTCACTTCCATAATGCATGTCTTTGAATCCCTCACCACATCTTTACACATAATACACACATACATACATACATATGGGTGAATGCAAGATCATGATGGGCCAAACAATATCTCTAAGTGGCATTGAAAATGCTAAAAAACTAGACTTAAGCAACTTCACGTGAAAATTCAAATGGGTTACCTACATAATTTGAAAAATATGTAGTAATAAAATTTGTAGGAAATTGAATGTAGTTTATGGGATTTTATTTTTTTGAAAAAAAGTAAATTTATTTGGTAAAAATTAGATACTTCAATGAGGCACTACAAAATTTTTTGAAAAAAAAATTAAAAATAGGTGTCCTGCCAGCCACCCTAAGTGTGAGAAAAAAAATTTTGAATCTTTAGATACAAGTAGAGGACACATGCTCGGATGTGCGCATATTTTTATGAATTTTTTTGGTAATTAAATAATTAGCTATGAATTTTTTACTACAACTTTTTAAAAATATTAAAACGTAATTTTCTAGCCAAACTAACCTTGTCAAAAAATATGAAATTCAAAAATTTTTTTAGACATGTAGCTAACGAAGTGTAGAGTGTGACGCAACTTTCGGATTTGAAAAAGGTTAAATGGTTTGAAAGATATGGATGTTTTTCAATCAGTGTGTCTCTCAGGAATTCAGATAGTGTGTAGGTAGAAAATTATTAATAATTACCTATTGAAATTATAATTAAACATATATTATATTTTTAGAATCTTGACAGTGTCCCGAATATACCCTTTTGATTTTATCAAATTTGGATAAAAAAAGTTCATCAGCATCAAGGGTGAATTCGAGGAAAATATGTTAAAACATATCAATTCTTCATTCACATTGAAAAAGCAGGTTTGGATTCCCAAGCCTAAATTTTTGGGGGAACCCTTTTAAAATCAAAATAGAAGAAATGAATAATCATTTCCAAAACAGATATCCGTTATGGAAAAATGCTTAAAAAAAGCATTTTTCCAAAATGGATATCCGTTTTCCCAAAATGAATATCCATTTTGAAAAAAACATATCAATCCTAAATCCAAGCCTTAAAAAGTGTTTCACGATTTGGCTAATACTATCACACGATTTTTTCCTCCATTGCCACTATTTTCCCCATCATGATCTCGCACTTACCCATACATACATACATACATACATATATATATTGTGCATTCGATATCACTACCATTGGCACACACTTAATATTTTGGAGTAACTTTCAAAATTTTATGTCTGCTATGAAGCAAAGAGAGGAATTTACAAGTAATAATAGTGTGGAGTTGATGTACATGTACATACATACATACATACATCCATATATATATATATATATTGCGCAATTGATATCACTAACATTGGCACACACTTAATATTTTGGAGTAACTTTCAAAATTTTGTGTTTGCTATGCATATTTGAATACTAGTGTAATGTATGTAATTGGGGAAACATTGGAGAAGGTTGATAGTCATGAAATGAAACCTAAGTGAAAATGGAGAGATGAAAATGAAGGTTTCTATTTAAAGAAATAAAATTGTGAATCTTTCTTCAATAATTGTCAATCTTATTTTATTTAATATTTTATTAATTAGAAATAGATGTATAGGGGCCCTCATTCACAAGAAACATAAGTGTGTTTGAATTCAACATAAATCCAAGAGTTCTAAAAATAAATTAACAGAAATATTGAAACCTTAACATCCAACATAGAAACATCTCATACATAATATGAACTATTTACCCAAAGTAAGATAAAAAGACAACAAAACCAAAATTGAAAGAGTAGATCTACCAAAGAATAAACTAAAGCCAAACCTAACATCTAACCAAAAGATATAATTAGTCTTGAGTGCAGACTTCACTCTTGCTCCTAAGGGTAAGAAATGTTTTCATCATCTATAGGTATCTTTCATCAATAATATACATAACTTCCAACTAAAGAATTTCAGCTTTTAAAATATGACCCTTCCACTTCTTAGGTTTCTTTACTTCCAAAAACTTACCATGAGAGGTGATACCACCTAGGCATTCCAAAACATCTTTCTCAAAAAGGAAATGCTAAGGAAAATAACTCACCTCTTACCTTGAATCTACACCTTTAGCCATGACTACCATCTTCTATTGAGCCAACAACAACTTTGAGCCTTGATGACTATTGGGAATGTGTTGTATATCTCACATTTTTTTGTACCTCTAATGGATTATAAACTCATCCATAATATTGGGCCTTGAGGCAACACCCTAACTTAGGTGTTTGGGAGGCGAGAAACCCCCAAAGGGGGTTTTGAGAATGATGGCCCTATGTGTATGATATGAATCTTTTGAGGGAATTGCAACATTGCATGACTTCTTGGGGTCATGGACAGCAAGATACTAAGTCCTAAATAAAGATCTAGAAGAGGAACTAAAATTAGGTCTGTAAGACAACACACTAAGAGACCTCAAAGATATACCTTAGGCATGAATGTGTTAGGCCAAGTTGAGGGAGCTTGATAAATAAGGAAGTTGTATCTAGTTTGTTTTGGGAAGGTCAAGGTTCACCAAGTGTGTTTTGTGGCTACACTATGTTATGCAATCAAAAAGATCAAAGATCTATGGATAGATTTCTAGTATTCGAGACTCTTAGGATACACTTGATCATGAGGCAATAAGAATGTGATGACTACAGGTGCTAATGAAAACTTCTCATCAATAGGTTGGGGTAGAGGATCAGTCCTCAATGCTAATTGTGTCATGGGCTCTGGATTGAAACCAATGAGTAATTAAAGGAGGATGTCTAAAGTGGGAGGTAGAAGACCTTCCCTACACAACTTCTCATGTATAATCTTACATTATACATGTTCCTCTTCTGTATCATTGTCATAAATGGGATTATCAAAATCATCAAGGGGAAGAATTATGTCAATAACAAGATCATCTAGGAATTGAGATTAATTGGTATCTCCATAAATTTCCCATAATGTGGCCTAAAGATTATGATGGCATTATTGTTTGATATAGACCATGATGTGTGGTTGCCAACACTTAGACTAATTAATCCTAAGACATTATCATTTCTATTTCCCCATGCATATTTCTACCAATAAGTAATTGGCTTAAGAATAAGCCCATATAGATGTGGCAAGAGATGAATCCATCAACAATGCTTTAGGATGCCAAGTTTCTAGGACTTGTAGCTTCCTTGTTCTAAAGTAATGATAGAGGGATGATTTGTTATTCGCTTTAGTAATTTAAATGATTAACCCCTTATCAAGTTTGGAACTTTATGTGAGTTCATTAATTACAAAATACTTATGTATAAGCTCTCCAAGACTAGTACATGATGTGACACTTCATAATTTGAGTGTGTGTATTAAAAGACCCCTCAAATTACTTAATTATGAAACCCTTAGAAAGTTATAATGTTTTGACACTTTATTTTAGTGTGATTACAATGTAAGGTACCAAATTAATCAAGTCTTATAGGGCTCAAATGGGCCAAGGTACTAAAAGTAATATGTGCTTACCAGATATGAAAAAAAATTACATCATGTTGTGTACATCTTGGAAAATATCAACTTAAAAAATAGCACCCTAAAAGGAGTTCATTTGTGAAAATTATAAGATTTTGAAGTCCCAAAAAGTACAACTGAACAAATTTTTTTAAGAAATCAAATTCTAAAAAACTAGATTTCATAAGAAATTTTTTACCTCACTATGAAGAGCATGAAATTATACTCTGTTTCAAAAAAATTATTGCATAAAGGCCCTTGTATGGTTGTTGGGATGGTATGTACAATAGGAAGGCTCACAACAAATCCTACCACAACTCACCCCAAAGGGAATGTAGAGGACAAGGCCAATATAGATAGTGATGATTTGTAACGAACACATCCCTAATGTAACATATAGATAGATAATAGATAATATTTAAGATGTAAAAGAGATGTAAGAGAGAATAGATAAGAAGAGATATATGCAGAGCAGATACTCAGACCTGCCTATTTGTAAATAAGATTTTAATGAATATATAATAGAGATATAAGGATTGGATCTAATGTATAACTGTGTATGAATGTGTATGTTATGTATCAATGATGTATTCTTACCGCATTCTATAATTCCTTACTGTTCTTTATGATTCTCTCAATGTGTCTTCTAGGTTATAAACAAACTATAGAGATTTGACTAAGGCTCAGATCTCTGGGTTGAGTCCTCTACATTTTCTCACCAAAATTTGGTTCTGTTGCCATGACCCTAGATAGAACAGTGAAGAAGAATATGATGAAATAGTACAAGGAAAGTGTAGAATAAAAAGGAGAAACAAAAGAAAAAAAGGAAGATATAATAATTTTTTTTATGATCTACGAAGAATCCTCTTAGGACCCACCCTTGTGAGAGGAGGGAAGGCACCTAATGGGATGAAAAATACAAAGGGGGAGGGTCTAAAAAGATCCTTGAAAAGATGTAACTCTTCAAGTTAATCTGACCATGGGATAGATAAGGATTAATGTAATACCAAACCCAAAACACCCAGGGTGAAAGAGGACAATAATAAATTAAGAGAAGTTAAGGAAATTATCAAGCTAGAATGGATATGAGCATGGAATAAATGAAAAATCAGACTCAGGAACAACAAGAAAGATACCGCACTAGGATAGAGAAAGCAAGAGAGTTAGGAATGGAATGCACCATGAAGGTTGTGGAGGAAAAAGAGGAAAAATATGAGCATGTCATTGTGGGTGTTGCTGAGCACGTCGATGTGGGTGCTACTAGAGAAAAGAACATAGGAGAAGAAGAAAAATTTGATGAGTGCACCATAGGGGTTGCCATAGAAATAATAAGAAGAGACATAGAAAATCTTGGACCAGTACCAAAACACATTAATAGGGCTATAGAAATCCTTAACAACTTAGAAGGAAGAATTAATACATATGGCAAGTCAAGAAGGATATGGAGGGAAGAATATAATCAAACTTTAAACCTACCACAAGTAGGAAAAACCCTAACAATTGAACCTAATTTTACAAATGTCCAAATCAGAATTGATAAATAATGGGAAGAATTATTAAACCCTATAAGAAACCTCCATCCCTTAAACTTGGATGTGGACTATCTAGATCATCTAGTCAATCAAAGTGTGATGAAGGTTAGAGGAAGAAGAGAAGATGTGGTATATATGATAACATTAGTTATGTGAGTATAAGACAATTAAATGAAACAACACCAATAAATGATGAGATGCCGTTAACAAACAAAATTCCATCCCCTAAAATGAAGAGGCACCTTGAAGAGATACAATGCCTAGACCAGGAGTCACCCCATGTGCAATATAAGACAAGGAGAATTTTGGTAGAAGAGGACATAAATCAAATAGACAAACAAGGAGAAATTGAAGAAAAATTAGAAGAGATTGTGAAGAAATATTGGGAAAAGATTATTTTTACATTAAGTTACAAAGATATAAGGGAAGAGAGAACAAAACCTAAGTAAAAAGATAATAAAATACCACATCGCAAGAAAGTAGAAGTTCCAGAAAAGTAAAAGAAATTAACAATGGATTCACCTATCAAGATGCCTATATTCAGAAAGGACACAACAAAAGCAGTAGAGAATATCTTTGTTTTGGAATCAATCTAGAACAAGAAAAATATAACAAGAGACCAGGTTAAGCTGTTTGATTTTGTGGGAGCATTAAGAAATGACACATTAAAATGGTATAGGAAAATATGCCCTAACCACAATAAAGCATGGAATGAGGTTAAGAAAGAATTTCTAGATAACTTTGAGTCCCCAAAAATCCCTGCAAAAGGAGTGAGTAAGGTGAGAGATATGGTTATGAGAGAAGGAGAATCCATTAAGGAATTTTATAAAAGGTTTAAAGAAACTACCCATAGGATAGAGGGACCACTGATAAATAAACAAATGTTGAATGGTTTGTATCAAGCTTAAGTCCTGACATTAGAACTTCTTTGGATGGAATGTTTTTGACTCATACTCAGAAGTAGTGATTATGGCCTATTACATAGAATCAAAAACTTGGTGTAGATAAAATAAGACTAAAGAAAACCTAGAGATGGAGAAGCTTAAGCTTGAACTAAAACAACTTAAACTAAAATAAGAAAGTTTGGCAAGAATAGAGGAGATCCCACAAAAGCGAAGACCTAATATATGGTGTTCATACTACACAAAAGAAAGACATTTACAGAATAAGTGTCCAATGATGAAAGGAGAGAGAAAGGCTACCACGATGAAGGTAGATATCAAAATAGTACCAAAGAGAAATAATACAGTCTATTATGGATTTTACAAGTGGGATGACCATGAAATAAAAGACTGCCCATCACAATTCTTTAGGTTAAGAAGGAATATGATCATGAACCTTGGTGTAATCCACACCACAAAAATAGAACAGATAATGAAATAATGTCATATGTGAAAGGACTCATAGAAAGGCCCTTATACATGCAAGATCATGGATATAAACATCATAACTGGGCCAATCAAAGGAATATCAGTACTTCAAAGAATGCAAATTCTAATCCAGTACCATACATGAATAATTATAATAATGAAGAAAGAGGCTAATATAATAGTTACGAAGGAGGAAGAGGCCATGGTATAGGAAGAGGAAGGAGAGATGATGCAACATGCTTTAAATGTAGTAAACCAGGGCATTTCTCTAATGAATTCTAGGGAGAAAAGAAAAACAATGTGGGTTCTGTGGTAGTACAAACCATGACATATTTAACTGTGATAAGGCTCAAACATATTACAAAAATGCCTCACCGCAGTCTAAAAGTGATGAACTTCATGGTTTTAAAGGAGCAAGACTCATGAGTAGAGTGCCTAAAACCCCCCCGCAAACCACGTGTAGATACCAAAAAGTGGAAATCTATGAATTAGATATCACTACTGATAGTTCATCATAAGATGACTACCAATCAGAAACATATGAACAAAATCCAAAATAGAAAAAGAAAAATAAAGTAGTGGTAGTCACAAGACAAGGGACTGATACCATAATGAAATACATTAATACAAGTGAGGAAGAAAGTGAGGAAGATGAAGAACACTCCTTCCCTAACAAAGTAGAACATGATCAAATTGTAGAACAAACTAAGAAAACTCTCAAACAGGAACAACAAAAAGAGAAAGAGCCAGATAAGTTCTTTACTGAACAAGAAGTGAGAATACTAAAACAACTCACACAAATGGCTAAACAAAATGACCTCTTAGGAAAACTTAAAATATTCAACAAATACTAGAACAAACAGAAGATCCAACCACCGCAAATTACAAAGATAGGGAGAACTAAGAGATCATGGAAGAAAAGTACCATAATGATTATAGTTAATGTCAACCACAAAAGATTAAAAAATGTAATGGTTGACTTAGGTGCATATATCAATATAATCCTAAAAAGGGTATGGGAATAGTTAGGAAGGCCTAAAATGTAAGAAACACCATACAATATCAATCTTGTAAATGGATCTAGAATGAAAACACTAGGAACATGGAGGAATGTAGAAGTTAGTGTCATGGGAGTAAAATAGACTATAGACATTGAGGTAGTAGAAATCAAAGAAACATTTGACTCTCTTAATGCACTATTAGGGCTGAGATAGTGTGTAGATGCAAATGGGGTTATGGACTCCAGGAAGGAAGAAATAGCATTTGTAGATGATGAGAAGATCATTCATATACCTTTAGGAGAAAAAAATAATGAATCATATACAAAACAAATCAATCTAGAAGAATACAAAGATGAGGATAACAAAAACTTCTATTCAATCTCTAAACTTCCTAGAAATGAAAACATAGAAGAACCTAACTTTAAAGGAGAGATAGAAATTGAAACTAACCATTATAGCATGGATAGTGAGGATGTCCTAAGGCAATATTGGGTATCTAACTGTATACCTAGCACAAATGGAACAAACTTTTGAAAAAGAAGAAGTAATCTCCTTGAATAACTAAATCATACATTGATATGCAACACTACCAATTGGTGGAACACCCATAAGCACAACATTCAACATTGGTTAGTCTTCAAGATCTTAATTCAAACAAGATACATAACAGAAGAAGGTGAGTATGCTGAAATCCCTAAATATTACAGAAGTATCCATCTGAAAGAACACATAAAAATATGGGTTTAGAAGGCTTGAAATGAATACAATGAAACACTCTATATACAATTATTCTACTGGACACTTACATTGGTACTACAAACTTGGTACATACCCCAGGAAAGAAGAGCAAGAACCAAACACTAGGATGTATTAAAGGAAGACTTCTATTGTACATTTTCTTTTTGGGATGAAGATGACCAAGTTCATATCGCATTACTTAAAATCAAATAAATAATATTTAGACCTAACGAGTGAAGAGAAGAACAAGTACCGTAAACAAGTTCTCCACCACCGTGGAGTGAAGGGATATGGAAATTTATTGAGTAGATGGACAAGGAAACAAACCCCACTAAACATAAGTGCTAGAAAACTCCTCAAGGGGATAATGAAGATATAGAGAGCCTAGAAATAGAAGTACAAGAAGGGGAAAGAGAACTAGAACTCCCTACACAACCCAAAGAAAAATATTATAACCAACCCATAAAATTAAGAGAGGAAAATGTAGCAAAATAAGAACCCAAATTAGCAAAAATTGGAGATTATTGTGATGAAAGGGTAGCGACACAAGTCACAGAGATCCTATCTAAATTTGAAGATCTATTCCCTAGAACATTCATAGATATGAAAGGAATTAAGGAAGAAGTGAGAATAATGAAAATACAATTGAAGGAGGGAGTCAAACCCATAAAGAAAAGACCTTATAGGCTGAACCCTAATATGAAGGAGAAGGTAAAAGTGGAATTAGATAAAATGTTGGTAGTGGGTATAATCAAGCCTGTGGAGGATGTAGAATGAATAAGCCCCATGGTTGTGCAAAATAAGAAAACAAGAGAAATAAGGATATGTGTAGACTATAGAGAGATAAATAAGGCATGCATACATGACCCCTTTCTCACTCCATTTACCAAAGAAATATTAGAGTCGGTAGTTGGCAGAGAGATACTCCTTTGTTGATGGATTCTCCATATACCATCAAGTAAAAATAATAGAAAAAGGCAAGCCAAAGATAAAATTTGCATCAAAATTTAGGTCTTACATGTACATGGTGATGCCTTTTGGTTTAAAGAATGCGCCTATAGTATTCAACAGGATAATGGTGAGTGCTTTCAAGGACTTTTTCCATGACTTTCTAGAAGTATACCTTGATGATTGGACAGTGTAGGGCGTAGTGTTCAGGATCATGTACAAGTACTACTTAGACAATGTTAAATAGATGCAGAAGCATGCAAATATCCTTGAACTCGAAAAAGTGTATGTTCATTGTACCTTTTGGCACCCTACTAGGGCATATCATTTACAAGGAAGGTCTAATGGTTGACCCATTGAAAGTAACATTGATAATGACCTTACCACCACCAAAGTTAGCATGCAAGAACCTTTCCAATACACAAGAATAAAATAATATTATTCTTATAAAATAGTGTGGAAAAAGGGAAGAATTAAAATCTTTCCAATAAATAACACAACTCATGAAAATGCTTTCATCAATATATATTAAAATAATATTAATTACATCATCCAATCAAGCAGCTCAAATAAGGGACTATTCCTTTACAAGATCTAGCCACATAAACTCATACAAAAGTATATCACAACAATAATGTCTTTAATACCAACCATATATTCATCACTGAACCTGGTGGAGAGAGAGAGCATCATCGATGTGATTTGCTGCTCAGCCATGAGGCTCATGCCTCCATGGTCATCCTCCTAAAGCGAGAATCTTGACCCTTCGTGAGGGGTCTAGCAATTGAAGCTGGCATGCGTGAAGGAATCAAGTGCAGCATGATATATCTATCATCCCTAAAGCATGTGTCAAATGAATATACTAATTATAATATCATGATATGGCAGAGAGTGAAATAAAATATCAAAGAGCAACTATTACTAAATTGATTGATAATCTTTGGCCAAAGCATCTTTTAAGCCACTGATGGGCAGATAGGTTAAAAGGAACCTACCCTTCTCTATTACTCCATATTCGGCACCCATCCATGCTCTTTCTCAACTCTATCATACAAAAATGTAAGAATATAAAATGCATTCATAATGCAAGAATATACAGCATCCAATGATGCATCCTATAACCAATTACTTCCATTATGCTATCATGGAAACCAAACAGATCAACATTTAGGAACATGCATAATTAATGTCATACAATATCATGTACAAAAGATCCTAAAAGGAACAATAAGTAGGATAATCATTTAATCCATATAGTTTATTCATGAAGCATAAAAGTCACTAGCATAAGCCTTTCTTATTTCAGAGGTTTCCTCCAAGTAAGCTAACATAATTTCTAGAGATAAGGGTTATTTAATAGGTTCCATAATCTAGAGTCAAAAACCATGGATGTGGTTCCTCTACTATCATGTAGCTTGAAAAACATAATTCAAATAGTGGTCTAGGTTAAGAGTTTCATTATCTTCATCAAGGTAATTAAATTCCCTGTGGGCTAAGAAGAAGTCCTTTCACTAAGTTCCCTTACGTAAGCAGAAAGAAAGGATCAAATCAAACCAATGTCTCACTAGTCATTACTTAAGCACATAAAGGTATGTGAGAAAGGAAACATCACATCTAAGTTATGATTTATGTTATGATCATGCATTATCTAGAAGACAAAATACCTAATTATAGGTAGCATAATGTATCTCAATAGTGTTCCCAAAAGGAAACAAGAAGAAGGACAAACCAAGTCTTTAAATTATCATATTCCCATCTTAAACTAAACTTGCTATACTATTAATATTAAAAGACAAAAGGTCAACAATATTACTAGTAACACATCTTTCTATAGTCAAAGAGGTTTGGGAAGAAATTAATTCCGTATATCAAAACATTTCCCTTAGACGTAGATTCTAAGCACTTTTCCTTACCTATACTATAATTTAAAGTTTTGGCCTCATTCCTAAATTCTAATCTACAATTCTATCATCCAAAAACAAGTAAAATATAGCTTAAGATATCTAAAATTCATCCCTAAAAAATGTTTTAAAACATATTTGAATAAGCAGAATTAATATATTTCCTTTTGCTAAGATATCTTTGTGATAACAATTGAATTTAATACTTCTATTAATTAGTTATAGATTTAATGGCAATAAGATAATAAATCAAAAATATTAAGGAGAAAGATCATATTTTCCAGCTAAATGTCCTAGTTTTCAATTTAATCTCTGATACCTCAATTACATCACTAATAAAATCTTATGCTATCAGTTCATATCTTGTATATAATCTACACAACAATTTACTTGTAATATATTCATGCTAACATTAATACTAATTCTAAACCCCTTTTATTGTTCTAACTCCTCACTTTCTAATTCCATTTCCCTAGGCAATTTAATACACCAAAACAAAACTGCATTCATGCATTCTATTTTAATCTAAAACTTGCCATAAGAAAACCATTCTAAATAAATCATATTTTGTTTAAATTCTACATGAAATCAGATTCTACAGGAAATCAAATCTTGTGATGTTGAATTTTTAGATCAGAATGTAATTGTTTCTTGCTTGATCTTAACTCTCTTTCCATCTCCTTTTTATATATCCTCAAATGCCTCTTCACCCAAGAGATGTGATCCTCCAAGGAGAGGTGACTATTCACAAAGGGAGGTCGGCCTTTTTTTAATTGACTCTTCTTGGCCAACTTGACTTTAGGCTTACCTCCTAAAGCTACCAAAACATCAACACTCCCTCTTAGCTAGGGAGGTATAGAAAAAGTCTTCCTTGAGTCCTACTCAAGGGTATTATGTCTTGTCATGGATTCTCTCAACATGACGTCCACAATGGCTACACCCAATTATGGGAAGCACATCTCAATCTCAGATATGTGTCATATGTTTTGTCATGCATTCTCTCAACATGATGTGTCATGGATTCTCTCAACATGATGTGTCATGGATCCTCTCAACATGACATCCATAATGGCTACTCCCATGTGTGGAAAGAAACATGTGCGCAAGTGACCATCACGGAGTCTCTTAATGTGATGTCATCATGGAGTCTCTCAACATGACATCCACCATGGCTAGTCCCATGTATGGAAAAACACAAGTACAAAGGATCCATCATAGAGTCTCTTAACATGACGTCCACCATGCCTACTCCCATGTGTGGAAAGAAACATGTGCACAAGTGCCCATCATGGAGTCTCTCAAAGTGATGTCATCATGGAGTCTCTCAACATGATGTCCCATCTTAGTCTCAGAGATGAACAAGGGCTCGTACCTCTTATTTCTCTGTCTTAGAGAAATATACACTACAAGGGCTTTCACCTCATCTCTCTCCATCTCAAAGAAATATACACTACAAGGGCTTTCACCTCATCTCTCTCCATCTCAAAGAAATATAAACTACAAGAGCTTTCACCTCATATTTCTCCATCTCAAAGAAATATAGACTACAAGGGCTTTCACCTCATATTTCTCCATCTTAGAGAAATATACACTACAAGGGATTTCACCACATATTTCTCCATCTCAGAGAAATATACACTACAAGGAACCTTCATGATGATGTGACTCCCTTTGAAGCTCCAAAGACTAACATCAACCACCTAACCTCCTCATCCAAGGTTGCCTCTGCTGGTTTGTCAAACTCCCTCTGAATGTTAATTCCTCCTCTTCAAAGAAATTGATCGACTTTAGAATAAGAACTCTTATCCGAACCTCTTTACCGATCTTCATTGGCAAAATCCATTTAAGAATTTTAGCACTCGGGACTTTAGGTATGTGCATAAATATATTTTTAGCCTTCTCTAAACTACTTGAGAACTAATGGTCCCAATCTCTATCCTTGTCAAGATTATTTTCTTGCAGCTGTTTCCCTTTCACTGAGTCAGATACTGTTATTTCCAATGGTTTATTTATTTTGGATCGTAATCCATATACTATGTCATCATATGATACCAATCCTTCTTAAGCTCTTTCTGTTTCAAAGGTTTCAATTTTGACTAACTTCCACCTTGAGTTATTGAGGTCACTTTCTAGGCGTGACCATGCTTTTGTAGCAGTACTTTTCTTTCTTGTTTTCCTATGACCAAATAAAAATACTGCAACCACTTTCTCAGTAACATCTTAGAGATGGAGCATTCTCACAATCTTCTCAACTGGGTCCCATGATGACCATAATAAAGCCAAGCTTAGCATACTCTCTGCTGCTCTCCCTTGACATTGGTAATAGTGACACTCAAATCCTTCCATGTAAGCCATGCATAAAGGTCACTAATCTAAGACGTATCAATAGAATTCTTCTAGAGCACCTAGCTAAGAGGACTTAAGCCCCTCGGTCACATTGGCCATCTCTGCTTCGATCTCAAGTGCAGAATCATTGCTCAGCTCCGCATAGTTGGAGAAGAAGGGTGCCATGTTGAGGCCGGTCCTTGGCGTGAAAGAGTGCCTATGTCATAACGCGTATTCAGTGAGCTTTGCAAATTCATCACTACACAAATCCTCTTGTTAGAAAATAGAAATGTATGTTTGTCTTATTATAGGAGAGCTGCATAGCATGCTATTTATAATGCTCTCAATAAGAGTTGACCAAAAATAATAGATTTATGATGGGTGGTAGTGATAACCCTGCCATTTATGAGAGGCTTGTGTAGTACTGATGCAAATAAATTCAAAGACTTTTATCTACCATTACGAGGTTGAGTAAGTGGATAGAGATGGCACATTTCATATGCATGCAACCTTCACTTTGTTAAATTTTCCAAATCTGATCAAATTTTTCTTAAACTTGCTCTGATAGCATGTTGAATTTTTGGATTAGAATGTAATTGTTTCTCGCTTGATCATCACTCCCTTTCCATCTCCTTTTTATATCTCCTCAAATGCCTCTTCACCCAAGAGAGGTGATCCTCCAAGGAGAGGTGACTATTCACAAAGGGAGGTCAGCCTTTTATTAATTGACTCTTCTTGGCTGACTTGACTTTAGGCTTACCTCCCAAAGCTACCAAAACATCAATAGTTAAAGTATTAGTTTTGTTTCTAAGTTTATCTTTTATTAATCTTTTTCTTCCAAAACAACAGCAAGCCATATGACCTTTGTGCATACTATAGAGCAAGATCTCAAAAAAAACATTCCTAAACTACTATTTAACATACTCAAGGCGTACAACCATATTGGGAGGTGTTGCGCAATAGAGACTAAAATTCTTTAATAGAAATTTTCAAAAGTAATAAACTAGCATGAATATTTTATTCCATGCCGTAGCAGAGGGTACAATAGACTCAAGAAGAATTCCACGTGGGTAGAGGATTTGCTAGGCACAAGGGAAATATGAAATTTTCTCACTAAAATTTGTTTATGGAAGTTTGAATTTAGGTACCATATCACTCAAAATGGCATTTGGTATTGTTGCAGGTAACCATTAAAGGCATTTTGTAGGGCTAAAATCTAGCGCTGCAAATGGGAACAAAGTTGTCATTTTATTCTCAAATTTGTGGCACTCCAATAGATGGCAATTTGGCTCAAAGAGATGTTATCTCTTGGAACATAATGATTGTAGGATATGTACAAAATGGATTTATTGAAAAGGCTGTGAATTTGCCTTAAAGAGATGTTATCTTTTGTAATGCAATGATTACAGGATACAGATAAAGATGAGTATGCAATTGTTTGATAGAATGCCTCAAAGTATGTTATTTAATAGAAGGCAAAGATTGCATGTTAAGAAAAAAATATATTTGTTTAAGATAACGCAAGGCAAATGTAAAGCCAAATTTTATGACACTTGCCAGCATCCTGTAGGATATTTGAATCCCAAACACAAAATAAAATGTGGAATAACAAAAAAAAGAGTGACAAGAGACACACAGTTGGACTAAAAAATTCTTGTTTGTTTTATTAAATTAGAAAATGACATTTACAAATTTGTTTCTACACTTAAAATAGCAACTACTAAATTATAACCTTGATTTGCAACAATCTGGAGCTACACACAAAACCTCAACAATCTGGAGCTGCACACAAAACCTCAACAATCTGGAGCTACTGCTGCTCCCTGCACACACACTGAATTGCTCAGAATTATTGTTCATGAAACATTCTCTGCTACTGCTACTTTTGCAACTTCTTCTTTTCCTTATGTTGTTCTATCTTTCTAACTATCTAACATTCCCTCCTTTTTTCTTATGCATGACTTCCCAGCAAATAACTACTGCTCAAAAAAATGCCGCTCAAAATTCAAATCTACCTAATTGCATTCAAAAAAGGCTGGCCAACAAATGGAATTAATTATTTTACAGGGTGCAGTAGGAGGGAGATCATCAGAGGATCTCAAATGGGTAGGAGATGGTAGGTAGAGTACAAGCTCCAGATTTAAATTTCCAACACTTCCCCTAAATATAGAGCCACGAACCTCTTTTATTCTATCTCTAGAGCTGTCTAGAGCTTTCTTTCCAGAACTGAAACTGGAGTTGTCCACAAGACCTAAGCTGTCTTTAAGATGTTCAAAGTTCTCTTTGCTTAATAGTTTGGTAAAAATGTCTGCAAGTTGCTACTCAGACCTACAAAATTTTATTTTATTTCACCATTCTCAACTAATTCTCTTATGAAATGATACCTGATTTCAATGTGCTTGCTTCTTCCATGAAAAACTAGATTATTTGTCAAAGCAATTATTGAAGTATTGTCACAAAATATAGTTGTTCCATCTTTTTGTTCTTCCTTCAAATCTGTTAAGATCCTCCTTAGCCAAATAGCTTGACACGCTGCTACATTAGTTGCTATATACTCTGCCTCATTTGTAGATAGGGAAACTATGGGTTGTTTCTTGGAAGCCCATGAAATGACTCCCAATCCCAAATGAAACACATATTCAGTTGTGCTCTTCCTATCATCTACATTCCCTGCCCAATCACTATCCGTGTAACCAACCAGCCCAAAATCATTTGTTGCACTCTACAAAATGCCATATCCTTTGGTTCCATTCACATATCTCAAGATTCTTTTACTTGCTTGCCAATGTGACTCTTTTGGAGTCTTCATATATTTAGAAATCAGACTTACACTATGTATTATATTAGGCCTAGTTGTTGTTAAATACATCAAGCTTCCAACCAAACTCTTATACATGGTTGGATTCACATTGTTTCTGCAATCTTCCTTGCTTAACTTTAGACCTATAGCTGTTGGTGTGGGGGTAGGCTTGCTATCTTGCATCCTAAACCTCTTCAAAATCTTTGTTGCATACTTTGCTTAAGAGATAAATATACCATTATGCATTTGTTTTACTTCTATGCCTAGAAAATACCTCAAGAGACCTAAGTCTATCATTTCAAATTCTCTTTTCATGGCCTCTTTAAGATCAACAATGAGGAAATCATCATCCCCAGTAAAAACTAAATCATCAACATACAAGACAACAATTAAAATCTTACCATCAGTTGTCTTGATGTAAAAAGTGGGCTCACCATCGCTTTTGCTAAAGCCATTATTCAACAAATATGAGTTAATCCTATTGTACCATGTCTGTGGTGCTTGCTTCAACCCATAAAGAGCTTTCTTCAGCTTGTTATACCTTGTTTTCTTGACCCGTAACTTCATAACTAGGTGGCTGCTCCACATACACTTCCTCTTTCAACACTCCATTCAAGAAGGTAGACTTCACGTCCATTTGATACACCTTCCATTTATGTTAGGTTACGATTGCTATAACTGCCCACATGGTTTCCATCCTTGTAACTAGAGCATATGTCTCATCATAATCTCTCCCAAACTGTTGTTTGTACCCCTTGACAACTAATCTTGCCTTATGCCTTTCTATTCTTCCATCAACATTGCTCTTAGTCTTATAGACCCATTTCACTCCAATGACTTGTTTGTTGGGAGGTAAATTAGTTAGCTCCCATGTTATATTCCTCTCTATTGCATCTATTTCCTCATCCATGGCTTCACACTGATGCAGAGCCACACAGTAAAAGCTCACAAATAGGGTGAAAAACCTATTAAAACCCCTTTCTGAAGACCATATGCTATCAAAATATGCATTTTCTTAGTTATCGGCAAGACTTACCATGATGTTTCTCTGATACATGTTATTGGTCTAACAATCGCTATTGGCACACAAGGAGATCGCCACATCGAAGCCCCCCCTCACACCGATGGATATCCTTCGCCTTATTCCCTATCGGCAAGACCTAGCATCATCGGCTGACCAAAACATTACTTCCCCGATTGCATATCTCCTATCGATGAGTCTACCAACCAATTCCATCCCTAAGACTTTCACTAACTCTTACCGACGCCTTCCTCTTGTTGGTGGAGAATCGACTCTTTGCCTATCGGCAGGACCTTCACTGTCGGCCAAGCGTTCAATAGTCACCCCGATCTACTACTCTCCCCGATGAAACTTTACCCTTCGCGACCATCGGTGAGACTTAACTCATCGAAAGACTTCAGAAACCTCTCGCCGATATGCCGATGAACTCTCCTCAGCAACACTTGCCGATTGTCACTCTGATGCCAAGTCCAAACCCTTCATTGGTAAGACATATAACTATCGGCCCAGCTTCATTTTCCTCCGCCAATATCGCTTGTCACCCCAAAATCCCTTACGCCAACTCCTTCGTCGGCCAGACCATTTCGATCGGTGAACACTTCAAATCTTTTGTCGATAGCCTGCCTTACACTGATACCTTCAACACACACTACTTCAACAAATGTATGTTTGACCATCTGTTAACCCAGACCAGACACAACCTAAAATGCCTAGCACATACCCATGCTAGGGTTTCTCAGTATCTCTCGACGACGATCCTGCAAACATGCATGCAAACAACCAGAAAATGCAAACTAAATCCTAAACTACTGTACACAGCCATTCCACCAATTCGACAAATCAACTGGTGGAATGGATAAACGAAACCATACACCCACCAGAACAACAATTCAATTACACAGTGAGATCCAAATAGAGAAATGACACAAACAGAATCTCTTTATTGTTTGTAGAAAAGATTACAACCAACTATCTCACAGACTCATAAATCAACTCTCCATTATAGAACTATTCAATATCAGACTCCTATCAGACTCAACACCAGATTCCTAATGAATTCCCAATATCATGATCCCTCAAATGACCTGATCTAGGGCATTTTAACTACTCACCATAGTAGTACTGTTTTTGCCTCCAAGTAGTTGGGAGACCCAACCGATCTAACAAACTTAACAACTGTCCAACAAACTACCTAAAAATAGTAAAGCATGGTCAACTCAGACCTTATTACATTTAATGTCTATTTAGGAACTTATTGAAAACATAAAACTAAGCATAACCAACTAAATGCCTCAAGTAGGCCACCGTGGGATAGGTGCTCCGGCACCACACACCAATTCTTTTCTTTCATAGCATCCTCAAAATAAATTGGATCACTATGAGAAAATAATGCAAAATTCATACTTTCATCAAACTCTTCATCATACCTTTCATTTTGGTAGATCTCCCTTAGACTCTTGGTCTTTCTTGGCAATAGGGAGGCGAGAGTGGGGTCTAAACTCTCACTACTGTTGTTGCTATGCTATGCAGATCCTGTATGGAGCTATCTAGAGCTTTATGTCTATGTCTGGAGCAGTCTGGAGCTATTCAGAACTCTGTGTATAGAGATCTGCACTAGTCTATGGTCTATGTTGGGAGCTCTCTTGAGCTCTCTGGAGCTGTTGGGAGCTGTTCATACTCCTTTTCTTCATCAATCAGTGTTGTCAGGATCTATCCAGAGCTATCAATATTTATCAAGCCATCCCATGACTCATTCTCCAAGAACTCCACATCTCTGCTAATAACTATTTTCTTGGTGACTGGATTATACAACCTATAGGCTTTGGACTCTTCACTATAGCCCATGAAGATACACTTCTCACCTTTGTCATCCAACTTTTGCCTCTTCTCTTTTGGCACGAGTGCATATGCCACACACCGAAACACTCTCAAGTGCTCAACCATCCACTTCCATTTTGTCCATGCTTCTTGTGGAATCTTATCACGAACTGCCTTTGTAGAACTTCTATTTATCAAATATATCATTGTTACTATAGCTTCACCCCAATATTCATTTGGGAGTCTCTTGGCCTTGAGCATACTTCTCGCCATCTCCAAAATGGTTCTATTTTTCATCTCAGCCACTCCATTTTGCTAAGGAGTATAGGTTGTTGTCAGCTCCTTCTTAATGCCATGTTGCTTGCAAAAATTTACAAATTAATTAGAGGTATACTCTCCCCCGCTATCTGACCTTAGGATCTTGATGAAATGTCCATTCTCCTTTTCATCATGGGCCTTAAACACTTTAAACTTGTCAAATGCTTTAGATTTATGTCATAAGAAATAAACCCATGTCTTACAGCTGTAGTCATCTATAAAGGTCACAAAATATTGGCTCTTACCAATAGAAATTGTTTGCATAGGGCCACACCAATTAGTGTGTACTAGCTCCAATGGTTCTCTTGCCCTTCTAGAATGCCCTGATTGAAAGGGAAGCCTATGCTGCTTTCCTCAAATACAGGCTTCACATTTACCACTAGGCTCTACAATGGTTGGTAAGCCTCTAACCATACCCTTCTTTGAGAAAATATTCAAACCAGCATAACCTAAGTGTCCATACCTGAGATGCCAAAGATTTGAATGGTCTTGAATGACTGTCTTGAAATCTACTTGCTGCGCCACTACTGTAGACACCATCTGGTTGACTCCGAAGACATCTAGAACTTGATAGGGATAGTTGCAAACTACGCTGAGAAACATGTTTCTAACCTCAAAGGAAACAATCTATTCTTTGTCATTGGTACTGCTGCAAGTATTTTCTTGCTTCCATCCTTCTCATAAATGATGCATTCACCTTTTTCCATCAACACTTTGTAGCCTTTTTGGATTAGTTGTCTAATACTCATGAGATTACATGCTTTATACCAGGGGCAAAATATACATTTTCAATCTCCTTCTTCTCACCTTGACTGGTGCAAAACATAATAGAGCCCTTTCCCACAATTGGAACTATTTCATTGTTTCCCATTTTTATCTCAGACTTGACATTTTTATCAATGAAAAAAAATAAACTCTCATTACTACTCATGTGGTTGCTACATCCGCTATCTAAAAACCATACCTCATCACTGCCTTGATTAGCAATGTTTCACATGATAAAGGCCTTTGACTGATTACCTTTAGCCACATTTTCATCAGCCACATTTGTACTTTGCTTGGATTGATCACATTGCTTTTTCCAGGACTCACTTGCATAATAACCAAACTTATGGCAATAATAACATTCAACATTGCTCTTGTCAAACTTCTGACTTGATTTGTTGTTCTTCTTGACTTGTTCATAGATGGACTGAGAACTACTTGCTCCCTCTTAGCTATGTGCTCGTCTTGAGCTATCTTCTCCAGCACTTCCACATCCAGATCTGCCTCTACCTCTGCCTCTTGAGCTTTGTCTAGAGCTATTTCTACCTCTCCCCTTACCTATTGAGTTAGATTGAGCTTTGAAATCTTTCTCATGAGAAGAATTTGTAGGCCTATTTAGGCGTTGTTCATGGGTTAGCAGGGAACCCATCAGCTCATCAATTACCATGTTTGAGAGACCTTTGGTCTCTTCTATGGTAATAACTATTGGATCAAATCTAGGGGGAAGACTTCTAAGGATTTTCTCTATAATCCTTTGCTCATCCATGGTTTCTCCATTTATCCTCAATTGATTAACCAAGGTGGAAACCCTTGTGTGAAAATCTGAAATGGACTCATTGTCCTTCATCTACAAGGTCTCAAAATCTCTTCTAAACAGCTGGAGTTTCACTGATCTTACTTTGTCAGTTCCCTTGTAATTGATTTGTAATATTTCCCATGCTTCTTTTGCATAGTTAGCTACTGTTATTCTAGGGAAATAGCCTCTATCAAGGCTGCTTCAATCAGACTCAATGATTTTGTAACTTTCTTCCTTATCTCCTTCAACTAGGTCTTCTGGTTGTTTGTGAGGGATGCATATGCAACTGGGTCAGTCACATCATTAAATCCATTAAACACAAGCTCCCATAAATCATTTTCAACCATTATGGTCTTCATTTTCTTTGCCCAAACATCATAGTTTTGTCCATTAAATTGTGGTGGCTACTGCCAACTCTTACTCTCTTCTCCAGCCATGTCTGCTATCAAACAAACTTAAACACCCAAAAAACAAATGCCCAACTCACTCAAGACTTAGGGCCTTCTGGCTCATATACCAATCTATACGATATTTGAATCCCAAACACAATAAAATGTGGAATAACAAAAAAAAGGAGTGACAGGAGACACACAGCTGGACTAACAAACTCTTGTTTTTTCTATTAAATTAGAAAATGAAATTTACAAATTTGTTTCTACACTTAAAATAGCAACTACTAAATTACAACCTTAATTTGCAACAATCTAGAGCTGCACACAAAACCTCAACAATCTGGAGATATCTGCTGCTCCCTACACACACACTAAACTTCTCAGAACTATTGTTCATGAAACATTCTCTACTACTACTACTTCTGCAACTTCCTCTTTTGCTTCTGTTGTTCTTTCTAACTGTCCAACATTCCCTCTATTTGTCTTATGCATGACTTCCCACTAAAAAACTACTGCTCAAAAAATACCACTCAAAATTCAAATTTACCTAACTGCATTCAAAGAAGACTGGCTAGTAATGAATTGGAAACTAAAGGGCTGGTAAATAGAATTAATTGTTTTGTAGGGTACGGCAGGAGGGAGATCACCAGAGGATCTCAAATGGCCAGGAGTTGGTAGGTGGAGTACGTGCTCTAGATTTAAATTTGCAACACATCCTATCTGCATGCATAAAAATGAGAGCTTAGGAATAGGGTATGGACATCCATAGAGATGTAGGGAAGGTGGTTTTGGCAAGAGAGTTGCACATATGAGTAACCCTTAATGCATTATAGCTACAGTTGTTTGTTATGTGTGCATCATCAACCTTCTTGGTGGTGCTAGTTACCTTGAGAACACCCTAAGCTTTGTCATTAAAAAGTCAATTAAATATGTGTTGGAAAAAGAATAGACTTAGGAGTATTTGTAGCATTGTTTCTTTGATTTGGATTCTATAATGCAGTAGTCTTATGCTCATCTTTAATGGAGGAGATCGCCTATACAAAGAAAGACTCTCTATCAAACTGATTTATTTGCAAATTGTTAAAGATTATAGGAGCACATAAAATGTCTCACGTGTTCTTCTCACTTTGGTAGACTTTTCATGCACCTAGTGACTCTAGGGCTTCATCAAGAGGTAATTATCAATTTATTGAATTGCCTCCTACTTCTTCAAGGAGAAGGTCTATGTTATCTAGGTCTCATGTTAGAAGGATTAGAAACCCTATTTTACCTCATCCAAGAGCTCAATCTACACCACCTCCTGTTAGGTTTCAACACACAAGTAGAGGCTTGCAATATTCCTATTTTAAATTTGTATATCCCCATTATGGAAAGGAATCTACCTTTTGTGACCTGTAATGGAGGCAGTCCTTTAGATTTGGCTATATACAATGATATACCAACTGCAACCCTAAAGAGCATTTCACCCTTTATGGGTGATGGTTCTATAACCCTGCTAAGCACATCAAAGACATATCCAACGTGTGCTTAGTCCATCATAAACAACATGAAGATGTTGCAATATGTCTTGAATGGTCTCATCTTTTAAAGGGAGAGCTCTTCAATGGTTTAGGAGCTTGACCCCTACTTCAATACATACTTGGGATGAGATGGGAGAATCCCTCTACAAGCAATTTGGGGAGAGGGCGGATAATGTTTCCCTACTAGAACAACTAACAACAATCAAAAGAGCCCCAAGCGAGATGCTAGCAGATTTCAACTTTAGATTCCCGAGGACATGGGAGAGAATTCCAACTACCCTCATGCTATCTCCACAAAGTGTTTTTTGTAATTTTTAAGAGATTTAAATTCTGATATTGCAATGATGATGCAATCCATGGGTGTTGAAACACTACTCGTTGGTTATGAGATAGCTTTGAAAGCTAAAAATTGTTTAATACAGGCTGGGAAAATTGCTCCCAAACCTCATGTATGCCTTTTTCTAGAGATTCCCTCATCATCCTAGCAACCTATTATTGCTCCCATCCTAGAGCCTAAAGCTTCAATGTCCTCTCTTTCTAAAGAAGAGAGTGATCTTAAAACCCTAATGGCTAATTTGACCAACAAGGTAAATAGCATTGTTATTCAAACTGCCCCCCAACCCCATCAGAATTACAATCAGGGGTAGTCATCCAATCAAAGATGGAATCAAGGTTATAATCCTAATAGAAACCAAAATTGGAATCAGGGTTACGAACAAAATAGATATCAAAACTCTAACACATCTCAGCCCTTACAGATAGTCTAGCCTATCCAACATATCCTAGCTATGAATCTAGTTAGGGCCCTAGTCCTTTCTCAAAATAATCTAGCCTAAGAAGTTGATTGGTGCTACCCCTGCAACCAACCTCATAATCAGTCCACTTGTGCTTTTCAAGAAAGGGCTTTAATGGTGTAGAACTTTCATACTTAGCAAGCATCATTATCAAAGGCAACCAATAGAAACCTTGAGGTATCAAATGAGGCTACCTCTGATGCTAATATAATGTTATGGACACCAGAAGACTTTTGTGGTGTTAATCATCCCATGGATAGTGTTGTTATGCCCATTGCAGACAACATTAGGTCAAAAAAGAGGCAATTGGAGGCCAACGCCATGCCTACTATGTTACAAAAAGAGCCACTTTCAAAGACAAAGGTGGCTAGCGCCATAATTTCAATTCAGAGCAACAAATTTGCTGCCACAAAAGAAATTTTATCAGGGTCCAAAGTGCCTAAACAAGCTACAGGTCAATCAAAGAAGGGAACATGGATTCGCTCAATGTATAAGGCAGCCACTGTTCCACTAAATATTTTGGAATAGATGAAGAAAACAAATATCATTGTGTCAATGTGGGAAGTAATATCAATCCCTTCTCAAAGGGATTTTTTGCAAGAGGCCTTAAAGCATTTCCCATTAGTTGAATCAGTAGCAACTAACTTATCAACAAAATAGAAAAAAAAGAGTCATGTCAGTCTTGTGCAACCAAGGGAAGAACAAATAAGTGCAACTAAAAAACTATCTCCTTTCTACTTGTCTTTGATCATTGACAAGTTTTTAGTGCACAAATATATGATTGACTATGGGCCTAGTGTTTTAGCTATGCCCAAGAAGATAGCAGATGCATTAGGCATTGAATATACCCTTGTTTCATCAGGAGTATTACAATTGTATGGCACCTCTATAAACACTATAGGATTGATCAAGGGACTAGACTTGACTCTACATGCATATCCAAACTTGACTTTCAGTCATTGATCTTCCTCCATGTTGGTTGTTTTAAATTCCCAACTTGATCTCAAGGGAAAAACATGGCAGACTTATAAAATAGCCACTTATTGATGATTGATCTGCCTCGAGGGATTGGCCAATGAATAGGAAATTTTGGGGAGAAACTTTTCTCGATCAATGTTCTACTCAAATGGATAGGGTTTCCTGAAATATTGGCTTGACAACACTTTTCCTATCATAGATATGTTCCTTCTAGATTGCTTGAAAAATGTTTGATAAAATAAAGAGATGGGATAGATTCTTTAATCTTTGATCCTATTCTTTGTAGAGGAACATGCAAAACTTAACTTCTAAAAGCCTATTGCTGGAAGGGAAAAAATTGTGATTCACTTTAAAATATTGTGAGGATGATCAAAGGGGCGTAAGCTTAGTATAGTATTAATGAACAAATTAGTGCCTATCTAAGGGCCATAGAGTCAAAGAACTGATAAAAACTAAAAGGATTGTGATATAATGAACCTTGGTTTACTGTAAAGGTATAACAGTGCCTTACATTAACGATTACTAGTTTTGGAGTTAACCATGTATAGTTATCCCTGTAAACCAATACTACATTCGATATTCTCTAGTAGATGTTTTATATTACTACTTGAGTAAATGCCACAAGAAAAACATGCCAGCACAATAAAGACTATGATGATGAATAAAGATGATCCTCAACCAAATATATATTCATAAATGTAGAATTGTATACATGAAGGAGGAGATAGTACACTTCAAGACTCAACAAGATTTGTAAATTTTTTAGTAATTTACATCATAGCCTTAATGGCTCTATCAAGAAATCCAAAAGAAACTCAAGATGAAGACCTGAAAATAGACAACTAATTCTATTAGTAGAAAATAAACTATTTACAATTCCTCCTTAACTGGATTGATCCATATTTTAGACTAAGTCTGGAAACTTGAACTCGAACCAATCATTTTCATAAGCCCTGAATTCCCTTTTATAGAGATAAGGGAGCAATAAGCTTCAGGCTTAAAGAAAAAAGAAGATACAATTTTTTTATAACCAAGAGATGCAGCTAAAGAGGACGGTGTAACCACTTCACAATAGTATGCTTTGCTATTTTGGCAGGGAACAGAACCAGGTTTTTGCTATTCAATGCATTACCAAATGTCATTGAAGCCAGGCACTCCTCAAATACCCTCAAAGTATTTAATGAGAGCAATCACTACTCTGCCTCTCCAAATCACATGCCAAAAAATGAGAAAATGTGCAAGGAACAACATTGATAGGAGATCCAAGGAATCTAAACCTTCTTCACTATTTCCAGGTTCCAATGCACAGGTGGGATTCCACACTTATGGTTAGAAGGTTTCCAAGCTCCACAATCATGCAGAAACTTGGGGAATCCACATCAAGTTGGCTTCAAAAGTGCTAGAAGCCAAGCCAAGAGAACATCAACAAGATCAATAATTCTCATATTTTCCCTTATCTGTATCATCCTGGTGGGCAGTCTCCTTACACCTAAAGTTAATTCTCTATTAGGAAAATTAGATGTAAGGGAGGGGTAGAGGAAGCTGAGGAGCTTCTCTACTCTAGAAGGGAATATGTCAACTCATAGAAATAAGGAACTACTGGAGTGAAGAGATTAGCCTTCAGGACCAACCGTCAGATGAGATAAGAGACCGGAGAAGAAATCTCAGAGGCTCAATGGATGCTACTGCTAATCTCTAATTTTCCCTACACCACCTATTCCAAAGGAAATAATTTCAAGTCTTTATGATTTTGTAAAGATAAATTAAAAGCCATGAGAACAAGGAAGAAAATCTGATAGATCAAGGGAGAAAACAGAACACACAGGAATAGGGGAGAGCCATACTATTAGAATGTTTTAAATAGTATAAGGTGTAACATCAGCAATTGCCTATTTATAGAAATTTTGGGATGCATGCATACATCCACACATCTTTGGTCGAATAAATTCCAATCACTTCGAAGCACTCATGCCATAAATGTAAATCTTTTAAAGATTACCATAAGTGAACAAAAAGATGGGATCTCACAATTCTGCATAACTGAGAATATCACTTCTTACATTGAATTTTACCAGGTAAGGTGTCTTGGTTTCCCCAATTAGGCATTGTCATCGCATCAAATTTCATCACACAGCAAATGAAATGTCATTCCTGGTAGAGGTACAGATTTCCAAAGGTCGAGCTTGCATAAGCCAAATCTTTTTGTTGGTAAATTCGTTAGTAGCAGTGGTGATGGAGACCCTACACATGCCTGAGCAGTTAATGCTTGTAATGAAGCCTCGTTAGATTCAATACCAACAAATCCTTGTGTTATAATTTCAAATCTGGGCCATTGATCACTATCTTAGTTGGCTCAACTTGACGGTGCTGATTTGGTCTTTGCCAATTAGGATGGTGCTTCTCACTTCTCTTAATGATGACCTGCCACCTGGATAGCTTTTCCCAACTATAATCCTGAGAAGATGTCCCTTTTACAGTGTCATTAAGATAGCATCTGCAATTCTGCACTTAAAGGATATGGCTAGAGATATAATCTCGATGGAATGGCAGATGACAGTCAAATCCATTGTACTTGAATAGAACAACTCTCAAGAAGTGCTCACATTTTATGACACGTCATATCCTTGCCATTAATATAGTAGTCCCATCACTTAGAAAGCCACATGTCCATATTCTATCATTTCGCAATTGCCCAGAAAGCCCTTTGGTGAAGTATGGCAGAATGTCAGAATTATAAAGAAATCACTTTATATTGCCCAAGACCCTCCTCCTTGTCTTCTTGGATGGTCCTCGACCAATTGTCACCTTATCTATAATTCTATAGGAGCTAATTTTATCAATATCCTTTTGCTAGTAGATTGGCAGAAATGAATCCACTAGCGCCACCTATCAAGAAAGGGTTAGTAGGACTGGACCTTGATGTATGTATTTTATTAGTATCTTTTACCATCAAGGAAAAGGGTGGCCAATCAGGTTGATTCCTTCTTAGAATAGAGTTTTTCTAGGTATGGGCTATAGATGGTAACTGTTTGGTGAGGGGCTACTAAAACAACGTTATGGGAGAACATAAGGAAAACTTTAAAGTTTGGTGACAGGGGACAAATGGCCATTGAAGAATTATATCAAATGTGGCCTTTGCATTACTTCATACTATGAGGGTTTATAGTTTAAATAAATTTTGTTTATTCAGATCACTTCTTCTAGCAAAAAACCCTAATCCTAAAAATTCTCTAACCAAGTGACATAAAACTAGGGACAAAACTTATCAAACATATGATAAATTTTATATGGTTCCATCAGTAGCTCTAGTTGGGGACTCATGTTCAACTGTGAATAGAGCGAGATCATAGAAGAACTTTGGAGGAGCATACCAAACACATAATGGCCCCAAGCAATTATGCAGAGAAAAAAACCAACCTGCCTCTATCAAACATTCTATTCTCCAATGACTCTATAAGATTGCTTTTAAAAACTTCATTGAAATCCAACCTATTCTTGACATAGATATTTGGATAGCTTGTTGGATGGTTATTCTCATTTTCTTCAGAGTTTCCCCCACAATTCTAAACCATGGATAATTGATACATACTACCATTAAAAAGAGAGTTAGTACCTGGTTCAATTATTTCTAACCATGTGAAAAGGTTATTATCTCCTGATTTCTACTTAACTAGAAAATAAAAGCAATCATAATCCACTTCATAATTGGTAGTGAGGGAGCTTTCAAATTTTACTGAGTCAACATCAAATCTAAAACAATCATACTCAGTTTCTTTTTTAAAATCTGATACTCTATTTTTATTTTCTATTTTTTGAACTAGCCCTTCATCCTAATGGTGAATATAGGATTGGGAAACATTACCAAGATGGAAATTTAGGTCATGATCTATTAGTATAGTATTTGTTCCCCCAAATACTTCTGCATGTTGAACTAATATTAGTTCATTATATTCCTTGGGATTTTTCTCAAAGAGTGGATTATTCATGTATTCATAAGGCTCCATACCTTCTATTGTTGATAAGTTCATAGACTCATCATATACTGGGTTATTTTTCATATGCATCTTATTTGCACTTTCTTCAGTATCATTGCCCTGATAGCCTACATCATCATCTGATTTAGAGCTCCCACCATTTTGGTGTGAGCATTCTGATAACTACTCACTATTTTTTGTATGATTAGCAAGGATCAATCCCTCATATTCAAACTCAAGACAAGATATTTCCATAGGAGATGAAATCTAGTTATTTGATGTAAGATATATCTCCTGACAAACAGGAGAAATATCTTCACAACTTGTCATATGTTCATAAGTCAAAGGAACCTCCTAAACTGATATATCTTTATGTATTATGGTATGAATTATCTCATAAGTTGCTTTGTAAGGTTCTGGGGATTTCCTTTTATTCTGATACTAAGGGGAGAAATGAGTAGGAGTACAAAAACTTTGAACTCCTCTGTTTTGATCATAATCCCTATCCCCTTCAGTATATTGAGTTCTATGTATTGATTTATTTGACATGGGTTTATCTAAGTTTCCCATTTTATCTCTCCTTTGGTAATGGGGGGACAAATAGATCCATTAGTCCTTTTATACCTATTTTCCACAAACTCACAACCTTTTATCCTTGTATGTTTTAAATTAATTTCTATATTCATGGCCAAGGAATATGCTTGCATCATAGTAGTAGGGTTCTTATCTTTTAGTCGATAACTATCCTTTTTATTGAATGCACCTAAATATATAATTAAGCACATAGTCTCATTGGGTCTAATATTTTTAGGAATTTCCCTCACTATTCTGGAAAATCTTAAATTGAAAGTTGGAATTGATTCCTTATCTTCTTTTTCAAACTGTACAAGTTCTTTAATCAATATACTAACATCTATTCTTTCCCCAAATTGTTCCAAGAAATCAAACCTTAAATCTTGCTAAGAACAAATAAACTGATTGGGTAAAAATGCAAACCAATCTCTAACTTCTCCTTTAAAAGTTTGAACAAACAACTTTATGACTACATCCTCATGATCTATTTCATAATCTCCCATTAAGTCACAAAATTCTTGTAAATGAATGCTAGCTATTTTGGATCTATCATTATTAAACTTTGTTATATGACCCCTAACTTCATCAGGCACATGGTTTGGAAACCCACAATATTACTGAAGTTAATAGCCTTATATCTTTCCATGACAAATCCGCCTTTATAAAAGAAATTGTGTGATTGTTGATTATATATTTTTAAACTTCTAGAAAAGTTTTTTGAAACATGTTAAAATACTTGAAAAGAATTTTTTGCTACTAGTATAAATTTTGTTTTGATTTTCAAGCAAAATCAATAAAATCAGACTGTATCACCAGATCCTTTCTCATAGAGTCGCCACCTCTACTTCATAGAGGAATAAAGTTTTTAAGCATATTGCTTCCCCTTTAGAATCAACTTTTTAATCATGTTTTCATAGTAGGGTTATATAGAACACTCTGGTGCATAAAACTTTATGTAATAGACCTGCATCTATCTCAACTGTAAGTGGAAAAAATATAGTAGTCACCATCCTTTTCTTGTAAGGAACATAATCAAGCTAAGCTCTGACTTTTCAACACACAAGGGGCTAAGTCTATCTAAGACCTCCAGAATAAAACATAGTTCTATCTTTGTTTTCTAATAGAGTCATAAATATGAGGAAGCCTCAAATGGATAGAAGCTTTTTGGATCCTTAGCTATAAAACTCTGGTACTTTTGCAAGAGGATATATACTCTTAGGATAAGACACAACTCTCTTCATTTAAAAGTCCCTAGTAGAGTCACCAATCTGTTGGTTGTTTTAAATTCCTAACCCGATCTTGAGGGAAAAACATAACAAACCTATAAAATAGCCACTTATTAATGATTGATCTACCTCGAGGGATTGGCCAACGAATAGGAAATTTTAAGGAGAAACTCTTCTCAATCTCATTTCTTCCTCTACACTTTAGGCTCTATGAAACCAAGGAGGGTGTTCCTTTGTTTACTTTTGCTTCTTCTTAGATGAATATTTTCTTTTTTTAGGGGGAAATTAGTGTTCTACTCAAATGGATGGGGTTTCCCTAAAATATTGGCTTGACAACACTATTCCTATCACAGATATGTTCCTTGTAGATTGCTTGAAGAATGTCTGATAAAGTAAAGAGATGGGCTAGATTCTTTAAGCTTTGATCCTATTCTTTGTAGAGGAACATGCAAAACTTAACTTAACTTCTAAAAGCCTATTGCTGGAAGGGAAAATATTGTGAGGATGATCAAAGGGGTGTAATCTTAGTATAGTATTCATGAACAAATCAGTGCCTATCCAAGGGCCATAGAGTGAAGAAACTGATAAAAACTAAAAGGACTGTGATATAACGAACCTTAGTTTACTGTAAAGGTATAACAATGCCTTACAATGAAGATACTCTACTAGTTTTGGAGTTAACCATGCTTAGTTATCCCTGTAAACCAATACTACATTCAATATTCTCTAGTAGTTGTTTTATATTACTACTTGAGTAAATGCCACAAGAAAAATATGTCAGCACAGGAAAGACTGTGATGTTGAATAAAGATGATCCTTAACCAAATATATATTCATAAATGTGGAACTGTATACATGAAGTAGGAGATAGTACACTCCAAGACTCAACAAGATTTGTAAAGTAAACTATTTAGTAATTTACATCATAGCCTTAATAGCTCTATTAAGAAATCTAAAAGAAACTCAAGATGAAGACCTGAAAACATAAAACTAATTCTATTAGCAGAAAACAAACTATTTATAGTGCCTCCTTAACTAGATTGATCCATATTTCAGACTAAGTCTAGAAACATGACCTCAAACCAATCATTTTCATAAGCCCTGAATTCTCTTTTATAGAGATAAGGGAGCAACAAGTTTCAAGCTTCAAGACAAAAGAAGTTACAATTTTTTTATAACCAAAAGATGCAGTTGAAGAGGATGATGCAACCACTTCACAATTGTGTGCTCTGCTATTTTGGCAGGGAACATTAACTAAGTTTTTGATATTCGATGCATTGTCAGATGTTGTTGGAGCTAGGCACTCCTCAAATACCCACAAAGTATTTAATGAGAGCAATCACTGCTCTGCTTGTCCAAACCACATGCCAAAAAATGAGAAAATGTGCAAGGAATAACATTGATAGGAGATCCATGGAATCTAAACCTCCTTCACTATTTCCAGGTTCTAATGCATAGGTGAGATTCTGCACTTATGGTTAGGAGGTTTCCAACCTCCACAATCATGCAAAAAATTGGGGAAGCTTCAAAAGTGCTGGAAGCCAAGCCAAGAGAACAAGAACAACAACAACAATTCTCCTCTTTTCCCTTATCTGTATCATCCTGTTGGGCAATCTCCTTACACCTAAAGTTAATGCATTTTTAGGAAAATTAGATGTAAGGGAGGGGTAGAGGAAGCTGAGGAGATTCTCTACTCCAGAAGGGAATTTGTCAACTCATAGAAATAAGGAACTATTGGAGTGAAGAGATTAGCCTTCAGGACCCACCGTCAGATGAGATAAGAGACCAAAGAAGAAATCACAGAGGCTCAATGGATGCTACTGCTAATCTCTAATTTTTCCTGCACCACCTATTCCAAAGGAAATACTTCCACGTCTTTCTAATTTTGTAAGGATAAATTAATAGCCATGAGAATAAGGAAGAAAATCTGATAAATAAGGGAGAAAATAAAACACACAGGAACAAGGGAGAGCCATACTATTAGAATGTTTTAAATAGTATAAGGGGTAACATCAGCAATTGCCTATTTATAGAAATTACAGGATGCAAGTATGCATCTGTACATCTTTGGTCTAATAAATTCCAGTCACTTTGAAGCATTCCTGCCATAAATGGAAATCTTTTGAAGATTACCATAAGTGAACAAAAAGATTAGATCTCATAATTCTGCATCACTGAGAATATCACTTCATGCATTGAATTTTTCTAGGTCAGATGTCTTGGTTTCCCTAATTAGGTACTATCATCACATTAAATTTCATCAGACAGCAGATGAAATGTCATTCCTGGTAGAGGCATAGATTTCCAAAGGTCGATCTTACATAAGCCAAATCTTTCTGTTAGTAAATTCCTTAGTAGCCATGGAGATGGAGATCCTGCACACACCTGAGCAGTTAAAGCTTGTAATGAAGCCTTGTCAGATTCAGTGCCAACAAATCCTTCTATTATAATATCAAATCTCGATCGTTGATCACAATCTTAGCTAGCTCAACTTGATGGTACTGATTTAGTCTTTTTCGAATTAGGATGGTACTACTCGCTTCTCTCAATGATGACCTACCACCTAGATAGATTTTCCCAATCGTAATCCCGAGAAGATGTCCCTTTTGCAATGCAGTTAAGACAACATCTGTAATTCTGCACTTAAAGGATATGGCTAGAGATATGATCTCAGCAGAATGGCAGATGACTGTCGGATCCATTGTACTTGAACAAAACAACTCTCAATAAGCGGTCATGTTTCATTATATGTCAGATCCTTGCCATCAATATAGTAGTCCCATCACTTAGAAATCCACATGTCCAGATTCTATCATTCCATAATCACCCAGAAAACCCTTTGGTCAAGTATGATGGAATGTCAGAATTGTAAAGAAATCACTTTATATTGCCTGGGACCCATCTCCTTGACTTCCTGGACGGTCCTCGACCAATTGTCACCTTTTCTGCAATTCTGCAAGAGCTAATTTTATCACTATCCTTTTGTTGGTGGATTGGTGGAAACAAATCCACTAGCGCCACCTATCAAGAAAGGGTTAGTAGGACTGGATCTTGACATAAGTATTTTATTAGTATCTTTTGTCATCTAGGAAAAGGTTGGCCAATCAGGTCGATTCCTTCTTAGAATAGAGTTTTTCTAGGTGTGGGCTATAGATGGTAACTATTTGGCGAGGGGCCAGTAAAACAAAGTTACGGGAGGGCATAAGGAAAAACTTTAAAGTTTGGTGATAGGGGACAAATAGTCATTGAAGAATTATATCGAATGTGGTTTTTGCATTACTTCATACTATGAAGGTTTAGGGTTTTAATAATTTTTGTTTATTCAGAGCACTTCTTCTTGTAAAAAACCCTAATCCTAGAAATTCTCTAACCATGTGACATAAAATTGGGGATAAAACTTATCAGAGATATGATAAATTTTATATGGTTCCATCACTCCCTTCTTTACCATTTATCTGTCAAGACACTTCACAGCCAAAATAGTTAGCTACCTTTCTTTTGACTGGTCTCATATGTTGTTGAGAACCAGATATGGCACAAGGTTCACCATCAAGGCTGAACCAGTTTCAAATTACCATGGGGAGAACTATGATCACAGCCTGGTGAACCCACATGTTATGATTCAAGGTGAGGAAGTGCATGACATAGAGTCTATTGAAATAGAATCTTACCTCTTTCTAGCCCTGATCTCTTTCTTGATGAGTGGACAAGGGAACACTATAATTTTGATCCTTATGACACCACTGAGGCAATTGACCAAGAGGCAACTACATGATCCGTGACGGGGATTCTTTAGTCCCTTCTGTACTTAAACCAAATGATGACTCCAATGGCCCATGGAAAATGTTCTTTGATGGTGCAAAGAGCATAAATGGAGCTGGTGTAGGGGTTTTAATAGTCTCTCCAACTGGTAATAAATTACATTTTGCTCATAGATTACATTTTTCTTGTACCAATAATGTAGCAGGGTATGAGGCATTGGTTAATGGTTTTCTGATTGTTGAGAAGAATACTATCATGCATTTGGAGATCTTTGGGGACACTAAGTTGGTAGTCCACCAATTTAGAGGATAATATACTACAAGAAACCAACTTCTTAAGGATTATAGACATAGGGTTTGGAACCTGTTTGAGAGTTTTGATGCTCTCAACCTACAGGTAATTCCAAGAAAATTAAATTCAGAGGCTGATCAATTGGCAATAGTGGGGGCTCATTTTTTTCCACCTACAAATTTGTTTCAGGGCCCCGATCAACTTGTGAAGATAGTTGTCAGGCCCCCTATTCTAGACAATGATATACATTGACAAATCTTTGATAGCAATGAGCATATTGCAAGATTCATTCAGAATGAAGCAGAAGTTTCTTCCATGGTGCATCCCAAGCTATAGGAAAGTTATGATGACCAGATCATCTAGCTCAAAATGAACAAGCTACCCAAGGGTTTAGTCACTCTTGAAGCTATTTTTAGCTGTGATGATGAGTTCATGGGTGAAAGAAAGAATATGACATTCCAAAAGGGAGATTACCAGGAGATTATTGTTGCCCAAGATAAGGAGTTGCTAATGGGTAGGGTTTGTGATGATACAGAGCAATAAGAATTCATGTCTTTCCTAGAAATACAATGACTTCTTGGCATGCACATATGAAGATTTAAAAGGTTTCAATCTAGATGTGGCTTAGCATGCCATCGATTTGGATCCCAATTGCAAGCCAGTCCATCAAAAGCAATGACCCATAAACCCTAAGATTGAACCACTCATGAGAAAAGAGCTATCAAAGCTCATCCAAGTAAGGATCATCTTCCCTATTAAATATTCTACTTGGGTCGCTAATCTAGTGTCTGTGAGGGAGAAAAATAGGGAACTAAGGCTCTGTGTAGACTTCAGGGACCTGAATCAAGCTTCTTTGAAAGATTATTACCCTCTTCCCTCTATGGATCAAATTTTGCAAATTGTTGCAAGGGCAGAGAGGTTTTCACTATTAGATGGCTTTTCTGGCTATAACCATCAATTTTTAAGATGATAGATTTAAAACAACATTCACAACCAAATGAGGAACCATGACATATGTAAAAATTCCATTTGGTTTGTCTAATGTTGGTGCCACATTTCAAAAGGCAATGGACATTGCCTTCAAATTATTTATAAATAAGTTCATCCTTATTTATCTAGATGACATTACAATCTTCTCCAAGAAGGGAGAAAATCATATGGAGCATCTGGATAAAGTCTTCCAAAGATGCAGAGAGTTTGGGGTGTCTCTAAATCCTAAAAAATGTATTTTTGTTGTTGCTCAGGGTAAGCTTCTAGGCCATCTAGTGTCTAAGGTTGGGATCTCCATAGATCCTGAAATAAAATCAGCTCTTCTTGCTCTTCCTCTACTTGCTCATAAGAAAGCTCTAAAATCTTTTCTGGGACAAATCAACTTTGTTAGGAAGTTCATTTGTAACTATGTTGGCTTGGTAAAGCCTCTAACCCTTATGCTTAAGAAATATGTTGTGTTCAGATGGACTAGAAGGAAGTGAAAGATGGTTTTGAGAAGATAAAGGAAGAGATTGCCCAGGCTCCTACTCTCATGAACCCAAATTATAAAAAAGACTTCATCCTTTATGCACATGGAGGAGAGAATAACATTATTGTTGTTCTAATGCAAAAAAATGAGCAAGGAATGAAACAATCCCTGACCTTCTTCAATTCACTAGTAGAAAAATAGAATAAATGACTAAAAAAACTACAAAAAATTGGTCATTTGACCATTAGTTTGGTCACGTGACCATTGGTAGTTTATTGCTGGTCATTTCTCTTGCGACCAAATTTATGACTAAACAAATTTTAGTCATTAATGTAGTCATTAATTTGGTAGTATATTTAGTCATTAATTTGGTAGTATATTTAGTCATCAATTTGGTAGTATATTTAGTCATCAATTTGGTAGTATATTTAATCATTAATTTAGTCATTGATTATTGTTAACTGGTCATTGATTAAAAAAATGATAAATGACTAAAAAACTAATCAAAATTGTAGTTATTTATTTAGTCATTGTAGTCATTTATTTAGTCATTGTAGTCATTTATTTTAGTCATGGTAGTCATTTATTTAGTCATTGTATTCATTTATTTTAGTCATGGTAGTGTTACCAAAATTTCTCTTATAGCTCAATTTTGCAGGGCTGAAACAACTGATTATTTCAAAGGTGAAAGGTACTCTCACAATTTTTTGCTAAAGATTAACCATGTGCATGTGAATTTTTAAAATGGAATTTAGTTTTTATCATGCAATTTTTTACAACAAAAGGAAATTACACAAATTGCATAATATCGTTGTCTTTCATTCACTCTGTAATGGAAAATGTATACAATGTTGTTGTTTCATACATTGAGATCAAAAGAATGATTAAAATGTCCCACACAAGCCATGGGAATGACTAAACTGAGCCAATGCAACATGGAAAGCAAACTATACATCTAAAAATAAAATAAGGGAAAATCATATGAAAAGGGATCATATCCTTCATTACCTTAAATGGCTGATTCTGGTGTCGGTCCTCTTATCTTCAACTCCTCTTGTTCCTAATCTTCAGATGATTGAAAGTTTGGTTAGAGCTCGGGACATGAAATCTCATCATATGTTTCATCAATAGACATATAACCTAAGCATATGATGCATTAAATCAGTTGAGCCATTACTAGATGTATGCAAGAAAAGCCAAAAAGTAGATCATCAAATGAAAGATCAAGTCATCACAAGAGTATTGAATTTCATTATTTTTATCTAACTTTTTTGTAAAATGTGCAGGTATAGGTATATTCATCATTGTGCATGATATTTCAACATGTGGTGAAAAAATTGGCTCCCACAAGGGTTCATTTTAGCATGTTACCCCCTAAATCTTAAGAGGGACATGATTAAACTTTTTAGATAAAGCATTTTCTGTTTGAAGATCAAATTGTGTAGGCATATAAGATAGTGAGACATGCATGAGACAAGTATCACTAATATGAGAAGAGAAATCATTCAGGAAGGGATAGGAAAGTACCAGAATAATGGAAGAAATGGTGGCCCTGTATGGGTATTACCTTAGGCTCCTGAATATCAACCATAGATAGTCATAGAGTGACAACATTTGTAGACATAAATGCATGGAAGAGAATAGTCATAAATACCATTCATAGTGATAAAGTACAATGCTAAGTTTCCTTACTATCCAAACTTCACGCAAAGACACACTAATGCCATCAAGTGAATACATAGTGCATGGATTTTTTATGATAAACCTCAAGGGATAAGGCAACAACATCTACGGAGACTAAGTCACGATCATACAATAACACATGGGAGGACAAATGAAGTCATGTGTAGAAGGGTTCAAATGAAGAAAGATAACATTCTAATTATAATATATGACTTCCAGAGCCACATAATCAAGGCAGTCATTCATTAGAGCTTCATATCATATGGGAATTAGAGCCTACAGTAGTATGTTTAAGATTGTAAAGAGTTAATGATAATCTTGTGTGATAGCAAAGGTAGTTATACAGTCATCAGCACAAAGGAAGTTGCAGATGTTCATACATGTTGTAATGCAGTACTGAAATCTCAAAAGATTATGCCTAAATATCATTAATCCAAATTGTCAAAAGGCAAGCCTGGGCACTAAAATAGAACAAATATTTACCACTTTTGTTGTGATTTAAATGTAAATTCTACTAATGGAGTTTGGCCATTGAAATGGATGATATTTAATTGGAAGTGGTTTCAAGACAGTTTAAAATTAGTCATGATCATGCCTGTCCCAAAAATAAAAGGCGTATAAGAAAATGAAACATGCATAGAGGAGGATAGTAAAAGCCCATGGGACTGTCACCATTAAAGGTGATGAGAGTTATTAGTCTATGGTTGTTGGAGTATTGTAATGTAGACACCTTAAAATGACCAAGTCATCGAATCACTTGCATTTCATAATCTGTCTAATCACTTGCATTTCAACGTTAATTAAATAATCTAATTATTTAATTAATTTCACCAAATTCTTCTAAATCACATAATTGCGACATTAATTAAATAAATTTTCTTTATTTAATTAATTAAATTAAATTCCTCTATTATTCTTCCACAATTAAATAATTTTAATTATTTAATTACATCATTATCCTCTTTCCAAAAATCAAATCTACATTAATTAGATAAATCCAATTATTTAATTAATTCAACAAATTCTCTCTTATCTACAATTAAATAATTCTTAATTATTTAATTAAATCAAAATTATTCTTCCAAAATCATGCACAACAATTAAATAAATTTATTTATTTAATTTGCTTTCAAATCTTCTAAATTAAATAATTCCAATTATTTAATTGTTTCTTCCATTAATATTTTCTCTAAATTTAAATAAATCAATTATTTATTTAAGTTGCTTTTTCTTTTAAATTTGAGTCACCTCTAAAATAACTCAAGCTTTCTTGTTCATGCAATTAAATATTTCTAATATTTAATGTTGATGCTTAGAATTGCGTTGTTTCCAACACCAACATGGGAAACTTTGAGACGTGGGAATGTTCCTCAGAGTGACCTCCAGATTTTAATGAAGCTAGCTCTTCTTTCAAATGTGTTTCAGAAAAAAGATAGAAGTAAAGCAGAATCACAAATGTAATGAAGGGAAATTTAACTATGGCGATGCGCCTAAATATGATTTGTTCCTTATCACTAAGCACAGTGAAACTACTTTTAGGATACAGTTACATTAAAGAGCAAACAATGCATGATCAATGTAAAAGATGAAAGTAAATAGAAACAAAGGCTCACAACATGAAAGATTTTTGTAATGACACAGAAAAATATCAGCAAAGGCATAGAACTCTGTCTTTTATTAATTTTCCAATCACATAAAAGGCACAGAATCATGCACAGTTATACAAACTTTCTGAATCAAGAAAACAGAACAAAAGCAAATGATATTACTGGCCACAACACAGGATCTTCCAAAACTCTTCTTAGCTCTTGTGATAACAGTCTAAATGCAGAAAATTTCTATCTTTTTATCCCCTTTTTCATCTGCTATCTGAAACCATATTTATAACACAGGACCGGCTCAAAGATTGCCCGCATGATCAAATCTCAATGGCCTAACCGAACTGGGACTCAACTAGAAGTGTCTGACAAAAGATATCTTTCAAATTTGGAACGGTTAGCCATTCTGCAAGTTCATTGGCTGAAACAAATACATGTAACTCCCCTTACTTTGAATCAGGTAGGGACACCTGGTAGTTTCTGATAGTCTTTGCGACTATAAACCCTTGGGACAGCTGGCATTCATACATGTCACTTTCTTGAAACTCCATCTTTTCGGAACAATAGGAAGCTAGCACGTGGCATTCTCCGCTGCAATGAGAAACAAAAACCCTTAAGACAGATGGCACCCTCCGCATCTCTTACTTGAAAACTGTTTCATTATTCAGGAGGCACCAGAAAATGACACTTGGCAGCGTCCGTGGCCCTTACAAAAGATACGTGGCAATTTCTACTTTACTTAGAGTCTTTACTGTGGCTTTATATTAGGAGTGCTCGGGCTTTGCCATCTGTCACTATCCGCTACCTCAAACCTTTAATATTTACCAAGAAATTGGGACCCACCATACCTCTCACTCTAAGCGGCTTCAAAAAAGAAATAGGGATAGGTGGCGCTTTCCGCTGCCCTCACCAAATGATACGTGGCAGCTTTCGCGTAACTTAGAGAGACTGTAGATACCTTTAGGGAGTTCTGCGGAAGATGACACCTGGCAGCTTCCGCTGAACTTTGTGAAACATAATAGAAACAATTAAGATGCATCAGGTTCACGCAGATGGTGACACATGTCACGCTCCACTAAAACATTAGAAACATAACCGAGGCCCACCAATAGTCTTTACTTAGTAATGAAACAAAAGAAGGAACCTACGGATGTCGACACTTGGCACCCTCCACGGACACTATATGGGACGCGCGGCAATATCCACGTAGCTAAAAGAAACTTTAAGAGACCCTCCACATCTACCACTTGGCGCCTTCTGCTTCACTGAAAGAAACTTAACAATGGGGCCCGCCGCATCTGCCACTTTGTAACATAAAATGGGCTTTTAAAACTTATAAGAAACTAAACCTCGAATGCCGACACTTGGCAGCTTCTACTAGAATTAAAAGGGACGCGTGGCTCCATCCACATTACTTTGAGAAACTTTACAATATGTGCTGGGTACTGACACTTGGTAGCTTCCGCTACTTCTCTGGGACTCGGGCAAAAGTTAGGCAAAATGGAAACCCTGCGCTTGTGCTCTGTGTCAAAACTCTCGCTGTAAAAACTGAAATGCACAGAAACAAAACTGGAGCACGCACAACTGAAACTCAAAAAACAAAAATGTAGAGTATTTTACTCTACAGTTCTTGGCGACCCTGAGGACTTTTGAGCCTGCTCAAAAAGAATCCAAAAATGTGCATATATATAGCAAAATTTATAGATTTTGCAAGGTCGTCTGATACACAAACCACTCGGCATCAGATAGTCCCTGTTTGTTCTACAAATCCTAGAAGGCTAAATCCAGGTTGATAATGTCCTTATGTGAAAAACTCTGCAAAACATGGACTACAACCTTTAATTAGAAATCAAGTTGTGTCATGGGGATCAAAACAGCTTCCACTTCTGACACTGTTGAGGCATCTGTTAGACCTTGGAAGACTGACTGGTCATTTTGTCTGGCTAGCAATAATGGCTTGATCTCATCAACCATCAACACAGTATTATTATCAGGAAAAGGGGAGGGAAGACCTGATTGCACCAGGTCTTCAATATGTTTCTTCATGTCCTTCACTCCCTCCTTGACCACATCCAGGAGCTCCTGGCAAGTAATTGCAGCAGAGTTGCAACTGAGAACCTCATTCACCCGTTTTGTAGCAATTATTCTATCACTGATCCCTGTTGCTGATAATGCTTCATCAGATGTTTCATATAGTTTCCCCAGCAGCAGTTGAGAATCTAAAACTCTCATGGAAACAGTGGACAAAGTGGCCTGAACTAAAGTCTCTACCTTTTCACACAATTGCTGTGCATGTAGCAGGAAAGTTAAAGAGGGTTTGAGCTGGATAATCTCCTCAGAGATTCTTGTCCACACTGATGCATATAGCTCCTTAACCAGGTTCAACACTCCTGCATTCTGTGGCCTATTTGCCAACTCAAGGGTCAACTGTTTTGCTGTTTGTTGCTCGGCCTGAAGTTGAGCCTGTATGGCAGCGACATTGTTCTGTTCCTTCAACAGCTGCTGTTGGAACTATGTGGCTTGTTGAGAGGAATCCTGATGCCTCTTCTACAATGTGACCTTTTCCTGCTTTAGGGTAGTCACTACAGACTTCACCTGGATTAGCTCTTCCTTTAAAGAAGTATTTTGGTTCTGTGTGACTTGGTGAATCTGACAAGAAACAATATTTTGCAACTATTTATTGAGACTCTCTATTTCATCATTTTTCAGCTTAAGCTCTGCTGTCAAGGTGCCACTATGTGCCTTTTCTTGAGCCAGATCAGCCTCCACCTTCTACAACTTCCTTGATAACTTTAAATAGTCAGTGGCTACAGCAAAGGTGGTTTCATTTAGCAACTCTACCCTGTCTTGTGGCCTAAACAATGACATATCCATGGCCACTGAACTCATTGTATAATCTTGGGGTTGCATCTACTCATTAGGTCTAACTACATTTGGTGACAAATGAGTCACAGTTAGCTGCTGCTGGATTGGGTCAAATAGTGACCTCATGTGTGGGATAGCTTGAGCTTTATTGTCCTTCTTTCTCTTTTTGTCCATTCATGCTTCCCTAGCTTTCTTAGCAATGTCTGCTTGAGCTTGGAAGGTAGGGGGAGAGGCAATATACCCACCCGCAAAAGGATGACCCTGTGGCAAGCCATAGGGAATAGCCAAATGTTGGCTAGGGGAAACCTGAGGAGGTATTCTCCTTGGAAAAGAAGGGGAAAAAGGAGGCAATGATGTGGCCTGTGATGACATGGCCTGAGTAGTAGTAGGTGGGGAAAACTAGGAAATTGGCACAGTAGAGGTGGCAGGGGAAAATATTTGGCTAGTTGGGATTGCCACCCCTATAGAAGAAAGAGACTGAGAAGGAGAAGATGGAGTAGCACGTACCTGAGAAGCAATAGATGTACTCGGTGGTTGCTGCTGTGAAGGCTCTACTTCCTCATCTGAATCAGGCTGAAGTTTCAGCCTCTTATGTTTCCTTGGCCTCTCTTCTTCCTGCTGTGTTTCTTTCTCCTCAACATTTACCACTATTGTTAGTGGTGTTTGCACAAAACTAGAAGCCCCAGTCATTGAAACTGATGGGGTCCCTCTAGATGGTGATGACACCACACTCTTTTGCTTCTCTATTGCACTGAGAGATTGGGGCCAGGCAGTTACAGCAGCTGTAGATGATGCTTGTCCTGGGGCCTGCACCGTATGAGTGGACCCTACTTCCCCCTCTGACTCTCCACCCTGAGTCTGCTGTTTGCTTGTATCGGAGCTAGAAACTGCAGATGGATGCCACTCATCCCAAATAGACTCCCATTTTTCATCTGTATCAACATTACCAAAAGAGTGGGTTGTCTCAGATATCTCCTGCCTATATTTCCAATAGGCTTCTATCTTCTCAGATTTCCATTCTCTGTCTCTTATTAAATTTTTCTTTAACCCAGTGCCCATTTTGAGTTTAGGGTCAAAAACCTTTTTCTTATTATAGAACATTTCCCATGGCCTGGGGCATTGAAAAGGCAAATCTGTCAATCTGCATATGAATCAGGGATGTCCTCCTTAGGGTTTCTTCTATCTTCCCAAAAGGGACGGCCCTCATGCACAATTTTAGCACCGACACTATTATTCTTGACCCATAAGGTTATGAAACTGCTTGGGTCATATCTCCATTTATCTTCAATCAAAAAGAAACCCAGGACAGCTAACTTTCTCAGCAACAAGTGCTCAGCATCCCTGACCAGTAGGGCCATATTTTTCTTCATCCATGGAACATCATACATTTTCCTTTTCTTTTTCCCAGTGCCATAATCATTATCAACCACAGACATTTACCGGGTGACCAAACCTTAGGTAGCAACACTGGCTCTCTATTAAAACCATGGACTCTAATGATAGTATGGTGAGACCCAAAGAAATAGTCACAAGGAATGGGGGAATTTTCCATGAGGCCTCTGACACTTAATGTTAATCTATTCTCAGCAGGCTCTGGGCTTAGGTGACTAAAGGCAGGGGCGACAAAAAGTTCCCAAAATTCATAGGGGTCAGAGGATTCAGATAAGACATGTGTCCATGCAGACACAGGAATGGTCCTATTGGGACCGAAACTTGGGTCATACATGTTCAGATGCATATATTGGGAAAAGATGGCATAGTTTTGATATAACATGAGGTGAAACAGATAAGAGGAATACCTAAAAACCCCTGTTGATTTGAAATTGGTGAGTTGGTCGGCCATTGAGTAGGCAATCTGCTCTGAGAAATCTAGCTGAAACTCCTGAGACTTGTCCACAGTCTTCATTCTGAATAAAATGGCAAGTTGCCAATCATAGACAGTGATATCTTCCTTCATTCCGAAGATAAATGACATCATGGATAGTGCTTCCTGACTGGCTTGTGTAAATTATGCCCTTCCTGTTGGCAGCACTGGCATTTGGGTGTTTTCATCTCCCAGCTGCATCTCTAAATTAGAAACCTTAATTGATACTTGACGTTTGCCCATGTCTTTTGCGTTTTGGCAATGGTGGGAAACGTGGCTGTGCTGTCATAGTGTAGGGCCAACATATCCCTAATAGACTTTGGTGTAATTTGCACCATGAAGGGTCCCTTTTGAATGGTGCTTGAGGGTGCATGAAATAATTTTGCACATACCTCAATCAGGTCAGGGCATAAATGCACGCTTGGGACCATAAATTTTGCCAATTGAGAGGTCCATATCCGCATTCCAAATGTTTCAAACTACTTAGCCTTGGCCTTCAGGAGACATCTTTGGTGTGCTCCTTCTCGCAGAGCTTTGCCAGACTTTTGAAGGGCTGGTTCAGCAATACCATCTGTAAAATCCTACACCTTAGCTGGGTCGACCACATAACCAACCTTGGGAACCCTAGTCCTTGGATAGGTCTTTAAGGGTTGTGAAGGGGCCAAAGTGTATGATTTGCTGGCAAGAAGCATGTCAATAGACTCGTAAATCCCAAGCCCCTGCTGTGAAGACTGTGCTTCCACCATCTCTGTGTTTGCACTGGGAATTGGTAAACTTATGTAACAAGTATGGAAGCTTTGCAACTGGGAAGGCACACTTATGAAATAGGTTTTGCTATGAAATCGCAAGCAACAAGGAAGACACTTAGCAGAAGTAGAAACAAATGAGACACAGTTAAGCTTTAACTCATGTTGTTAGGGCATTTTAATGACACATCAAGTCTCATAAATGGCATTAAAAATAGAAAACCGTTAGTAAATCTTATGAAATCCGCGTGGGACGGAGTGTCATACAGTCATAAAAGTAGCTGCGCAAAGGTACCTTGAGGAATTTTGGGGATTTGAGAGGTTTAATGAATGTGAGAGTTTCAAAAATTGAAGAGACTTTAGCTATGGCCACATGTTCACCAGAACACTTATTTAAAAGAAAGGGCAGGAAAAACAAAGCGGGAAAACAAAGCAACAAGGAGAGGGAAACTATCTAACTATAATACACAAGAAAGACACTGGTTAATTGAAATGCTTCAAGTAGATCCCATTCATAGGAATCTCCACAAGTTCACCCTCCATTGTTTCAAGTTCAAATGAATTCTACTGTTTACAGGAATGAATCTTGAAGGGGCCGGTCCATAATGACTCAAATTTGCTATGTTGATCCGGCTTAGCAACTCTCTCATCCCATTTCAAAACAATTGATCCTACTTCAAAATGGGGATTTGAAGTCTTCTTATTGAAACAGTCTTTGATTATTTTCTGATGTTTCAAAATGGGCATTACGGCAGGCTTGCCATAGACCAATTCATATAGGGACATTTTTGTCACTTGTTTAGGCGTAATCCTATCAGCCCACAATGCTATATTAAGCACTTTATGCCACTCTTTGTGGTGATCAACACCAATCCTCTTGATAAGTCTAATCATATTCTTATTAGTTGACTCTGCCAAACCATTACCCTGAGGATAATAATTTGAGGAAGTTTTTAGATAGATTCCATATTTTAATGCAAAATTAGATATTTTTGCCCCTAAAAATGCCTTAGCATTATCTGAAATTATGGTACGAGGAGGCCCGAAGCGAGTAGTGATGCCTTCCAGAAAGTCTAGGATCACCTTTTCTGTTGCTTCTTTGAGTGGTACTGCCTCACTCCATCTAGTAAAATAATCTATGGCAGTTAGAATCCATTTGTGTCCCATACTTGACACTGGATTGATCATTCCAATGAAGTCTAGACCCCATTGGGCAAAGGGTTCATCAACAATTATAGGACTAAGGGGCTTTGCTGCATTCCTTCTTTTTCCCACATAATACTGACAAGATTGGCACTCTTTGACCAGTTGATAACAGTCTATAAATAAAGTGGGCTAGAAGTAACCTGCCTGACTTATCTTTATAGTTGTGGTTCTTGCAGAAAAATGCCCACCTGAGACTCCATGGTGCATCTCATGAAGTATTTTTTGGGCTTCACCTTTCTCTATGCATCTTAAAAGTATGCCATCAGTATTTCTTCTGAAAAGAGCTTGGTCAATTAGAACATAATGGACTCCTTGCTGCCTATAGTATCTCTTCTTGTCCTGAGAGAGCTCTTTTGGGAAAATCCCATGTTTCATAAACTGGATCCTATTTGTGACCCAAGAATTCTAATCAACTTCTTGTATCCTCAATACATTTTCCTTTTCAGTTTCTTCAGTTATCATTTTTTCCATATCTTGAACCATATACTAGCACAAACCCTTGCCTCTAACAAGCTTAGTTGGTCTAACCTCCACATCATATTCAAGAATCTTTGTTATCCAGTTTGCTCTTTTCTCAGTGATTTCTCCTTCCATAATGTATTCTCTAACACTCGGATGAGCCACTAGTATCAGAATCTTATTACCTGTGACCATGTGTCTGAATTTCTTGAGGGCTTTTACCATAGCATATGCCTATTTCTCTACAAAGTTATACCTAGCTTCATACTCCCTAAGAGTCCTTGAGAAAAAGGCTATTGGATGCTCTCCCTCTTGTTGATCATCTTTCTGTGTTAGGACAACAGCAACACTGAATTCTCCTCCATAGATATACATTATAAAAGACTTAGAGAAGTCAGGGTTCCTTAATACTAGGGCTATTGAAATTACTTTCTTGACCTCTTCAAAAGCCTATCTCCCTTCTGTAGTCCATTTGAACACCGGGTCTTTCTTTAGTAGCAGTGTAATTGGTCTTATTAGGCCTGCAAAGTCTGATATGAACCTACTGACAAAATTAATCTTTCCCAAAAAGGACTGAACTGCTTTCTTATTGACTGGCAGAGATAGGTTCATTATGGTAGTGACTCTCTAGATCTATAGAGACTCCTTCTTTTGACACTATATGCCCTAATAGTTTACCTTGAGGTATTGCAAAAATGCATTTATTAGGATTTAGAGATATTCCAAACTCTTGGCATTTCTTAAAAACTGCTTCTAGATGGTCAAAATGATCTACAACATTTTTAGACAAAATAGTGAGGTCATCTAGGTAAATTAGAATGATTTTATTTATAAGCTCTCCAAATGCTACATCCATTGCCCTCTGAAATGTAGCTCCAACATTTGAAACACCAAAAGGCATCTTTGCATAGGCAAATGTTCCTCATTTTGTGGTGAAAGTAGTCTTATGTTGGTCTTCATCAGCCAACCAAATCTAGTTGTATCCAAAGAAACCATCTAGCAAGGAAAATCTCTCTGATCCAGCCACAGTCTGTAAAATTTGTTCCATAGAGGGCAAGGGGTAGTGATCCTTCAAGGATGCTCTATTTAGATCTCTGAAATCCACACAGAGCCTTATGTCCCCATTCCTTTTCCTGACTAGTACTAGGTTGGATACCCAAGTTGAGCATTTAATTGGGAAAATGATCCTTGATTCTAATAGTTTCTGTAACTCATCCACCATCAGAGGTTCAATCTTAGGGTTCACTGGCCTCTTCTTCTATCTAACTAGTTTAGATCCTTCAGTCAACTCTATAGTGTGTTGAATGATATTTCTATCATAACCATGGAGATCCTCATAGGTCTAGGCTATGACCCTATCATATTTCTCACATAAATTAATTAGCCTCTCTCTTTCCTATTGAGTGGCAGAATTCCCAACCTTCAATCTTCTCCCCTCACTAACCTGAATCTCAGAATAGTCCTCTTTGTTTGCTTGAAATCTCTTCTTTTCTAGGCTGGCATCTTCCGAGTCAAACAAGTTTTCCAAGGTAATTAGTCCTTTAGGGAGCTTGTTTGACTTCAGTTGAATGATTTGATCACCATATGCCTCTTCAATTTTGGGTTGTAACTGATCAGCAAATTCTCCTGACTGTTGCAAAAATGAGAGTACTTGGAAATCATTTTCAAAGACTTGTCAATTTTCATCATTGTTTAGGATAGTTGGCCTCACAATAACTTTGACTGACTCATTATTGACCATTAGATTAGTTATTGGATCAAACTGTGAACCAATTTGTGCCATCCTATCTGCCTCAGAATTTTGGGCTCTAGGGACTACTTCTATATTGAAGGCTTCAAAATTTTCTATTAAGTCCCAAATTCTGTGCCTATAGGATCTCATCCTTACATTTTTGGCTACTGTCTTTTCTCTTATTTGTTTCACCACTAATTCTAAATCTCCTTTGACTATCAGATTCTTTACTCCTTTCCTTTTTGCCAATATAAGTCCATGCACTAAAGATTCATACTCAGCATCATTATTGGTACAGGCAAAATGAAAGCGAATGGCTCTTAAAATCTTTCCACCATTAGGGGCAGTAAGATAAATTCCTACTCCAGCTCCACTTTTACTTCTAGCCCCATCAAAGTTTAGGGTCCAGATTCCTGAGTCGTTTATGGATTCTTGGGTCTGAGAGGGCTCATTTCTTAAGACATTAGGGATCTCCTGGTCTTCTTCAAATATAACATAAGTGCCCAACCTTGTTGAGTCATAGTTTCCAAAGGGGTCACTCTACATCATGGTTAACAATTGGTTATCTTCTTCTTGCTGATCATATTCAGTCCAATCCCCTATTTCTTCAACAAAAACTCTTTCCTCTTTATTTAGCATGGCATGGGCTGCTTCTAACTTTGGGGTTGGTTCATTTGTGATATGGTCCTTTGACAATGGTTCTGACAGTACCTTCGTTTTAGTCCCATATTTGGTTCTTAGGATGAGGTGAGACCAATCAAGTGACATATAACCTCCTATCTTGGCTGCAAAAACTCTGGATAGGCATAAGCCAAAAACAGGAGGAATATCTATGACTACAACATCTTGATTTACAACTATATTGGGACAGGTATACAGCTGTAGTGGGAGTTGTTTAATTTTCCCTATTGTCTGCACAAACTTCCCATCTAACTGCATAACTCCTTTTGCAAGTGGCTCATATTTTATCTTCAAAGCATCTGCTATTTGCTTTGGCATCACTGTGGTACTAGCCCCAGAGTCTATCATTGTATTGTGCAACAGTTTCTTCCCAACTATTAAAGTTAAATAAAAGGGATCTGGCTTGGATTTACTTACCTCTGGTGCATTGTTCAGAAGGGCTGATGTTTGCAGAGGAACAGTGTCTTTGAGCTTTTCTTTATCAGTAGATCCTCCTTTGGTACCAATCTATTTAGGCACTGCTTGGCCCTGTAGAGCTTCTTGCAACAGTGTCTTTTGCTCAGGAATGACTAACATGTCCCATATTGACACGTGGGTTGGAGTCCTCTTTAGCTGATCCACCACATTCACAAGTCCTAATGCTTGGGTTCTTGGATAATAAGGGTACCTTGCTTTTTCTTGAACTTGTCCAGAAACTACTTGGTTCTACACTGGCTGAGGTATTTCTTGTCTAGTAGTTGTATTTTGATGATCTTGAAATGGAGGAATCCCCATAATTTCATTATTTGTGACTCCAGGTTGTTCCATCATTCTTCTCTTGGCTCTAGTATAGTAATCTGATTGTACCAAAGGCTTCTTAGAAGTTGAAGCTTCATTTAAGAATGCTGACTCTTCATCTTCAATCCATGAGAACAAAGCATGCTCAGGGGCTATTTCTTCTTCTTGTTGTAAAGACATCCCTTGCATCTGAGCCACCAAGACTGAATTTTGCATACCAGGGGATTGGTAGGGTTGAGTGTCAGAAGTATTTGCAAATTGTCCATCCACTCTTCTTTGCTCTACTATCTTTTGCTGTAGATTACCCCTGGGACAGTCTCTAGGCATATGAGCATTATTACAAGGGAAACACCAGGCATTGGTGCCATCTGCATAATTATTCTACCCTGGAACAATCTCTCTATTTGGATTAGGAGGACCAGTCTGCAAGGGTGTAGGAACAGTAACTAATTGGTTTTATGGATGAGGGTTAGTTTGCCTTTGGGGACCCTAATACTGATTTGGCTATGGAGGAGGTCTATTCCCTTGATAGCTTTGATATTGGGGTCTGGGATAAGGATTCTGCTATCTTTTTAGGTTAATTATTTCATTAGAAAATGTTCTTAGGATGTTCTTGACATCATCCATCTCAGAGGACTGGGCAAGGACTGCAGCTTTAGCAGGTTGTTGGGGAAACATATACATGGACACAGGTGGGGTTATGGGGTTAGGGGCTTCTTGAGGCAATGGTAGGGTAATCTCTGGAAACATAGGCATAGGGGGCCTTGGGGGCAACTTTCCAGCGTCTATCAAATTATTTTCAGCCCTGACTACATAGTCATAGGCCTCTGGCAGAGTCTGACCTCCAAGTGATTGAATCCTTACTGCTATATCTAAATTTAGGGCTTTAAGATAAAATACTATAGCCATACCTGGTAATGGTCTTTCTGTAGCAGGAATGCTTTCCCAAGTCTTCTAAAATCTTGAATTGAAGTCAGTCATTACTTCTTGTGGTGCCCTCTTGATGGTAATCAGTTGTTGTAACAAAGAAGATTTATCACCCTTCTCTTTGAATCTTGCAAAGAAAGCATCTCCAAGCTTATCCCATGTAGATATTGAATTTGGGGTCAAAGATCTGTACCAGTCCAAAGCCTTCCCCTTAAAAGAAGCTGCTAACAATCTTATAGCCACATTTTTTTGTGTGATCACATGTGTTGCACATACATCAGACACATCTTGTAGATGCTCTTCAGGTGTTTTGAAATCCTCCCCATTGAATTTGGGCAGAGCCTTTAGGGCATTTTCTGGAATAGGATCCCAAGTGGCTGGTGGTACTGGAAGAATCAGGGCACTGCCAGTGTTCCAATTCGCATAATTCCTTGGAGCTATAGGTGCTCCCATGTTTGCACTTACTGTTGCTGTAAACTGATTGGCCCTCCTTCTTGGATTAGTTATCAATGGTGGTAAAAGAATACCTAGGTTCACAGCAGATTGAGCTCTTGTTACAGGTCCACAGCTCTGACTCCTTGTGACTCTCTGGTTCATACAATCTTGAAAGAAACTTCAAGAAATGGTCCCACCGGGCGTGCCAAAAACTATTGATGCTTAGAATTGTGTTGTTTCCAACACCAACATGGGAAACTCTGAGACGTAGGAATGTTCCTCAGAGTGACCTCCAGATTTTAAAGCAGCTGGCTCTTCTTTCAAATGTGTTTCGAAAAAAGAATAGAAGTAAAGCAGAATCACAAATGTAATGAAGGGAAATTTAACTATGGCGATGCACCTAAATATGATTTGTTCCTTATCACTAAGCACAGTGAAACTACTTTTAGGATTCAGTTACATTAAAGAGCAAACAATGCATGATCAATGTAAAAGATGAAAGTAAATAGAAACAAAGGCTCACAACTTGAAAGATTTTTGTAATGACACAGAAAAATATTAGCAAAGGCACAGAACTTTGTCTTTTATTAATTTTCCAGTCACATAAAAGGCACAGAATCATGAACAGTTATACAAACTTTCTGAATTAAGAAAATAGAACAAAGGCAAATGATATTACTGGCCACAACATAGGACCTTCCAAAACTCTTCTTAGCTCTTGTGATAACAATCTAAATGCAGAAAATTTTCTATCTTTTTATCCCCTTTTTCATTTGCTATCTGAAACCATATTTATAACACAGGACCGGCTCAAAGATTGCCCGCATGATCAAATCTCAACGGCCTAACTGAACTAAGACTCAACTGGAAGTGTCTGACAGAAGATATCTTTTGAATCTGGAACGCTTAGCCATTCTACAAGTTCATTGGTTGAAACAGATACATGTAACTCCCCTTACTTTGAATCAAGTAGGGACACCTAGCAATTTTTGATAGTCTTTGTGACTATAAACCCTTGGGACAGCTGGCATTCATACACACCCCTTTCTTGAAACTCCTTCATCTTTCTGGAACAATAGGAAACTAGCATGTGGCATTCTCCGCTGCAATGAGAGACAAAAACCCTTAAGACAGATGGCACCCTCCACATCTCTTACTTGAAAACTATTTCATTATTCAGGAGGCACCAGAAAATGACACTTGGCAGCGTCTGCGGCCCTTACAAAAGATACGTGATGATTTCTGCTTTACTTAGAGTCTTTACTATGGCTTTATATTAGGAGTGCTCAAGCTTTGCCATCTGTCACTGTCCGCTGCCTCGAACCTTTAATATTTACCAAGAAATTGGGACCCACCATACCTCTCGCTCTAAGCGGCTTCAAAAAAGAAATAGGGATAGGTGGCGCTTTCCGCTGTCCTCACCAAATGATACGTGGCAGCTTCCGCATAACTTAGAGAGACTGTAGATACATTTAGGGAGTTCTGCGGAAGATGACACCTGGCGGCTTCCGCTGAACTTTGTGAAACACAATAGAAACAATTAAGATGCATCAGGTTCACACAGATGGTGACACATGTCGCCCTCCGCTAAAACTTTAGAAACATAACTGGGGCCCACCAACAGTCTTTACTTAGTAATGAAACAAAAGAAGGAACCTACGGATGTCGACACTTGGCGCACTCCACAGACACTATATGGGATGCGCGGCAATATCCGCGTAGCTAAAAGAAACTTTAAGAGACCCTCCGCATCTGCCACTTGGCGCCTTCTGCTTCACTGAAAGAAACTTAACAATGGGGCCCGCCACATCTGCCACTTTGTAACATAAAATGGGCTTTTAAAACTTATAAGAAACTGAACCTCAGATGCCGACACTTGGCAGCTTCCGCTGGAATTAAAAGGGACGCGTGGCTCCATCCACGTTACTTTGAGAAACTTTACAATATGTGTCGGGTGCTAACACTTGGCGGCTTCCGCTACTTCTATGGGACTCAGGCAAAAGTTAGGCAAAATGGAAACCCTATTCTCGTGCTCTGTGTCAAAACCCTCACTATAAAAACTAAAACACATAGAAACAAAACTGGAGCACGCACAACTGAAACTCAAAAAACAAAAATGTAGAATATTTTACTCTACATTTAATAAAGCAAAATATCTTCTTATTCTCATGCAAATCCCTTCTTGTTTTAAATCACTTAACTGATCATTACATTCTGTTAATTGCTTTAACTCATTCTTCTATTCTTGATAACTCCTCTCATACAAAAGAAAACAAGACACTTGTCTTTTTCTTATTCGTTGCACGTTCCTCAACTATTCTCCTCCATTGATTCTTCTGAATTATCTGGACCATTGATCGATCTTTATTGAAACCCATATAAACCCCCTTCATCTCCTTCATTAAGCCTCTCTCTTCGATCTTATTCTCAGGCATACTTAACAAAGCTTTGAGCATACAAACACGTTAATTGAGCAACCTCACGATCTCTTAACATTGATCTCTTGAGCACACTACTTGCTTGTTGCAGTTATGGTTTCGCAACTTCATTGAGCAATCTACACTTCTCCAAAAGGGAACAATACATATTTTGGTAAGAGCTTTCATTTTTCTTTGATTTGATGATAATGGCTTTTACTTAGATTGGTTCGCTTTATGTGATTGGTTTTTAGTTTTATTAGTTTTGATTTAATCGATTTTTCCTCATACACATTCTGGCATGCCCGGTGGGACCCACTAATCCCTCTTTTTCTTTGAGAAATTGATTTTTTGAAGTCATAGTACGATACAGCACAAAAGACACAGAAAATCACTTTTGGCAGTATCATAAAGCGCTTCTAGCGATACAGTGCAGCGCCCTCAGGCGATTCTGCTGTGCTTCTGGTAGCGCAGCGAAGCACTTCTGGTAACGTATAACAGCGCTCTTGGCAGTATCGTTAAGCGCTTTTGGCTAATTAGGTTTTTTGACTTCGGTTGGTGTTTTTGCAGGGTTTTTATTCGTTACATATCTTTTGATTTGTCTGACAAGCTATTGTATTTGTCTTTCAACCCACTTTTGATACTTCCTATGCTGACTTATTTAGAGGTATCTTCGATATTTGAGTTAATCTATTGTGTTACTACACCTTCTAAGTTTTTTGGATTTCACGATTCAGATCTATTAGATATTACTTCTTAGAAAAGTAGATCAATCATGAAATCCCATTTGGATCTGGTTATTTTGACAAAAGCTAACTTTTTGGTGATCTAAGACAGTGCAACGCTTTTGGCTATACAGTATCACACTTTCGGAAGCACAGTATAGCACTTCTAGATCTGTTTCAGCGCTTCTGGGATTATTGTATTACACTTCTGGTCTGCATTATAGCGCTTTTGGAAATACAGTAAAGCGCTTTCAGTATAGCAGTAACTCGCTTCTGGTCAAATTGATTTGTTTTTGCTAACTTGTGAAATTTTGTGGAACTAACTGACTTGTTGCAGCTTCTTATCACTCACACAAAGCAAATAGGTGTTTTTAACATTTTCATGCAAGACGAGCATTGAAAAAATCTTGATTTATCTCACTAAGTCTTAGAAACACATTGCCTTCTTAAAGGATAATTGAACAAATCGTTTTGGCAATTTAAGTCTTAGGAACATATTGCTTTTCTTAAGGGACAATGGACATGTATGCGAAAACACTTCAATTTTCAAAGGGACAATGGACATGAATACCAAACACTTCAATTTCATAAGGGACAATTCACAACTACAAACATGTGTGTGCCTAATTTAGTTGCACCTTATTTTTCTTATAACGGGACAATTGAACCTTTGTTTGACATGCTTGCTCTTACATTTCTATACTTCCTTTAGAAGGGCCTACTTTTGGATTGCGCTTCATCCAAAAGGGATGACCCTAAGTGGAATTTTCCTTTGAACTGCTATATAAGAGGGATAAGGTGAAAGCCAAGTCCTAACCGACGTCAGCCTTACCTTGTGGTGCCAAACTGAAAACAGGTGTACTAGCTCTTTGTGGAAACAATTTTCACATTGAGCGAAGTGTTTGATACTCTTAGTAGGATTGGTTAAAGCTTTTAGTAGCTTGTCGCATTGCTCGTAAGGTGTTGATCCCTTAAAGTTACTAAGAACCATTTTAGATAGTGACTACCCGACCTACCTCCGAACATTGCGGTAATCATCAGTGGAAGGGGAATTGATTTAAGACCTTAAGATACTCACCATTGGCTCCCTTGAGAAGAGATAGTATTCCCTTGGCCATAAAGCTCTTGTGACCTACTTGAGCTTTCCAAGGGGAGGGTGAGATATCCCTACCTATTGTCTCTCGCAAAGATACAAAATATCTGACACCTTTCTGGAATGATATTTTTATCAACAGAGTATTAAGCTGTGAGCTGATCTACTACAATAAAACCTTGTCTCTAGGGATAAAAAGTCCTTGTTATTGATTGCAATTGTCTTATACCTGTGGAAACATTGAGCTTTTTTGTGAGCCTCGAACATACACTATCTGTTGGGTCAGTCCCTTGTTTTTGCCAACATTGTTTGCTATGTTTTCTCTTGCCAAACAAATCCAATCAGAAACAGAACCAATCTGTCAAAATTTTGCCTTTTAGAAGCATCAGACACTACTTCAGCATCTTTGGTATTACAACAGCTCGCCCTTGGTGGTACAGTAGCTCACTTTTGGTCACCTTAGCTTGCCTTTGGCATAACAGTACCTCAGCTCTGGTAGCTCAGTCCATCACCTTTGGTATCATAGTAGCACACTTTTGATTGCACAATCCTGCGCCTCTGGTCAAATAGTATAGCACCTTTGGTCCAGTACATTGTGCATCAAGAGTTTGTCTTTTTCTCAAAAGCACAAAGTAGAATCCTAGCATTGCCTTTTGTCCTAGTGTATTTCATGGTAACCACTAGGCTCCAGCAAACTATGAAGTCTAAGCAAGTTGGCCCTAGGAAGTGCAAATCACCTCCTCACACACCGCAATCGGGGCGTCTCAACATTACTCCCAAGGTCACTCCTAGAACTCCCATAGAAAGATCCACCAATTCTCCAAACATGCCGCAGCTTGACCAACCTAACAATCCTTAAGAAGGTAGGATCCCCTTGATAAGTACACCTCACTATACCACTGGCTTGCCTCCGGATTTTGTATCACAAGGATATACTATTGAGTAAATCCCATCTCAAGAAGGTAGGGTCCCTTTGGAAAATAAACCTCACTATACCACTGGCTTGCCTCTGGATTTTGTCCCACAAGGTTATATTGTAGATCTAGCCCCATCTCAAGAAGAGTGACACTTTGAAATAGGTCAATCCTCTCAAGAAGATGAGCAAGATCTTGATGAATTCATGCAAGATCTTCGAGCCATAGCCACAATTGACAAAATCCTTAGCGAGAACCAAGATCATTTCTTTCACTTGTTAGCAGAGCAAGGAGCTAAATTACCCAAAGATTTTGATCTATCCAATCTTAGCGAGCCTAGCAAGACCCAAGACACCATACAAGTGGTGCAAACCATGTCAATGGTGACCACGCCCTTACCTGAATAGAGCTCGCAGTATAGGAATCCCCTTTATCAAAACCCAATAGAAGAGAGGGCCGTATCACCGCTTCTGACTCCTATGGAGATCTACAATAACCAACAAGAAACTCTCCAATGTCAAGCAGAGTTAGCTAAGCAAGCCACCTTAGCTCGATCGAATATGCAACCACCTCCTAAAGTATCCACACCAATCGCGAGTGGAATCTTGGTTACCCCATCACGAATAGGTTTCCCACCAAATTACAATCCAGGGAACAATTATGTAGCCATGCAACAAGGGTCTCAACAAATACCACCTCCTATATCATCCAACCTTCATGCCTCTCAACCAATTAGAGTCATGCAATCCCAACCACAACATTCTTCTACGCTCGTCATCAAGCCACCTCAACCGTCGCAAATCACTTCTACCTATGTCCCTCCTCCACAACGTTCATCCGCGCTAAATTTCTTCAAAACCTTACCCATCCACCCTCAATACTCCCAACATCAAGTTTCTCGAAGCTATGTGCTGCCATCACAACCTAATCCAACACACTGTAGCTTTCCTCCACCCAATTCTTTTCTTCAACCATCACAAAGCCAACATTCTTACCTAGCGCCACCTCCACCTCTTCCAAATCAAAGCATCCCATTCCAACCCAATCTCAACCCAACATACAATGCATACGACCCCAACCAATCTTACGACCCTTATAACACCAGTGTGCATGGCTTACACTACAATCTTCTGTATGGGCAACACCAACCACTTCTAGGACAACAGGAGATGTTACCAACCCCTCCCACAACAATGGAGCTAAAAATCATGGAAGTTCAACAACAACTATCTGATCTTACGTTTGGCCACACCAAGAAGACCTTCTCTTTAGAGGAAGTATGTCCTTATCCTTTTGATCGGTCATTACCAATGATCCCTTTTCCTCAAAATTTCACTATTCCCAAGTTTGATAAATACAAAGGAAAAGGCGACCCAAAAAACCATCTCAGGGAATTCTATCTTGCTTGCTTTGAGGTTTCACATAACGACACGTATCTTATGTGTCTCTTTCCTTGTAGTCTTAGAGGTCAAGCTATAGAATGGTTCTCACACTTACCCACGGGTATCAAGTCTTTCAACGAGCTAGCAGAGAAGTTTGCCACCCACTTTTCTTACAATGCAAAGCATGAGATTTCCATGACTAATCTATGCAACAACAAACAGAAAAATGGGGAAACTTTCATTTCTTTCCTTCAACGATGGAGACAAATGGCTAGCAAATTCCCTTTCAAGATTCCTGAGAAATAGCTTGTTAGCATATTTGTGCAAAACATCAACCAAGAGTTAAGTTTCCACTTGCAAATTCTCAGTGCTACAACCTTCAACGAAATCACATACAAAGGAATCAATATTGAGAAGGCCCTCATTGCTAAAGATGTGGTCAAAATCTTCAAAGAAACAAAAGACAATGCTCCTCATCAATAGACAAATGATAAACCCAAATATTGGAACAAAAACAAAAATGTGGTTAATGATGGAGTGGTTGATTCTAAACATGTCCAAACGTTGCAAACACCGTTGCAGCTCTCCAAACCAAGTCAACCTCAACAATAGCAAAAACAGCAGCAACCATATCAAAATCAACAACAATGACAACAGGAGTGACCTCAACAAGATTACCCTCCACGAGGTCAATTCACCCCCTTGGGAGTGCCTATAGAGTCAGTCCTACAACAGATTTTACACAAAGGGCTCATCACCTTACCGGATGCTCCCCCATATGGCGAACCTGTTTACAAAATTGCGCGTTACAGAGACAATGAATATTGTGAATTCCATAGAAGCAAGGGGCACAAAACCGCATCATGCATGAAACTCAAGCACCTAATCCAAAATCTCATCGATGGAAACCAAATCAATTTTGAAGATGAAACACCAGCTCAACATACGAACAAATACCTCAACATGTACAAGGAACCATTTCCTCACCATGGTCCACCTCCTCCACAGGATAAAGGTAAAGGGGTCAATCATGCTTCCACATCTTTCAACTCCATTATGGGTCATTTTGAAGAGAGTCGAGTGTCTACCCTCACAATTAAAGGCAAATCTATGGATTGCGCTATTACAACTCATCATGGTTGTGTCACCATTCGTGGTCCTACACCCAGTCTTCCAGCTCAATCTGATTATAATCTTGTCAAACATTTAGGGAAAATGCCAGCACAGATCTCTATTTTGGACCTTCTACGGTCATCACCTGCACATAGAGTAGTGCTAGAAAAAGCCCTCTAAGAGTCTTCAGTTCCTAACAACATAGTAGTCACGGATTTCCAAGCTATAGTAGGTAACATTGCTTCACCCTACAATGTGGTCTTCTCAGAGAAAAATCTCCCATCCCATGATCCTTGTCACAATGATGCCCTTCATATTGAAGTTCTCATCCATAAGTGCAACATCAAACGCATCCTCATAGATGGTGGTGCTAGCCTCAACATCTGTTCTTTAAAGTTACTTACGCAATTGGGATACTCTGAGGATCATGTCAACTCTGATCATAGTATTACAATCAAGGGGTATGATGATGTTGAACGCCGCTCAGAATGTGTTATCCACTTGCCTATACAACTGGGCCCTGTCATACTTGAAACTCGGTGTCAAGTCCTTGATATTGAGTTGCCTTACAACATTATCCTAGGCCGCCCGTGGATCCATGCAATGAAAGCTGTTCCCTCCACGTACCATCAGTCTCTCAAGTTCCCATTCAATGGTATGGAGATAACTATCCCAGGAGACCCCAATCCTTTTGAATTTTGTCATGTCTTGCAAGGCAGTTATAAGAATTGCAACCAGGTGCCTAACAATGAAAAAGCCCTTGAATCCCCACTATATGTTGACCTTGCAACGCTGACTCCAGCCTCTACAAGTAACCCTAATCCTCTTCCTGATATCAAAGCTCACATCCGCAATATAGGCTTTGGCCCTTATGATATCTCAAAATCTTGTTGTGTAGAGCAGATGCCTTTATCTCCAAAATCTTAAGGCCAACCACCCATTGCCAAAGTAACTAAAAAAGTAGCTATTCCTCCCGCAGCGTTTCTAACCCAATTCCAATAGGGACTCTTACTGGAAGAGGAAACTATTGAGGATATTTCTTCTTGGCTCTATAAGGAGAAAGAACCGGTCACAATACCAGTTAAGCAATATGGCAATGGCTTAAGGATAGTAAAAAACATGGGCTATAAAGGCAAAGGTGGCCTTGGGAAACATAATCAAGGAACTATGGAACCCATTGTTGTGACAAAGAAGCTAGACAAGAAGGGATTAGGATTTGGTAAGAAGGTACCACACGCCTTGGACATCGAGTATATCCTCAACGAGGTAGCTGACACTTTTCCTGCCGGTTTGATGTCTACAGAGGATATCATCGATGACTCTTCCCTCCACATGACTAACCTATTCGCAAAATCCTCCATTTTTACGCTATCCTCCGTATCCTTAACTTCCACCACCAGCACCTAGAACGTAACACTTGTCTACCCTGAACTTATCGATTGGGACCAACAAGGGTCCCCCGTTATAGATGTATTTCAAAATGACGAAGCTTTAGCTAAGTTCATGGGACTCTGGGATGGTATCCCCCTGGGCAATCATAAAGCAAGTTTTGTAATGGAACTAGAGCCAATGGCTTATTTTGGTGAGAATGCCAAATCCTCCAGTTGCAAAAGTAAAAATAATGAAAGATCTCTAGGTGAAAACCACACTGTGGCACCTCCCGATCACAAAATAGTAAAAACAAAGAACGTATCCAAAGGTGAAAACCTAACTATGGCACCTGAGGATGGAGGATTTGACCTTCCCCTACCATCTAAGTATCAAAAGAAGTCGTCTCTCCTAGTAGAAGATTCTACAGAGATTAACCTTGGCACAGAGCAAAATCTAAAGACTACATTCTTAGCAACATCATTATCCAAAGCAGAGCATAGGAATCCTAACACATTCTTCTTACAGAGAACCATCAACTTTGCATGGACCTATGCTGATATGCCAGGGCTAGACCCCAAGCTAGTTGTTCACTATCTCGCAGTTGATCTGAAAGTGAAACCAGTCAAGCAAAAGCTGAGAAAGATGCACCCACAGATAGCTCTCTTGGTAAAGGTGGAAATACAGAAGTTGTTAGATGCAAAGTTCATACGACCTATTGACTATTGAGACTGGGTATCAAATATTCTACCTGTGTCTAAACCCAATGGGCGCATCTGCATGTGTAATGATTTTAGAGATCTCAACAAAGCATGTCCCAAAGATGACTTTCCACTACCAAACATTGACATTATAGTAGACTTGACAGTAGGTCATGAGATGCTTTCTCTCATGGATGGATTCTTTGGCTACAATCAGATAAGGATAGCAGAGGAAGATCAACATAAAACAACCTTCACTTGTCCGTGGGGTAACTATTGTTGGTGTGTCATGCCATTTGATCTAAAGAATGCAGGAGCAACCTATCAGAGAGCAATGATAGTGATATTCCACGATCTCTTTCATCATATCATGGAGGACTATGTGGATGACATACTAGCTAAATCTTCTAGGGCAAGTCACATACAGGTTCTAGGATAGATCTTTGACAGGCTCAAGAAATACCAAGTAAGACTCAATCCAAAGAAGTGTGTCTTCAGTCTAACATCAGGAAAGCTATTGGGATACATTGTATCTTGTAGAGGCATCGAAGTAGACCCCACAAAAGTAAAAGCTATAGTGGAGATGCCTCCACCAAAGAATCTTAAAGCATTAAGGAGCCTTTAGGGAAGGTTGCAATCTATCAGGCGTTTCATCTCATAGCTAGCAGATAAATGCCAACCATTTCAACACTTACTTTGAAAGGATGTCTCATTCTGATGGGATTATAAGTGTCAAGTAGCATTTGATCAGCTTAAAGAGTATCTGGCTACACCTCTTGTATTGGTTCCACCAGTTGCAGACAAACCTTTGATATTATACATCTCCACTACAAATTTGGCCCTAGGGGCCCTTCTAGCACAAAATGATGAAACAGGAAAAGAGCATGCAATTTATTATATTAGTAGAAACTTGGTCGGATATGAACTCAATTATTCACCAATGGAAAGAGCTTGTTTAGTAGTAGTGTTCGCCTCCCAAAAGTTGTGGCATTACATGTTGAACCAACACACAAATCTGATAGCCAAAATTGATCCATTGAAGTATCTACTAGCAAAAGTAGCTCTTACAGGCAGACTAGCTAAATGGGTCATGATACTTAGTGAGTTCAACATTGATTATATAGATTGCAAAGCAATCAAGGGACAAGCCCTAGCAAATCAACTAGCAAAAGCACCCATGATAGATACACACCCTATGGTAGCAGACTTTCCAGATGAGAATCTATTCACTCTTTCCAACTCAATAATGTGGAAGTTGTACTTTGATGGTTCCTACATACAGCATGGATCAGGGGTTGGCATCTTGTTTATCACACCTCAAAATGACTATATTCCTAAGTCATATCGGCTTGCATTCCTTTGTACCAACAACATTGCCAAGTATGAAGCACTCCTCATAGGTCTCAATATAGTAGTTCAATGGGACATCACAGAATTATAGGTTTATGGAGACTCACAACTAGTCATTCGCCAAGTCACAGATGAGTACCAAACAAAAGATGAAAAGTTGGTCCCCTACAAGCAACTAGTGGATGCCTACAAACCACATTTTTCTAGCATCACATTTGAGCAAATTCCAAGAGAGCATAACAAAGCTACGGATTCTATGGCTTCTGTAGGGTCACTGATCGACATGCCTCCAAATACACAAAAATGTGAATTCTTGATTGAGCAATTGTTGATACCCGCCATCGATGTTCCATTTACTGAAATCATCTATGAACTTGTTGGTCCGAATTCCCCATGGTATGAAGATATCTATGAATACCTTAAACACAATACCTTTCCCCCTAACCTATCATCCACCCAACGCAAAACCTTTATCTGTCGATCCTTCTGTTACATCATTCTGGGTGATACACTATATCACTAGAGTCTCGATGGTATCCTCTTACGATGTCTTAATTCAAAAGAAGCTGAAGCTACCTTACGAGACATACACGAAGCTATCTATGGTGCACATTCTACCAATCCTAATCTCGCTAAGAAAATACTCAGAACAGGTTACTATTGGCCTACAATAGAGCAAGATGCTATATAGTTTGCTAAGAAATGTCTACAATGCCAGCAACATGGAGATTTGATTCACGCACCAGCTCATGAATTACAGCCTATGACTACTCCATGGCCTTTTTCTCAATGGGGTCTTGACCTCGTAGGACAAATCCACCCCTCCTCTTCCAATGGCCACAAATTTATCATTACTGCCACTGAGTATTTTATGAAGTGGGTTGAAGCCATTCCCATGACCTATATCACCGGTAAGCAAATAGCCAAGTCTATCCTAAAACTACCTCATATGCTGGTATGGTATCCCCCAAGCCATTGTCACTGATAATGGGAGACCATTCTTTAGAATCAAGATGTCCGTTCCTTGTGCACACAATACAATATCCAACATCACTTTTCAACTCCCTACTATCCACAGAGTAACGGCCAAGCTGAGGCTTCTAATAAAACTATTCTCAAAATACTCAAGAAAATAGTCAATGAAGCTGGTCGTGATTGGCACTTGAAACTTAATCCCGCCCTATGGGCCTACCGCACTAGTATCAGAACACCAACTGGTGCCACACCATATGCCTTGGTCTTTGGCTCTGAAGCCATCCTACCTATAGAGGTCAAGATCCCATCCCTCAGAGTATCCATGCAGGACCTGATCGGCGGAGAGGAGTATCGCACTTCTAGATTAGCTGAGCTAGAACTACTAGATGAGAGGCACCTTGCCGCACTTAATCATCTCCATGTCTATCAAAACTGCCTCCGGCATAATTACAACAAAAAGATCAAAGAAAGACAGTTTCAAGTTGGTGATCTTGTACTCAAAGAAAATAAGAGAAATCAAGCAGATCGAGAGAAGAAGGGCAAGTTTGAGCCTAACTGGTTAGGTCCCTTTATTGTCACAGCAGCATATGGATCAGGAGCTTATACTTTAGCTACACCTGACGGCATTCCTTTGGATGAGCCACTTAATAGTGTTCATCTCAAGAAGTTCTATGCTTGATCCTTAGAGTATTCCCAAAAAAAAAAAAAAATTATTAAAAATCATAAAAACACAAAAAAATCCGTCCTCTAGTGAAAACCTAGTAAACAGGTGCCTTGGATAAGTACCATAGTGAAAACCTAGCAAATAGGCGCTATGTGTATAGTCAACATCCATCATCTATCGAGTCTTGTTCATGCCATTTCATAGCACTTTTCACCCATCCATAATAAAACCATTGACCTTGTTTGCATTTCCATCTCCCTATCTGGTATGGCTTGGAAATTTGTCAATGTCCACTGTCGTCATCCCACGTCTTAATTTGTGTCAGCAATTTTCACTATCTTGTCCTAGGTCATGCTTTCTATGTCAGTCATCCATGCAAATTCCTCTACCATAATGGGGGCAACTCTTTCCTTAACCTAGGTCTAGGATTGACTCCTTGTTCGTGGTTCACAACATGCTCTTCAACTGTTTCTCCTTTCCACAAATAACACTCTTTAATGGACACATCACTCCTACGATAAGGCTGTTATCTCCCCAACGCTTTTCCCACATCATCACATTAACCAAAACTACATATTATCATCTTCTCAATCTTAAAGTACCTTGATCCCATGGATATGGGTATGTAGGTAGTCTGGAATATGAAGGAAGTATCCAGTACTCAGGTACATAAGATCTCCCCCTCTCCACCTTGACCCATCTCATCACTCTATCCAGAACTACATATTTATCATTTTTTCATCTTTCCTCGTAATGTGCCTTGATCCCGTGGACACAGGGTATGTAGACAGTCTAGAATACGAAGGATATATCTAGTACTTAGGCACATACGATTCATCATTCTCCACCCATTTCAATCCATTAGCGTTGTTGCCTTTCTTATCTTCCATGTTTCAAAATCCATTCACCTCGACTTGACTAACTCAAGTAGCAAGCTAGCACATCCTTTCAAAGAAAAAATCCTTAACAAACCTACAGCAAACCAGCTTATTTCCAGAGTCAACTACTGTCCTACTATTCTGATTGCCAACATCAGCTATATCCTGCTTAACCACAGCACTAGATCCACAAGCTTGTCTTCTGAAGAGTGTTCCATTGTCGAAACCAACACACGCGTCTCCTGCGACATGCGGCATTTCTTGCAGCGAGACATTGTCTTTTTAGGTAGATAGCCCCCTTTAACGGACATAGAGTTCCTATGATAAAGCTGTTATCTTTCCTATCCAATCTATCCTGAGCAACCCCTTTGGCAAGAGAATATGTTGGTTGTATGTTTACTTTGTAAGTCAGTCACTTTGCTTTTTGGTTTATTTTTTATTCCTTTTATCCATTACCTATTCAAGGCTACCTTGATTTATCTATAATCTTGGTATGTTGCGATACAGTATGGATTGGGGGCATAGTCATTTGCTTTTGTGTGCCGTGTTTGAGGAATGATCTTTAGCATCTTTCTTAGCATTCTATTTATCTTGTGTGTGTTCTCACCTAGCGTCTTACATATTAACATTCTTCTTGCATTTACATGTATTGAAGTTTAATTTATGTTCAAGACTATGGCTCACTCACATGTTCCAACAAGGTTATATAATGTCTAAGGGATCTAAGTTCAAACCACCTGCTTGCAGAGTCAACGTCCATGCACTCGGATATTACTGCACCCTGGTCTTTTATACCTTGGTGGCGAACTATCCATGTGCTATATCAAAATAAGGATTGCTCTTTATATACAAATGTGAAACCATTGCAACAAGCTCATTCATCCATTCCCACAACCTTTATATCATTTTCATCGTAGTGATCGATCAACAGTCTCTGTCTCCCATCTCCTCATGTTCTTCTCTCTAGTGCATATCTGCAAAACCCACATGTCAAATATCACTAGTCATCACATCTATATCATCATACATCTCTATCATCATACATCTATAAGCATCATATAAACAACATATGTCATCACATGAATCCATAATCATACATACATATCATCACATCCATGACATCAAGGAATGCATACACAAAAGCATGAACAACAGTGAGCCAAATAGATCATCATATATCTCATGTAAAGGTCATCATAATATAAAATGTCTGTGTCTACATCAATAATCCATATGTATACATCCAAATATACATCAATATAGTACATCAAGGCTATCAAGAGCCCACAAAATATACATCAGGATGCACGTAGGCATCTGTCTAAAATGATAGAAATGGTACAATGTATAAGTGTCCATCGTGATACATGTATGGTACAAATATGATACAATATACATGTGCATGCCCTAGCAGGTAGAGCTGCCCTCCTGTTGTGGCCCCTGTCCTCCCCTATGCTCGGTGCAGGTCCCCCGGCTAGTCCTCCTCCTCCCCCTGGTGGCACAAATGGTCCTCTCATGGAAGACACTGACTACCCTATCCTACGGGATCCGGATGCCCCGGATCTGCTCCTGTCTCTATAACTGGGTGCCTGCTGGGCTATCGTCACCACACCTGCATAGAGACCCCTGTAATACTCTGCCTCTCTCCCGGATAACACTAGATCTCCCTGAACCCAGACGAGCTCGCTGTATAGAGTCCTCTGGTCTGCACCCAGGGCACAGTGTGCCTCATCTCTCTCCCGTCTAACTCTGTGTAGTGTGGCCTCTGCTGTCAATTGCAGCTGTGCCTCTGCATCCCTCTCCCGCATGGCCTGGGCTAGCTCCCCATCATCCCCTACCGGTGTGGGTGCTACCTATGCCTGGGCCTGTACCGCTACCTGCACCACGACCTGTACTTGTGCCTGTATGCCTGTCTGTAAGTGTGCCAGGGCTGTCTGTGATGCTGCTGCCACCTGTGTCTACACCTGTGCTAAGGCCTCGGCCTGTCTTGCCTCTGCCCTAGCCACATCCCTGTCTCTCCTCAGTCGTACCATCCAGAGCTCTAATCGATTCCTCTGAGCTGTCTCCTCCTGTAGTAATCGCTCGGCTCTCTCCAAATTTGTCTCTACCGCTGGCTCCTCCTCCTCCGCCATCTTGACATCTACCTACTAGCTATTGGGCTCTCCAACTACCTATTGTTAGGCCGCTCTAGCCTGGCGTCTGATCCTGGCCTCTGCACCTGGGACCAATACCTCCCCCACTACCCCTGCCACACGTGGTGTGGTCAATCTAACCGGCTTATGTGTCTGCCAGTACCTGTCATACTCTAGCAGCATCCCTGGGTCTACTAATCCTGTATCCCAATCCCATCTCATGGGGACAAGGCCCCATACCTCTACCAATGTTGTCGCTACTAGAATCTCTGCATCCCAGTCTCCAACCTCCCACCGTGTCCTGGTATGAGTCGCCTCCCCCACTGGTAACCCCTGTGGTAACCCAAACTATCTCAGTACCCGCTCTGGTAGGTACCTCTCTATCATGTCTGTCCCTCTCCTGAATAGATACCGAGCCTATCTACAGTACATTAGCTACTCGTGCTTGTCCTCCCACTCCTCACAAAGTAACCATGGCCTCCACACAAAAAGGTCCATCTCGTTGATCTGCCGTCTCCAATGGCTAATAGATCCCAATCTCTGATGTGTAATCACTCCCTCATACAAAAATGCATAAGGCTCTCCCCTCCCCCGCTGGTGCTATGTCATGGGTCTGATCACAGGGATATGCTCCCACGCCCACACCTATAGAAGTGTCACCTCTGCTGAGAGACTCCTGCCTCTCCTATACATGCAGTGATGCATGTCTCGGTATAACTGTCCCAGCACACATGGGCCCCATGTGTACTATCTACCATGTGTGAACATCCCAGATAATACTATGCCCCATCCAACTGATAGTCCCCTCAATCTCCTATCTGGACACAAGAAGCCACCAATCAATGACGCCACTATCCACCTGATCCTGTCGCAGAGTCTCGAGACATCTGCCCACTGAATCTCTTCGTCGTCTATCCGCAGGTCATCAGTGTAGAATACCTCTACCATGCCTGCCTCTCCCCATGCTGGATCAAAATCCACTCACTCTCCATCAATCTGAATCCTCAGGATGTGATACACATCCACCAAAGTCACCGTCGCCTCCCCTATCAGAAAGTGAAACGAGCCTGTCTCACTGTGAAACCTCTCCACCACTACTATCACTAGGGCGAGATTTGCCCTAATGTGTGTCAAGTGTGCAATGTGCCATAGTCCCGCGTGCTCCAGGAGCGCGTCCTCCTCCCATGTCAGCTATACAACCTCATGTGCTATCAGGTGGTGTCGCTCCTGCGACATCAGTGGCAGCATAATCCTCTGCATCCACAACACACCACTTGTCAGTTCTTCTATACTGTATCCCCTGTATCCTATCTACACATATCCTATGCTGTGCAACCCCCAACCACCCCTTTCCCCTTTTGTAAACTAGGATAGGCACCCCTTTTGTCAACCCACAATTCTCATTTTCTTCTACCTAACCAAAAGTGCTTTGTTCTATACAAAGGCGCTATACCTACCTGCCAAGCGCGCCACACTGTCTATCTAGACGCGCTGCGCTCCCTATACCAATGGCAACTTGTTTTACAATTGCGCCTCGCTAAGTAGCCAACCGCGCCTCTCTGTATTACCAAAGGCGACCCGATTTCTTCTATCCCCTCCCACCCACGCTAACCTATTCTACCAAACGCGCCTCACTGTCTAACCATTAGCGTTGCGGCATTTTGCCAACTGCGCTGTGGCGCTAACCGCAAAACCAAAAGCGCTCTATTTTTACCATACACACTCTACTTTCCTACCAAGCGCGCTGCGGCATGCCAAAAGCACTCTAACCGACTACCACTAGTGCCGCGATGCCCTAAAGCACTTTTGACTGACCTACTCAACCTCCCTAGACCTAGCCCTAAACCGCCCTAAAATGACAACATAAAATGGGGTTTTTGACCACTTACCGCTGCCGGAGCTCCTGCTGGCCTCCTGTACGTCCGCACTAACTCCGCCTGATGCCTATGCACTGGAATCAGCATCTCTCCTCACTGTCTTCTCCTTCCACTCAACCTAAGTTTGGAGGCTTTACTCTCTAAATTTAGAAGCTCCTAGTGTGCAAAATGAGGATTGTGGTCCCCATGGGACCTATTTATAGCCTCCCTCCCTCATTTTTTTTCTTCCCACCCATTCTGCTTTTTCCTTCTCACCTTGTCGCGCACTCGTCTAGTCGAGCGTCAACACCATTCCTCTATCACTTCCCTGTCTTCCCACTCGAGGGGGCATACGCTGGGGCAACTACCTACACTAGGGCATTAGTAAATTATATCGCATCTTCAACAATTAATTTCTTTGATGCAACGCTATAAACTACATCGCATCAAAGAGGGGCAAAATGTAGACACCTTAAAATGACCAAGTCGTCGAATCACTTGCATTTCATAATCTATCTAATCACCTGCATTTTAACGTTAATTAAATAATCTAATTATTTAATTAATTTCACCAAATTCTTCTAAATCACATAATTGTGACATTAATTAAATAAATTCTCTTTATTTAATTAATTAAATTAAATTCCTCTGTTATTCTTCTACAATTAAATAATTTTAATTATTTAATTAGATCATTATCCTCTTTTCAAAAATCAAATCCACATTAATTAGATAAATCCAATTATTTAATTAATTCAACAAATTCCCTCTTATCTACAATTAAATAATTCTTAATTATTTAATTAAATCAAAATTATTCTTCCAAAATCATGCACAACAATTAAATAAATTTATTTATTTAATTTGCTTTCAAATCTTCTAAATTAAATAATTCTAATTATTTAATTGTTTCTTCCATTAATATCTTCTCTAAATTTAAATAAATCAATTATTTATTTAAGTTGCTTTTTCTTCTAAATTTGAGTTACCTCTAAAATAACTCAAGCTTTCTTGCTCATGCAATTAAATATTTCTAATATTTAATAAAGCAAAACATCTTCTTATTCTCATGCAAATCCCTTCTTGTTTTAAATCACTTAACTGATCATTACATTCTGTTAATTGCTTTAACTCATTCTTCTATTCTTGATAACTCCTCTCATGCAAAAGAAAACAAGACACTTGTCTTTTTCTTATTCGTTGCACGTTCCTCAACTATTCTCCTCCATTGATTCTTCTGAATTATCTGGACCATTGATCGATCTTCATTGAAACCTATATAAACCCCCTTCATCTCCTTCATTAAGCCTCTCTCTTCGATCTTATTCTCAGGCATACTTAATAGAGCTTTGAGCATACAAACGCGTCGATTGAGCAACCTCACGATCTCTTAACATTGATCTCTTGAGTACACTACTTGCTTGTTGTAGCTATGGTTTCGCAACTTCATTGAGCAATCTACACTTCTCCAAAAGGGAACAATACAGATTTTGGTAAGAGCTTTCATTTTTCTTTGATTTGATGATAATGGCTTTTACTTAGATTGGTTCACTTTATGTGATTGGTTTTTGGTTTTATTAGTTTTGATTTAATCGATTTTTCCTCATACACATGTATCATAAAAGAAGAAGAGACTTTTGAACTTAATGATTCAAGGAGCAATCACCAATAGTCATAATGTGAGGACAGGGGTTTCTTTAACCAAGGAGCAGTCCATAGTCAATACTATGGAGATCACACTACATCAACCTTGACAATATTAATGAGACATCAAATGATAAAGGAATTGTTACCATTGATAAAGTTTATAAGAGACACAAGCCAGTGATGGAGCTTTTCCCACAGTCAAGGAATAGTCATAAACAACAAGAAGACTAAGTTTGAGCATTCTTGTAGACCTGTGATTAGGTAATAAACTTTGTCAAATAAGTAAGAGCCTATGGTATGCATGTAAGTACAGGTGCAGCCACAAGAATAAAGAGTAGTCCACATTCATTGTCATATATGCTAGCTCTATTCTCATGTCTTTCGTTGCTCTAGAACTATGATCACTTGCATCCCCTATGATTGTCCCAAAAATTTGGAGGGTTGTTCTAGTTGTTTTGGCTCATTTGAAGCTTGTCTGAGGGGTTAATGAAGCTTGTGAAAGGATCTCATGTAACAACAAGTATTATAAAAAGGGCATAATAAAGGTTAGAATATTAGCACAGAGAAAAGACAAAGGCAGTTATCAAGTCCATTTTTATGCACAACTTGACATATTTAAATATTGCATTTAAAGCTTCCAGTTTGTAGTTCAAAGGGTTTCTTATAGAAAAATCAAAACTTGTGATAGTCATATCTTGAAAAATATGAACTAGGTTTTCGTGATTTTTTGATAAAAATTAGGAAACAGTTAGATGAAAAAACCCATTAAACTTTACAAAAACCTAGTTTGTGGTTTGAGAGAAAAATTCACTAGTCCGAGACATTATGAATATGCAATATCAGCATAAAGAATGTCAAAGGCATGTTTAAATCTAGAAGTTACGTTGAATGTTCATATAGATAGCTTTAGGGAACAAGGTCACCATTCATCAAGAAACAAAGGGAGAAGTTTTCACTACTTTCTTCACAATTTTCACTAGTATGGAGAACATGCCCATGAAATGGTGAAAACAAAAGATATCTTCACTATTTCATGCCGAATAAGAAACCGTAGAGGAACAAGATGGCCTCTCACCGAGTGATAACTGAAAGCAATAGAGAAAAGGGTAGAATATGTAGGAATGGAGAGCTTTTCCTTGTCTTTCCACATAAATAGCTAGCAGAGAGAGTGTCTTTCCTTTATTTTCTTGAATAGCATAGTTAATAATAGAGGAAAACTTATTAGTAAAAGACCAAAGAGAGGCCTTCAAATGCCTTCAACCGAGCCTCTGAACCCTAGCTCATGGTGGCACAACAGAGAGGCACCAAGTCTCCACAACAAGAGTGCCATAGATGATGATAATAAGCATAAGCATGTTTCATACAGAGATGAAAACCTCAAAGTCACAAGTTTTCATCATTTCTTTCATAGATAGAGGGAGAAATCTCATTAATTCATGTAAGAAGAAGCTTACCAGCAACGTGGAGAATGCAGCGATCATAATCTTGGACCAGCAAAATGGATACAAAGCATCAAACTCTTGTTGGTGGCCACAAGCAGAGCAGTGAAGTGTGCAACATAAAATGAGAATGAATGTGCTTTGGCCATGGGATTCTTTAGGATTTCTCTTAGCCCTAAATTTTGGCCGATGGGAAAAAGGTTTTCTTTTCTTTATTTTTAATATTTACCTTTATAAACTAATGTAATGCCTTTGCATTATTTACACATTGGTCCCCTTTTTGTATAATTTGCAAAATCGAACACAAAGTGGATCCCTCATTTTTTGTACAATTTTGAAATGAAATGCATAATGTAAACAAATAATATAATATAATATTATATTATAAATACTATAGTATATTATAATATAAATGTTATATTATATTATTATATAATACAAATATTATAATGTATTATAATATAAATATTATATTATATAATAATTTAATAATATCTAATAATATAATAGTATATAATATATATATTATATTATATTATATCATATTATATTATAATATATTATATTGTATTGTATTGTAATATAATATATTATTATTATATTGTATTATAATACAACCCACTCCTTCAATTCAAAATATATTTTTTTAATTATCCACTTTAATATCATATTGTCTAATTTTTATTTGTGAGACTAATTATTTAGTCATTTTTATTTGTGTATAAGTTATAAATTATATAACTTAAGTTATTAAATTATATAATTTAAATTAATTTAAGTTAAATTATACTTGTGCATACTGGACTTGCAAAACTAAATAATTTATCAATATTATAGTATATTTAAAAAATTTATAATTAATAATTTTGTCTTTATTTTATTTGTATCTATCCAGTTTGTCTATTTGCTTGTCTTATTTTTAAATTTTTTTGTATATTTCCTATTGTATGATTTGTCTTTTTTCTTCTTAACGCTTTGTTCAATCCTTTCTCTCCCTTTATTCCTTTGATCTAAGCGTACATTTATTGCCTTGCCTTGTATTGTCTTTGAATTCATGGATTATGATCAAATTGGAAAGAAAAAAGAATAGAGGAGTAATAGTCATTTATTTAGTCCTTTTTATTTGTCTCACCAATTATTTAGTTGTGTTTTTTGCCCAATGACCAAATTAGTCATTTATTTAGTCATTTATAGTTGTGTTGCAAAAAAATAGTAGAATTTTGGTCACATGACTCAAAGTTTTAGTCACCTGGTCATTTATTTGTCTTATTTCTACTAGTGGTTAGATCTTGAAGAACTATGAGGTTAGATGCAACCCCATGGATAAACAGGGATTTGTCATTGTTAGAGATTTAAAAAATTTAGATATATTTTGGAAAATAATCATATTAAAGTTTTAGTTTCTCATCTTAGGGTGAGAGATTATATAATGGGGATTGAGATTAGTGAAAAGAGAGCCAGTTGGGTTACTAAGATCCTAGAGTATGATGTGATCATCAAGGCCACTAAGTTGATTAGAGGTAGAGGATTGTGTGAATAGCTAGCTCAGACTTCTGTAGATGAAATGAGTTCATCTTACCACTTGAATGCGAAAGAACCTACAGTTGAGCCATCAGCTGTGAGTTCTTGGACAACAGGTATGACCAAATTCCTATTCACTAGTGAGTATCCCCATGGACCAGACAAAACCAAAAGAAGACACTTCAGGCTATAGTCTATCCCTTATGCTTTGGTAGATGGTGTTCTCTTCAAGAGAAGTCTGGATGGAGTCTTACTGAGGTGCATAGAAGAGGACCAAACTGATAGACATCTATGTGAGTTCCATGCTGGGCTAGCTGGTGGTCATTTCTCTGCTAGAGCTATAACCATGAAAATAATGAGGGCATGTTACTTTTGGCCCACATTATTCGATGATGCCCATGTATGGGTAAGAAAGTGCAAAGAGTATGCTTTCTTTGCTAGAAATAAAAGATTGGCAGCCCTCCCACTCCATCCTATTCAGGAAAATCAACCCTTCTTACAATGGGGATTAGATTTCATTGGCCTAATAAATCCCACTTCTAGTGTTGGTCACAATTGGGTTTTGACTGCAATAGACTACTTCACCAAGTGGGTTGAAGTAGTCCCACTTAAAGAAGCCACTGAATCAGCAATCATGGATTTCTTGGAAGAAATCATGACAAGGTTTGAAGTTCCTCATACCATCATTTCTGATAACACAAAAGCTTTCACTAGTTTCAAAATTGATGATTGGGCCCTAAAATATAATGTGTTCTTAAAGACTTCATCCAACTATTACCCTCAAGGTAATGGACTGGTTGAATCTACAAACAAGAACCTAATCAAAATTTTGAAGAGGACTATGGAAACAAACCAAAGGCAATGGTACAACGAAATCAGATTATCTCTTTGGGATGATAGGATCACATACAAGAGAGCCATTGGACCGAGCCCCAAGAGATAATCTGATTTTGTTGTTCAGAGTTCTACCCTAGGAGAGAAGGAGGAAGAAGGTAAGTCTAAGCCCCGAAAGTCAAAGACTTAGCCATTTTTTTAAGGTTTCGGTGAGGTTCAGATCTTGGGCCTTCCATCTTCAGCCTTCAGTGAGGAAGAAGAAGGAATGTTCGATCTCCAAATTCCAAAACACTTAGCTTTATTTTCAAACTTCTCGGTGGAAATCAGCCTTTAGGCCTTCTGCCCTTTGCTTTCCTTGATGATGTCATAACCACATGTCATCTTTCCATAGTTCCACCAACTTGCTATGGGGTCCACCTAAAAGGTTTCGCAGAAGGGAGGAATGCCTTAGAAAATTTAACACTTGTCGGGGGTCAGGCTTCGGGGCTTCTGCCTTCCAAAAGAGAAGGGGAAAGAAGGAAAGTCTAAAGTCTAAAACTTTGAAAAGGTTACAATACTTAGCCATTTTTCAAAGGGAAAGGATCAGAGCTCAAGCTTTGGACTTTCTACCTTTCTCCTTCAAAAAGGGGAGGAAGGAGGAAGAAAGAAGGTCTGACTTCTGAGGTTTGAAAGGTATTCTATGCATATAATATTTTACAAGGGAAAGGGCAGAGTTCAAAAATGATGTAGGATGGAAGGATGAAGGGTAGAACTCCGAACCGTAAAACTCCAAAAAGCTAGAAAACACAAGGTTTTTTGGGATTAGTCGATTTGGATGTTTTTTCCTTGCAATTCTAAAGGGGAAAACACCTAGAGATTTTATGGATTTGGACTATTTGGCTAGGAAGCAAAATAGGACCACAAACAACTCCATGCAAATTCAAGATAGAAAATGATCTTCAAGAATGTCGAATAAGAAATATGTTCAAAAAATTCCATTGAAGTTATCCTATTTTAGTTATATATATATATATATATATATATATATATATATATATATATATATATGAACTAGATGATATTCATGTACAGAATCTTGAAATTTTTAGGTAGATGAACTTATCCAGATTTTCTCCTAGAAATCCCTCTTTTTCTTCTCCTTGCTTTTCCCCTGTTTTCTTTTTCCTTCCTCTCAAGAAAGATTGTTCCCCCCTTTTTAGTTTTTCTTTTCAGGTTTTATGGACTCTTGTTTCTTCGAGAATCCTTCTCAAAAATAAAATAGAAAAGAACAATAATTGTCTTTACTCCACTCTCCCACTTCTCTTTCCATTTTCTAAAATAAGTTTTTCCCTAAAAATCCAAGTTTCCCTCAATAATTATTTTCTTTGAAGACATGAAACTACTAGCCTAAATTTAGATAAAATAAAATATTGTCAATGCATAAAAATTCTTTTTCAAAACCTACTTAAATATTGCAACTAAATATTATATTTCCTAAAATGCCAATAATGCAATATTTTTCATGCATTCAAAAATGCAAATCTAATCTACATGATACTAGGTGGTGTGTGCATAGATTTTCCTTTAGTACAATTCGTCTTTAGTCAGCTAGACACTCCCTCCTCGATGATACTCTCTCTCTCTCTATCGAGAGAGTGAGAGGGTACCCTTGTCACACACACATGTTGCAATTAGTTAACAATTATTAAATAATTATATTTAAATCCACATTTTAATTATTGAAAATAGAGGTTATGACATCCTTTCCCCCTTAAAAGAATCATCATCCTGATGATCCAATCAACTTAACTCATGAAAAATTCCATACCTCTTTTAATCCATTTTTACTTGTATGTCATAGTTTTCTCACTTGACAATGATGGCATTTCCTTCAAGGCACATGTTTCATAACAGAAATTTCTTTGTGTCTAACATACATACACTTGCACACATTGTTAGCACATTAGAAGTATAGTCATGGTTTCATCATATTATAAAGAGAGAATCATTAAACTCTATTCCCATACTTTCAAACAAGCTATACATGTAATAATCTATTCCATCTTGAGAAAGTATACAAATACTTTGATTGATTGCAATGATTTATAAACTAACTCATTTCTTCTATTCCCATATCTTTTCTTTCAATGCAATAGCTTGAACAAGTCTTATATGTTGAAATGCACAAGACAACTGAGAGGGGGGTGAATCAATTGTCTCAAACTTTTAACTACTCAATACATCTAATGCTTAATCAATGTCATTAAGATTTAACTATGAAACCATGAAACAAGAAGCTCAACACAATAACACATTCAACACATGAGAGACTAGAGTTTTTACATGGAAAACACTATAAGGGAAATACCACAATGGGTGTTAGCCTAAAAAAATATACATGTTATAGCAATACCAAAAAATAGAGGCTCACTGCCTTAGGGCTCACTACCCAAAAATGTTCACTACAAATGTTAGGGCTCACTACCAATGATTGGCTCACTGCCAAGGGGTGGCTCACTGCCAAGCATTGGTGAATTGATTTGATAGCATCTACTCCATGCCTGAGTTCAATTTCATTGAAGCATAGTACAACTCCTCTGCTCTACTCTTCTTACACCTTTTTACTTATCATCACATTTTCGCACAAGGATATCTTTTTCACAACTACATTACATGTTTTTATACAATTCATCAACCTTGGAATGTACATCAAGGGCGGCATTACATTCATCAACAATTGGAACAATCTCCAAGGTTGGCATTACAAACATACATAGAAATAGGTCTGGACCTAAACTAAATTGCTAAGGTAAAGATGTATGCGGATCATGTTATGCCTTAGCTGGGAATCATATGTAATCTTCCATGCCATGACACACTTCCACAATCTTCAATGCATCTCCGCAAATAGTGGAAACAACCAGGTTGTCCAAGACAGGTGTTCACAATAAGTCTTCTTGGAACAGTCTTCATTCACGATCCATATTTCTCTTCACGGACCAATCCAAAGGTAGGAACATGATCAAGAGACATCCACAAGCACATTGTAGTCACCAAAAATATCTACACAACCTCTAAACACTTATCCATAAGATTCTTCAATCTAGAGCACTTGAACATAATTGTTATCCACTGTCATAAAGAAAAGATCGCTTGTAGACCACCAAATCATAAACCATTGGAGTTGAAGGAACTTATCATCATTACTAGCTTGATTCCAGAACCGCAGACTGGGAAACTTAAATATGGAGGAATGCGGATCAGAATACATTCTCCTTGTCACTAGTGAATATTTAGAAAAAAGTAGTTTTTACTCTGGTGAATATAACTCACTCAAATCTTCATATTGGAGGCTCAAACTTGGAACATAGCATCTTTAGACATGCCTCTAGATAACTTCCAATCCACAGATAAAGATATTCATTTTACAAGAAATATGGAGCAATCTATTAGATTGTTCTTTTGTAAACATAGATATTCTTCTATACATTGTTTCTACCAGAGGAGCAAATTTTCTCAAAAGCACTTGGAAACTCACTATCAGAATCACTTACTCATTATCTTCAACACTTCCATAGACAAATACAAAGCATCTAAATTAATACAAATAAGCATCAAAACAAGAGCACAGTTGACACCAATGACAATACTGATATGCTGACATCGATGACAACATCGGTTAGGCACATACTTGCAACAATCTCCCCCTTTGTCATTGATGGCAACATATGATGTGAAAAACTATAAAGACCATCAAGACAAGATTCTCCCCCTTTCTCTTTATACATCTGCACTCTTTCTCCCTCTGAGTTTTTCACATGATTTCTCTCCCCCCTTGACATCAATGGGAAGGGGCACATACTTGCACTTTGCTGCTCTGATTAGACTAAAATTTATCTATTATCAATACTTACTGCTTATTATTAAGAATTAATGTCAATAACATCTAGCTACTCCCCGTGAGGGGTATCTCTTAAAACATCAATCCAAATCAATGAATGAGGCTCTAGGCATCTCTGGATTGATGCATTCTTATGCATCTTAGTTGGGGTAATAATAACCCCTAACTTGTCTCTAATATACTCAAAAGTATCCTTAGGCAGAGGTTTAGTGAAAATATATGCAATCTAATCCTTTGTAGACACATATTCTATCTTTACTTCATTCTTTTTCACCTTTTCTCTCAAAAAGTGATATCTTATAGATATATGCTTTGTTCTTGAGTGCATCACTGGGTTCTTGGAAATGTTTATAGCACTTGTATTGTCATAAAAGATTGCAATTGGATCTTCATATACAACCCTTATGTCCTTCAGTGTCTGCTTCATCCATAGAGTACAACAACATCCTGCTACAATATACTCTGCTTCTAGAGTAGACAAATATGTTACCATGAGACCAATCTGTTACCCAAGAAAAAAGCACCTCCAATTGTACTTTTTTTGTCATCAACATCTCTGGCCCAATCTGCATCTATATAAGCACTGAGATTGAAATCATTGTCCTTTGGATACCATAAGCCATGATCTGATGTGCCTTTCAAATATGTCAAGATTCTCTTAACTGCCATTACATGTGATTCTCTAGGATCTTCTTGAAATCTTGCCACAAGACAAACTACATGCATGATATCAGGTCTGGTTTGAGTTAGATAAAGTAATCCTCCAATCATGGATCTGTACCTTTTCTGATCAGCCTTAGATGAATCATCAGTTTTTCTCAATTTGCAATCAACCACCATGCGAGTACAAACTAGTTTGGAGTCCTCCATCCCAAACTTCTTCAACAACTCTTTCACATACTTAGACTGAGAAATAAAAATTGTTTTATTTGATTAATTAATTTGTAGACCTAAAGAGAAATTCATTTCACCAAACATAGACATTTCAAACTCATTTTGCATTTCCCCTGCAAATTTCATGCACATACCTTCATTGCCTCCAAAGATAATATCATCAACAAATACTACAATGATCAAAATTTGATTATCATTTATTTTGAAATAGAGATTGTTATCAGCAGTGCCTTTATTAAACCCTAATAGCAACAAATACTTGTCTAACCTTGCATACCAAGCTCTAGGGGCTTGTTTTAGTCCATACAAGGCCTTCTTCAATCTGCACACCATGTTATCTTTGCCTGATAATTGAAATCCTTCAAGTCATTCAATGTAGACCTCTTCATCCAACTCACCATTCAAGAATGCATATTTAACATCCATTTGATATACTTTGAAATATTTGAATGTTGTAAAAGCCAAAAACATTCTAATTGCTTCAATTCTTGCCATAGGAGCATAGGTCTCCTCAAAATCTATCCCTTCAACTTGAGAATATCCTTTGCATACCAGTCTTGCCTTGTTCCTTATTAGTTCTCCATTCTCATTCATCTTGTTTCTAAAACCCCATTTGGTGCCAATCACATTCTTATTAGTAGGTCTAGGAACCAATTCCCAAGTTTGATTCTTTTATATTTGCATTAGTTCTTCTTCCATAGCCTTTTCCCAATTTTCATCATTACAAGCTTCATTCACAATTTTAGGTTCAACCTTATAAAGAAAATAATAGTTTACCTATTCTTCTATAGCTCTTTTCCTTGTCAATACTCCTTTTCTTTTATCTTCTATAATCTGATCTTCAGAATGATTAATCCTTACATACCTGGGAGTCTTGGAAACACTTTCCATAGCCTTTTCTTCTTTATCTTGACTATCTTCTTGTTCAACTCTTTCTTCATTCACTATAGCAGTAGGTTCATCTGACTCATATCCACTCAATTCTAATATTCTTTCATTTTCTTCATCAACCTTCACATTAGCACTTTCAATGATCTTTTTTAGTCTCTTATTGTAGCACCAATAGGCCTTACTCTTAGTAGAGTATCCAAGGAATATTCTTTCATCACATCTAACATCAAACTTGCCTAGTTCTTCTTCTCTTTTGATATAACATTTGCTACCAAAATTTTTGAAATATTTCACTGTAGGAACTCTTCCATACCATAATTCATAAGGAGTTTTAGAGTTGTTACCTTTGACTTGAATACTATTTAGGATGTACACATCAGTATGTGTGGCTTCTCTTTGGTATACTCCTAGTAGCCTCTTGAACTATCCTATTTTTTCTTTCAACAACGCCATTTTGCTGAGGACTTCTAGGTGCAAACAACTATCTCTTTACTCCTTGTTCTTCACAGAAAATATTGAATTCATTTGATGTGAACTCACCTCCTCTATCAGACCTTAAGCATTTGATTCTCAACTCTAATTCATTCTCAACCATTGCCTTGAAAGCTTTGTATTTGTCTAGGGCTTCTAATTTTTCTCTTAGAAAGGTGACCCAAGTCATTCTAGAATAATCATCAATGAGCAACATAAAATACCTTTCTCCTTGTAGACTTATTATTCTTATGGGACCACACAAGTTTGTATGTACTAGCTCCAACAATCTAGTAGCAAATTGTTCTTTGTTTTTGAAGCTTGTTCTTGTTTGTTTCCCAAATTGACATTCCTTGCACATGGTATTAGCAAGCTTCATAAGTTTAGGTAGATCTCTTACAACCTGTGCAAAACTTATCTTCACCAAATTGTCAAAATTGATATGACACATCCTTCTATACCATAGCCAACTCTCATCAGTTTGAGCCAACAAACGGTAGTCACTAGTTCCTTTCAAATGATACACATTACCTTTAGTCTCCTTACTAGTAGCAATCAATGTTCCGAAGCTTTCCATGATCTTGCATCTATTGTCCTTGAATCTTAAATCATAACCTTCATCACACATCTAACCAACACTCAAAAGATTACGTTTTAAACCCTTCACATATAGAACATCATTTGTATGACGCTTTCCATCAAAAGAAATAGATCATCTTCAACCAATCTTACCAGTTGTATCATGTCCAAACCTAACCAGTCCAGCATCATACTTTTTCAACCTTACAAACTTACCTTTGTTACTAGTCATGTGATGTAAGCATCCACTATCAATAACCCATTCATCCTTTTCTTTCACAACATGAACAACCAAAGCACTTTCTTCCACTAGTTTTTCTTCCTTCACATAACTAGCAGGATTAGTAGACATGGGTTCTTCTTTAATAGAAATAAACAAGCACTCATTTGCACTAGTATTAGCATCATCAGACTCATCATCTATTACACCTTCATCATCAATATCTCTAACATGTTACCATTTATTTGTAACCCTAGGTCTATTCTCAAATCTTCTTCTATTCCTCTCAATTCTTTCAAGACACCTAGAAGCATAGTGACCAACTTCACCACATGTAAAACATCTGAAAGGTAATTTCCCTTTGAACCTACTGGTACCTCTTTGCAGTCTATCAACAAAATTGGCTTCAATTTCATTAAGATCATCAATAGGCTCCACCTTGTACTTTTTTAGCTCTAGAGATCTTCTCTAAAGTGTTGGCTTTGAAGGCAGTCCCAACCTTTGGCAAGGCATCATCAAATTCTCTCATCTCAAAAGTTGCAAGCTTTCCAAGCAACTAATCCTTAGAGACTTCTTTCATAGTCATTACTTATTCAATTGTAGCTACCTTGTGACTATAGGACTTAGGAAATAACCTGAGAATTTTCATCACAACTTCTTTTTAATCTATAGTTCCCCCCATACCTTTGATTCCATTGACAATTTCATGAACCCTCTGCATGTAGGTTGTTATGTTTTCATTTACACTCATTTTTAAACTTTCATATCTCGTTTTCAAGCCCTACAATTTTGCACTCTTAATAGATTCATCCCCTTCATATATAATTTTTAGCTTTTCCCAAACTTCGTGAGCAGATTCCATATCCAAATACTTTGTTAAATCAATGTCAGATAAAGCACTTAATAGAACATCTCTAACCCTTATAGTTAACTCATATTCTTTGATTTCATCCTCAGTTGTAGGACCACCCTTAGGTATTATGTACTTTGTTTCCATTATTTTCCAAACTCTATAACCAAGACAAAGAAGATGGATTTTCATTTGTACCTTCTAGAGAGCATAATTTGTTCCATCAAATTACGGAGCTTCCTTCTTGTAAGACATCCTGGATCTTCCTCAAGCTATTAGGCTTACTTCTGAGGAACCTTGCTTTGATACCAATTGTTGAAATGCACAAGACAGCTAAGAGGGGGGTGAATCAGATGTCTCAAACTTTTAACTACTCAACACATCTAATGCTTAATCACTGTCATTAAGATTTAACTATGAAAGCATGAAACAAGAAGCTCAACACAATAAAACATTCAACACATGAGACACTAGATTTTTTCCGTGGAAAACCCTATAACAAAAAAACCATGGTGGGTGTCAGCCCACAAAAATAAATATGTTATAGCAATATCAAAAAATAGAGGCTCACTGCCCAAAAATGTTCACTACAAATGTTATGGCTCACTGCTAATGATCGGATCACTGCCAAGGGGTGGCTCACTGCCAAGTGTTGGTGAACTAATTTGATAACATCTACTCCATGCCTGAGTTCAGTTCCATTGAAGCACAGTATAACTCCTCTAGTCTGCTTTTCTTACACCTTTTTACTTATCTTCGTATTTTCACACAAGGATATCTTTTTTGCAACTACATTACATGTTTTTATACAATTCATCAACCTTGGAATGTACATCAAGGTTGGCATTACATTCATCAACCATTGGAACAATCTCCAAGGTTTGCCCATTACAAACATACATAGAAATGGGTATGGACCTAAACTAAATTGCTAAGGTAAAGATCTATACAAATCATGTTATGCCTTAGCTGAGACTCATATGCAATCATCCACACCATGACACACTTCCACAATCTTAAATGCATCTCCATAAATAGTGGAAACAACCAAATCAGCCAAGATAGGTGTTCACACTATGCCTTTTTGGAACAATTTTCATTCATGATCCACATTTCTCTTTGCGGACCAATCCAAAGGTAGGAACATGATCAGGAGACATCCATAAGCACATTGTAGTCACCAAAAATATCCGCACAACCTCTAAACACTTATCCATAAGATTCTTCAATCCGGAGAACTTGAACATAACTGTTATCCACTGTCATAAAGAAAAGATCGCTTGCAGACCACTAAATCATGAACCATTGGAGTTGAAGGCACTTATCATCATTACAATATTGATTCCAAAACCACAAACTATGGGACTTATATGTAGAGGAATGCGCAGTAGAATACATTCTCCTTGTCACCAGTGAATATTCAGAAAAATTAGTTTTTACTCTGGTGAACATAACTCACTCAAATGTTCATAACGGAGGCTCAAACTTGGAACATAGCATATTTAGACATGCCTCTAGATAAATTCCAATCCGCAAATAAAGATATTCATTTTACAAGAAATGTGGAGCAATCTATTGGACTATTCTTCTGTAAACACAGATATTCTTCTATACATTGTTTCCACCGGAGGAGAAGTTTTTCTCAAAAGCACTTGGAAACTAACTATTGGGTAAGTGCAAAAAGATGGGTGGCCAAAAAGTGGCCAAAAAATTTTCAAAAAAATTTAAGTCATAACGCGAGCGCGTTATAATGCGCTCGCGTTATGGCTTGGTAATGACAAGCCTCAGGCTCGTCATTACCGAGCCATAACGCGAGCGCATTATAATGCGCTATAAATTAAAAAAAATGTCATTTCATTTCATTTCAATCTTGTTTTCTCCTCTGCCCGCGGCTTCAAAACCCTCCAAAATGCGCTCGCATTCTACAAAACGCCAATCAACACAAAAAGCTTGTCGATTCATCGCCAAAATGCCACCGCGACATCGAGCACGCTAAAGGGGTGAGTTATCTTTGTTTTTTTGTTTGAATTTCTTCCTAAATAGGTAGGTTTTTGTTGATTTTTGATGTATATTTCGTTAATTGTAGGAAATGTTAATGCACCTCCTCCTCCTCCTCCTCCTCAAAATCCACAAAATCCTGAGGAGGAAATACCTGCAGAACAACAACCTCCTCCATTCATTCCTCGACATGCCCCCGGAACACAAGATAATATAATGGGGGAAATTGAAAACAACAAAAAACAAAATGAAGATATAATTGCAAGGTTGAAAGATCCTTCCACTTCAACCTTGCATAGGTCCACGCTTGCCGAATCTCTTGAGTCTATGTTATCAAATGTAAATTCAATTAGCAAGCAAATAACTAGTTGGACCGATAAAAAGAGAGAGTTTAGAGATTACTATGCAGATAAATTGTCATACCAAGATGTCAAAAAATTACAAATTACAAAATTAGACTTGTGTTCAATTTTCACAAACCCACAAACAAATCAACCTCCACCCCTTACATGCAAGAGGTTCCCTATCCATTGGTGCAACAACCAAGCGATAAGGGACAATTTCGGGCAGAGGTGGTGGATGGTTTTTGACCATCCTCCATGCAATAATAATGAGGTCCCGCAATACTTTTTGAGGAAACTCTACTGCGAGTTTGTCCTCAATAAAGTGCCAAACTATTTTGATATGCGGGACTTCCAGGGTAGAGGTGGGGGCTCAGCACAAGATAGACCAGGGGCGCGTCTTGACCCACAGCAGGTAGTGAGACGAGCAATCAACAGACCAGCCCATGAGCATGTTTCTATCCCTTCCATTGTGAAAGAGAGTGTTGAGGTCGATACACTAAGGTCGGTTAGTGCCTTGACCCAGAGCATCATAGAGCATGCCGATCCTGCAACACAGAGTGGGTTGGGAGATAGTGCGAGGAGTAGGGTCCCACCGCATACTTGTCAGGCTTGCGGGTCAGCCTGTGGTTATGACCCCATGGACAGTCAGGATGCAGGTGCACAGGCTACATCTGTAGCTGAGCAGATGGTAATGACAGATACCCTCCTGAGTGAGACTTTCGGCCTTGATACTCAGGTAAATATTAGCAAGTTTATTGAATTTAATTTATTAAATTTTATTTTTGAAATACAAGATTAACTAATTTAAATTGATGATTTTAATGAAATTTCAGGGTCATAGCGTCGATGCAGTTTTCAGTGGTTCTCCACCTACATTTTTCACTAGATCATCTATTGTCAAGGTATGTAACTAATAAACAATTATAAATATTACATGTGAATAGCATCGTTATATGAATGGTATTCTAATTTCTGATTTTGGATGTTGAATAGGTTAACACTGTAGATTTCATGGCAACACCTGCCAGCGGTGGTGGACTTCAAAGCTTTATGGAGGTAATAAAATAAATAGTTTAATGAATGAATTGTACTTAATAAATTTTTGTATGTGATTTGTGTGTTTTATTGTGTGTACTTCCATGTTTAGATGAACGTGTGTGTATGTTAGGAGCCATGATTTGCATCACTATTATAGTTTTCATAATTGAATAATGCTGTTTTATTTCCAGATGATGCAGGCTACGGATACACCTCCCCATGTTCATAGGGCAATGGAGCAGGGTGTGGCCTCTGCGATTCATAGCTCTATGGCATTGACAGGGGTATGAGGCAGATTAGTAAATTTCAATTTACATTCATTGTTATAGTTGTCTATTTTTGAAAAATCAAAAGATTATTGATTTGAAGTTTAATTTCTATCTGGATGGTTTCTATAGGACATGACATCACCAGGGCCTATTCCTGCTACTGAGGCAAGCGAGGAGACAGATTATATGTTAGCGGTAAGTGATTATTTTGTTAAATGTTTCATTTTTTTATAACATGTAATTTCTATATATTAATGTCTATACTTTTTTTTGTAACAGGTAAAGGTGCAGGAAGAACTAAATAGGAGGAGTAGCCCTCGGGTTCGTAGTAGACCACCCACATGCATGTCTCCATCCCTTAGAAGATCAAAGGCTGCTCATGATTTATTCTCTTCACCAGCCAGAGGGGAATGACTTTTTATTGTGTTCCTCTGTTGTATGCCTATATGGCATTTGTGGACATATATGCTGTATTGTACATAGTTGACATTGTATGCCTATATGGCACTCTTGTAAGCCTATATGGCTATTTTGTATATATGTTATACTTATATCGACAGATATTGATGTATGCCTATATGGATATTTGGTTAATACAAATATTTTTTATTGATGGCGTCCATACTTGCATTATAAATCCACTTTTGAATGGATATCTGTAGATGGCTACTTCAAATATTTAAAGTCCGATTGTATTACATAGGATGTTTGCATTTTCTTTGATAGGCTTGATAGGCCATGGATTACATGATGGTGTTTGATGGAAAAGTATGGTACTAGAAGACTCTAGTTTATTCTTAATAGGCTTGTGATTGATAATATCTTTGCATGATTGCACTTGATCTTGGATCATGGGCATGTTGTTAGGATTTTGATTGCATTGTGATGTTTGATGGATAGGCATGGTGTAAGTGTAAGATACCCAACTAGTTCTACGAAAATTTTTCCTTACTTAAACAGTTTTACTTGCTAACAATTCATCAACTACTTCAATAACATAAAGATATACATCAAGATAACTATTTGAATGAAACAACATTAGAGTTGGGTACTTGTCTTGTTACTTGATTTAATCAACTTGCAATGTCTTATTACATGGAAAATGCTTTCAATAGCATGAAGTACAACTCATTCAATGGAAATACAAGGACAGGCCTTGAAGCCTTGATGTTACAATGTCTTCCTTACTTGAGCAACTCAATTGAACTCAATGATGTCAACTGAATGTTAACACCTCACAGTATCACAAGGGAGCATCACCTTGCTTGTTGAGGGAGCATCACCCCAACACTTGAAACTCGCAGGGCTCAAGATTACAAGCTCAATAGCTTTGCAGAGAGAATTTTGTCAAATAAACAGATACCAAATGAAGGATTTATAGGTTTTTCTAACTTGGGCGCCAAGTTGAGGTGACCTCCTCCTGAAGTTGCGCCTTGTCAACATTAGGTGCCAATTAGAGTTTATGGATGCTCTAGATTGTTTCCAAGAGTAGGCACCAAAACATCATCATTAAGAAAGTGTTTTAAATGCTAGGCGCCCAAATGAGCCCTCTGGAGTCTAGGCGCTCCTTTCATGCATTCTGTGTTCTAGGCGCCAATTGAAAGGAGTGGAGAACAGGGCAAGCGCCTTCCAAACTAGGTGTTTCCTTGAGGTGACAAGGACTTAGAAAGTGCGCCTAAGGTGAGCGCCTTGAGTGAAAAGGTCTAACAAACATCTTTGAACCCCCTTTCAAGGTTAGGCGTATTCTGGAGGTGGAAACAAGTAGAAGGTGCGCCTTGGCTTCCTTTGTCAATTCTTTCAAGTCTTTGTTGATTAGGAAGGTGGAATGCTTCATTGTAGAATGGGCACCTATCTTCTAATGTCCAAACTACTTCTTCTGGCTCACTCTGTGGCTAGGCGCCAGAGCTAAACTATTCACACAAGGGAGTGCGCCTAGACTCACTTGATGTTTTCTTACTACTTCAACCCCTGGAAGATGTTCCAAGGTGTTCCCTTTTACAAGCACCTGACCTCCCAAGTTCCTTCATGTGCTATTCCTTGAAGGTGCCAAAACTGAGCTCCAGTGCCATGGGATTGTGCCTAACATCTTTGAAGAGTTTCTAAGCCTTTTGCAAGTTGATATCCCAAACTCATGCTTCTAGGCGCAACAGGAGCTTTACAAAGGAGTTTCCAAGTTTTAGACGCCAAGTGAGGTCATGGGTGAATGGAACTGTGCCTTAGGAGATGATTGGATCCTAAGCGTCAGTCTGGAGTTACAGTGGAATTGATATGCGCCTCAACTAGCTTAGGCGCCCATTTGAAGTGATTCCTTTAACACTTCTCTGTCAATCTCAACTGCAAGGATGATCTCCTAATCCAATTTTGATCCTCTGGAGATGCAAATAGCTTTTCATTTCACTAGGCGCCATCAATGATGATCATCAACCAAAGCGCATTTCAAAGGTGAGATAGGCAAGTGAGGCGCCAAACTAGTCCTTAAGAGTTATCTCCTTCTATCAAGTCAATTTCAACTATGTGAGAGAGTTCTATTCTAGGCGCAAAATGGAAATGTTTCATCAATTGGTGCATCTTACAAAGCTCCCAATTCTAGGCGCTAGAGCCAAAGAGTTTTTCCCAACACATGCACCTGGGCTAGGAATTAACCTAAGAGACATCACTTAGCTTTAAAACTTTCAATCTATAGCCATCTGGGCTAGGCACTCCAATGGAGGATCCTTGAACTCATGCATTGGCGCCTTCTAGTTCTAGGCACCCATTTTGGATGATTCATCCTGATACTAGCGCCCAAAATGACTAGACTCTCTTCATCATCCAATTCACTTAGAAGACTCAAGTTGGAGACTTAGTTGTCTATCCATGTTCTCCGGAAGATTCATTGTACCTCTATTCACTTAGGCACCCTAGTTGATGTGATTAAAGTGCTTCAAAGCTCCATGATTCTTGGTTAGGCGCACATTTGACATTAAGCAAGCAAGAAAGTGCGCCCTGACTCTAGGAGTCCTGCCTTAGTCAAGATTAGCATCCAAACTTAACTAATTTCAAGTTTTTGACTTTGTTCCTACAAAAAACAAAAGTTAAGTTAGTCAAAAACCAATTCATTCCCTCATATTTTGAATTAGCCTCCGGGAATGAGGAATAGGCTAACTCATTTGATGATCAGGCTGGAAATGGGGACATGACAGTAAGATACCCAACTAGTTCTACGAAAATTTTTCCTTACTTAAACAATTTTACTTGCTATCAATTCATCAACTACTTCAACAACACAAAGATATAAATCAAAGATAACTACTTGAATGAATCAACCTTAGAGTTGGGTACTTGTCTAGTTATTTGACTCAATCAACTTGCAATGTCTTATTACATGGATGAAGATCAAGTGGAAATGCGCCTTGGAGTTGAGGTTGGTCCATTTCAGAGTAAATGAGCACCTAGAAGCATAGGCCATCATCAGGAAAGGTTTGGTTGAGTTGAATTTGCGCCTAAGAGTAGAAGCGCCTTACTAATGGAATGAGAGCGCCCTGATGATTAAAGTCTCCAAAGATGAATGCCTTAACCAATCTAGCGCCTTCAAGAGGATGGCATTTAAGGAGTATTCTTGGCATGTTGAAGCGACTTGGGCACCTTGATGGGGAGAGGTCTTGATGAAGAGAGTAAGGTTGAATATCTAAGGGTAATATGCGCCACAGATGATAGAAATTGATCACCTTGGAAGGTAAAACACTTCAAATGTTTTCAAGGAATTGGATAAGTCATTTAGCGCCTATAGTGCGAGGTATTGTTTTGGCGCCTTGGACAAGATTGGGCATCCGGAGAAGATTTGCTCAGAGTACTCACTTAGCGCCCTGGGGCCAACTCAAGTAGACATTGCACCATCTAGATCAAACCTTGAAATGCACCCAGAGAAGACATGAAGAAAGATATGCGCCCTGTGTTGGAGGAATCAAGTTGGATAAATACTTGAAGAACTTGAAGAACTTGCATTAAGTGTTTTAACACCTTGGATGAGGATATTAGCGCCTTGGTATGGTTTGGAGCGCCTTTAGCTGTGCCTTGAGGAGATTTTCTTACATCTTAAAAGAGGTTCTAACACCTTGCCCCCTTTGGTATCTAGCGCCCTAGTGGCTTTAACCTAATGCCTTTGGAGTCCAAAATGTGCCTTTGAAAGTTGAAGTGAACCTTGATAATTGGAGTCTTCATAATGAGCGCCTAGGTCTTGTTGAGTAGAATACCCCACAATGTGCGCCTAGGTCTTTAAGAAGAGTAATGATACTTGAGATAGAGCACCTTGAGGAGGTAGTTGAGCGCCCTGGATTGAATAATTGGAGTTCAAGGAAGGTTTGAGCACCCAAGGCATATGGCTAGAGAAGTTGTAGAAAAGACCACTTTTGGCGCCTTAAAAGTTTGAATGCTTGGGGAGTTTTTGCAAAGATCTAGTTTGAGCACCCTTATGCCCTAGGATCATCTAGTTTGTGTGTCTTGTAATGAGAAGTTCATGTAAGTTTGGAATGAGCACCTTGAATAAGTGTAAACTAGCCTAGAGAAGGGTATGTGCGCCTTGAGCGCCTTGAGCATTCTAGAGATAACTGTGCGCCTAGAACAATATGAGCGCTCATGATGATGATTAACGCCCTGATGAGACTATGAGCGCCTTGTTCAGGAGATACCTTGTTTGATCATAAAATGCGCCTTGAGTCTTGAAGATTTTGAGCGCCTAGGTGATTTGGATGTTGGGATGTTGGTATGCGCCCAAGATTGAGGTAAGTGAGCACTTGTAATGGAGGAGAGCAATGAGATGGAATGTCTTGTAGAGATTGGCACCCAGAGACCCATTTTTGCGCCTTTGATGATGACCATTTTTGCATAAGAGTTTAGCGCCTTAGAGTTGTAAACTTTCTCTTTGGGCGCCCCTGAGTGAATGTTGGCGCCTTGGACAACTAAATACACCTTTTGATGGAGTGGAGCCCAGAAGGGGAGTAGGAGGAAACCCAATCTTCAAGATTCATCAAGCTTCAAAGTTTAGGTCAGAGGTTATCCACTTTATCCAAGGAAGGTGTTATCATCTACACTCTGAGAAGGTAATGTCAAAGGCCATCATGAAGGATCACTTCATCAACTTCAAGTCCTTCAAGTTCAAGTCCTTTCACCTAGCAAGTCCAAGAGAAATTTCTACTCCAATTCATGAAGTAAGCTTATATCATCCTTATCTACTATGCGAGAAGAAGAAACATTACAAAGTCAATCAAATGAGTTACAAGTACCATACATCCAATTGCAAGGAGTGAACCACCTTGAGGAAAAATAGTTCTCTTGAAGTTACTTGAAATGTCAAAAGGTTTAGCATCTCAAAGTAAGGTCAGAGGTGAGGTTAGAGGTGAAATGCGCCTTTAGACCATTCTGGCGCCTTGGATGAAGAACCTATATCTTGAGCCCAAGAGGTAAAATTTGCGCCTTAGTGGATTTGGAGAGTTACAGAGATTAGAGAAAAGTGCCTTGAAGACAGAGTTGTTCAAGGTGCATGTGTGATTTGGTCAAAAATAGGTGCCTAGAGTGAATAGGCTTTCATCCTGACTTAATACACTGCCTCCTTCTGACGATTTTTGGGGCAGCAGAAAACCTTTCACCACGGGAAAATGCCTCAGAGCTATAAAAAACTGAGAGAGGTTATTGTAGAGGCACTCTACGTGATCGCGTTGCCTCAGACGGAATGTTTCTAAGTGACATAGTTTTTGAGTAACATCTCGTCAAAGATTGCTACCTTTTTGCACTTTGGACTCTTCAGGGATATCGTCGGTACAATGTAGCTCTGATTGTTTCGACATATTTGGGTGAAAAATAGGACCATGCCTAGCGTAAATGTACCCATTCAGACGCGTTGGAACAATCAATTTGGTCGCATCAGGAGCAAGATGAAAGTTACACCCCTTTGCAACTTTACACTGCCTCCTTCTGACGATTTTTGGGGCAGCAGAAAACCTTTCACCACGGGCAAATGCCTCAGAGCTATAAAAAACTGAGAGAGATTATTGTAGAGGCACTCTACATGATCGTGTTACCTCAGACAGAATGTTTCTAAGTGATACAGCTTTTGAGTAACATCTCATCAAAGATTGCTACCTTTTTGCACTTTGGACTCTTCAGGGATATCGTCGGTACAATGTAGCTCCGACTATTTCGACACATTTGGGTGAAAAATAGGACCATGCCTAGCGTAAATGTACCCATTCAGATGCGTTGGAACAGTCAGTTTGGTCGCATCAGGAGCAGGACGAAAGTTACACCCCTTTGCAACTTTACACTGCCTCCTTCTGACGATTTTTGGGGCAGTAGAAAACCTTTCACCACGGGCAAATGCCTTAGAGCTATAAAAAACTGAGAGAGGTTATTGTAGAGGCACTCTACATGATAGCGTTGTCTCAGACGGAATGTTTCTAAGTGACACAGTTTTTGAGTAACATCTCGTCAAAGATTGTTGCCTTTTTGCACTTTGGACTCTTTAGGGATATCGTCGGTACAATGTAGCTCCGACTGTTTCGACATATTTGGGTGAAAAATAGGACCATGCCTAGTGTAAATGTACCCATTCAGATGTGTTGAAACAGTCAGTTTGGTCACATCAAGAGCAGGATGAAAGTTACGCCCCTTTGTAACTTTACACTGCCTTCTTTTGATGATTTTTTGGGGCAGCAGAAAACCTTTCACCATGGGCAAATGCCTTAGAGCTATAAAAAACTGAGAGAGGTTATTGTAGAGGCACTCTACATGATCACGTTGCCTTAGACAGAATGTTTCTAAGTGACACGGTTTTTGAGTAACATCTTGTCAAAGATTGCTGCCTTTTTGCACTTTAGACTCTTCAGGGATATCGTCAGTACAATGTAGCTCCGACTGTTTCGACATATTTGGGTGAAAAATAGGACCATACCTAGCGTAAATGTACCCATTTGGACGCATTGGAACAGTCAGTTTGGTCGCATCAGGAGAAAGACAAAAGTTACACCCCTTTGCAACTTTACACTGCCTCCTTCTGACGATTTTTAGGGCAGCAGAAAACCTTTCACCACGGGCAAATGCCTCAGAGCTATAAAAAACTGAGAGAGGTTATTGTAGAGGCACTCTATGTGATCGCGTTGCCTCAGATGGAATGTTTCTAAGTGACACAGTTTTTGAGTAACATCTTGTCAAAGATTGCTGCCTTTTTGCACTTTGGACTCTTCAGGGATATCATCGGTACAATGTAGCTCCAACTGTTTCGACATATTTGGGTGAAAAACAGGACCATGCCTAGCGTAAATGTACCCATTCGGACGTGTTGGAACAGTCAGTTTGGTCGCATCAGGAGCAAGATGAAAGTTACACCCCTTTGCAACTTTACACTGCCTCCTTCTGACGATTTTTGGGGCAGCAGAAAACCTTTCACCACGGGCAAATGCCTCAGAGCTATAAAAACTAAGAGAGGTTATTGTAGAGGCACTCTACATGATAGTGTTGCCTCAGATAGAATGTTTCTAAGTGACACGGTTTTTGAGTAACATCTCGTCAAAGATTGCTGCCTTTTTGCACTTTGGATTCTTCAGGGATATCGTCGGTACAATGTAGCTCCGACTGTTTCGACATATTTGGGTGAAAAATAGGACCATGCCTAGCGTAAATGTACCCATTCAGACACGTTGGAATAGTCAGTTTGGTCACATCAGGAGCAGGACGAAAGTTACACCCCTTTGCAACTTTACACTGCCTCCTTCTGACGATTTTTGGGGCAGCAGAAAACCTTTCACCACGGGCAAATGCCTCAGATCTATAAAAAACTGAGAGAGGTTATTGTAGAGGCACTCTATGTGATTGCGTTGCCTCAAACGGAATGTTTCTAAGTGACACAGTTTTCAAGTAACATCTCGTCAAAAATTGCAGCCTTTTTGCACTTTGGACTCTTCAGGGATGTCGTTGGTACAATGTAGCTCCGACTGTTTCGACATGTTTGGGTGAAAAATAGGACCATGCCTAGCGTAAATGTACCCATCCGAATGCGTTGGAATAGTCAGTTTGGTCACATCATGAGCAGGACACCAAAAATGTAAAAGTTGCTTTGTGCAACTTGACAACATTGACACTTTTTTGCAACATGACTCAAAGACTCAAACTAACCCCAAATGACTCAAAGTGACTTAAAATCACCTTGATTTGGTGCCCAATGTACATTATAGAGGTCAAGGTGCTCCTTATCATTCAAACATCTTAGATGAGCGCATAGGAAAGGAAAAAACTCTAAGTTTCATCATCATGAGCGCCTAATATCAAGAGACTTTAATGGCTCAAACCTTAGCATGGAGTCCTAAGGTGCATTTCATGTCTCCTTTCATCTAGTTTGGCACCCTTATGTAGATTTTTCAACTTGATTTGGCGCCCTATATGTGAAGGAAGATCTAAAGGCATGAAAGTGGATGTCATATTGCAAGAGTTTAGATCATCAAAATTGAAAGAAATAAGTCTATTAAGCTTGGGAGCCCTTGGTCTTCTTTTCATTCATTATGAGTGCCTTGGGAGAATGGTATATAGGTCATCATCATGATTGGGCGCCTGGATCCAGAGTGTTGGAGAGATCATCAAATGGTGTCTAGTAGGGTGAGTTATGAGTTTGGTCGCATCAGGAGCAAGACACCAAAAATGCATAACATGATGATGTAAAAATGTGTACATATGTGTAAAAATGCAGGAGGAAATAAAAAAAGACAAACCTTACAAATTAATGTGCATACTTACAACTCAATGTAACATAACTTTACAAAATCAATGTGAATACTTACAAATTAATCCAATGAACCATCCAGGTCTGCTCTACTCTTTATTGTGTCAAGTATTGCTTCATGGTCAGACTCACGCACCTTCCACAATATTTTGATCAAAGGTCTACCCTGATACTTTATCAAATGAACATTGGATGCCACGACAAGGTTTGAGTAATGAAGAATCTTTCGATGCATGTCAAAGTCCTGAAATAGCCAAATATTAACACTCTTATGTGGGTACCTTCTAAGCCATGTTCCAGTAATAACCACTGATCCTGTAGGGTATTTGATGTTTTCTCCATCTGTAACAGGGGCCTCCAATTTCTTTTTGGCCTCAACACAATGACATAAGTAATAATATGTTCCCTCTTCATTATCTTCATCTGCAATAACTGTATATACGTGCCCTACATTGATATGTGTAGCAAATTAGATGAAATTAGTCAACATTACAAAAACACTACAAAGTAAGATGACATTACCTGGTTGAACTAGATGAAATTAGATGCATATACGTGCCCTATATTACCTGGTTCAACTAAATCTGATATGTGGTCAAAGTCAACTGACGATTCCATCTGTGTTAGTTCCAGTGCCGTCGGGGGTCAATATGTGTCAAGTGGGCTAAGATAACTTAACTGCCATTCGTCAACCCACTCCTTTGACTCACACTCATCCCAGACTTGAATTGTACAGGAAGAACAAAAGCATGACATCTTTCGTGTATGGATACTCCATGAACCTGCAATCGAGCTTCTAAAAGAGTGCATCTCATTTGATCCTGTCAGTGTACAACAATCCTCATATGGTGCAATGTTAGTATCATCTATCAACCAAAAAAATCTACGAACTAAAGACTTACCTTCATTACCTAGACCCATGGAAGCATTACACCACTCGACAATCAATTTTGCATTTGTCAACTTTGCATTGTCTTTATACTTTAACTCTTCTCGTGCTATGGCTCTTTTGATACATGCTCCTGCACCATCATGCTCCCCCTTTCCATGCCTGGCCTCACAAAAGTTCCACATATGTTGAATACCTGTAAAATTATGCCTCCTACTCAGCCAATAGAAATTTCGTGAGTTCTTGAATTGTGACGCACAATTATTCGACCATATGATATGCTGACTGAACGATATGCCCCTTCTAGCCAAATCATTGTAGAACACCTGAAAGCAACCTTGCACGAACTCCGTAGAATGCATGCGATCATCACTAATATAGAAATTATACTCCCTTATGATCTTTCTATCATCCTCTGTACTATCATTCGCATGAATGAATGCGATGTGCACAAATATAGAAACCTGTGTGGAGTTGTAATATTGTGATTGCACCTCACGCTGTGGCTGTAGACTGTAGTTCTCTGCAAAGTCAACGACTGAAACAATGCTACCAACCGGAAATGTGTCCTTGCATAACTTGAATTGCAAGTCCAACCATCGAGCTCTATGGGCATGTCTTGCATACTCATACACTATGCTGTCACAAAATATAGGCATAAACTGATACACTGGAATCTTTTCAATAACTAATTCACACCTCTTTGCTTCTTTACCATCTTTTGTATTGTATGCCACTATTTTATACTTGCCAAACTCTACTAGTTCGTTTCCAACCGCATGTGTTATTTCCATATGTTCACATATTGGCAAATGTTGCAAGCCACCGCAACGATGACATGTGCCATCCAAGCATAATTTCTTGTAGAATATTTGACCTTCCTCTCTTTCACATAAAATTCTTGATATGAAGTCTCTTGAAGATGTTGGTGGGGCACATATGGCACAACCCTGCAAATCATTGTTAGTATGCATATCTAAACATATAGACCTATAAGCATCAAAATGGTTAGAAAATTCAATATGTAATCTACAACAACAAGTAGTGCATGTGTGATTTATCTTAACATAGAAAGGTTTTAGCATTTCAAAATATCTTTGACAAATTTTAATTTGAGGATACTTCTCTAGAAATTTACCATAAAACTGTGTTTGAGTCTCATCCAAAAAATGCTTTGGATGTGGCTCGCGGTTCTGACTACCGATTCTCCTTCTTACCACATCCCTTTGATTCAGAGATACCCTTGTGTAATTCTTCCAAAAGTCTTCAATTAGTGATCTCAATGCTTCAACAATTGGTTTATCTTTTCATGGTAGTCTCCCCGAGAATGCCCATAATTCATTGGCATTAGTGTCCTCAATTCTTTGGCGTCTTCCAACGGCTCTTGATAAAGTTTTCCTATTAATTCTCAATTCTTGACTTGTCTTTCTAATGAGACGAGATTTCCTCGTTTGACTACTTACTATAGTCGATGTAATCACACGCCATGTTGCATTACTATCTTTTGTGCGTGAGGTGTTACCCACACTCTCATACGCACTCATTAGATTCTTGACAATAGATTTTTCACCTGAAGCCTCTGATGTTCTCAACCCAAGAATCTTCATGATAGACCTATACTTTATACTTCGCATCATTTCAACGAATAGTTGACATCTTGCAGTCTCATTTAACTTTTCAAAGAACAATCTCCAAATCTTATTAGCATATCTTCTACAAGTGCGTTTTGGAATCTTACCTTCCATTGGCTACAAAATATTCTCATCAATATCAATCAAATACTTTGGCTTTCTATGCAAAATTCTAGGTGGTGTCAAGTTAGGTAAATTCATCTCAACATTAGGAATTTCATCAATACTTAAATGAGATGGGTTAGATGGCATACCTTCAATCGAAGATGGAATAGATGACATACCTTGAGGTTGAGGTGGGAACGATGGCGTACCTCCTTCATCACATGTGAGTGATGATGTACTCTCAACTTGAGATGTGGTAGATGGTGTCCCTACATGTTGACTTGCGGTAAAGGATGTGTCTCCAACTATGGTATTCAAATCTCTCGTACCATGAAGTTTTTGCATTCGTTCTCTTTGTGCCGCCAATACCATATCTCTTTGTGATGGTTGTGGTTCCTCTTCAATTGGTATGTCTTCATTTATCGTGTCCAATTTCCTCTTCTCACGAAGTTCCCTCATAGCCATTGCTTTCTTTGCATTCTTAGCTTCTATCTCTTCCTGTGTTGGTTTAATTCTTGATTGTTTCCTCGGCATGACGGAGAATTTGTTTGTAGCATGATAAAGAGACCAATATTAGTTCCTAAGAAATGAATACATGATAATAGTGGGATTGTAATTTTTTTATGTTGTAAGGATTTATTCTTGTATAGTTTGACATCATGGTATGAACTAAGGTTTGTTTATTACACATAATTATTAAAGAGCCCAAGTGTAGAAAATATACATGGCATCATGTGAGATTGTAGGTTGCTTTCTTGATTGGAAATGTGTCTATTTTAAACATGTATGATAAAGCATGATAAAGTAATTCAATCCGAAATAAGGAAAATGTAAAGAACATGCATGTAAAGACTTGACATACCTAAAAAATGAAGATTTGAATGGAGAGAGTACCCAATTATGTAGTGTTTTTATCTTCTTGCATCAAACTCCTCAACAATTTGAGTTTTTCACCACTTGCTTCCTTTTCAATGTTAAATTCTTAAAATTGAATCACAATTAACATTGCAATACTACAAAAATTGAAACTTGAATAGATATATATCAAACTTGGTTTGAAAACTATGTTATTTCCTCCTTCTCAAGTTGGCAAAGCAAAAAAGGTGGTGGAAAGATCATGCAAAGGTGGTACAATGTGTCAAATGTGCATATGAACTTCCGAATAGCATGAAAGCACTTCTTTTTTGTCGGAGCACGCGCAGAATCAGTAAGAAAACAGAGCATGTGGGCCTGGATCACGGGGGTAACCACTTTTTTACCGTTTCAATAGAAATACAAAACGCAAGTGCATTATAACGCGCTCGCGTTTTGTCCTGCTATAGATCCCTAATCCCTAAACCCTCAACTCTAATCCCTCGACCCTTAACCCTCAATGTCAAATCCTAATCCCTCAACCCTCAACCCTATCCCTAAACCCTCAACCCTCAATGTCAAATCCTAATCCCTCAACCCTATCCCTAAACCCTCAACCCTCAACGTCAAATCCTAATCCCTCAACCCTATCCCTAAACCCTCAACCCTCAACGTCAAATCCTAATCCCTCAACCCTAATCCGTCAACCCTCCAACCCTATCCCTAATCCTTACAACCCTCAACCCTAATCCCTCAACCCTTAACTCTGATCCATCAACCCTCAACACTATACCTTAAACCCTAATCCCTTCAACCTCAACCCTATCCGTAAACCCTTGACCCTCGAAGCTCAGCCCTCGACATCAAACCCTAATCCCTCAACCCTTAACTCTGATCCCTCATCTCTCAACCCTAATCCTAAACCCTCAACCCTCAACATCAAACCCTAATCCCTCAACCCTCAACCCTAATCTGTCATCCGTCATCCCTCAACTCTAATCCCTCATTCCTAAACCCTAAATGCTATCCCTATTCCTAGACCCTCAACAGGCTCGATACTATACCTTAAACCCTAATCCCTCTACCATCGACACTCTTATTTAACCCTAATCCCTTGACCATTAACCCTATCCCTCAACCTCAACCCTCAACCCTCAACCCTCAACTCTCAACATTAAACCCTAATTCATCAACCCTAAACCCTAATCCCTCAAACCTAAACCCTATCCCTAAACCATCAACCCTCAACACTATACCTTAAACCCTAATCCCTCAACCCTCAACCCTAAACCTTATCCCTAAACCCTAATCCCTCAACCCTCAACCCTAATCCCTCATCCCTCAACTCTAATCCCTCATCCCTAAACCTTAAATGCTATCCCTATTCCTAAACCCTCAACAGACTCAATACTATACCTTAAACTCTAATCCCTTATCCCTAAACCCTCCAACCCTATCCCTAATCCTTATACCCTCCACACTCTACTTTAACCCTAATTCCTCGACCCTCAACCCTATCCCTAAACCCTTGACCCTCGAACCTCAACCCTCAACCCTCAACATACAACCCTAATCCCTCAACCCTTAACTCTGATCCCTCAACCTTCAACCCTGATCCTAAACCCTAAACCCTCAATGCCAAATTCTAATCCCTCAACCCTTCACTCTAATCCCTCAACCCTAAACCCTCAACACTATACCTTAAACCCTAATCCCTCAACCCTAACCCTAAACCTTGTCCCTAAACCCTAATCCCTTAACCCTCAACCCTAATCTGTCATCTGTCATCCCTCAACTCTAATCCCTCATTCCTAAACCCTAAACGCTATCCCTATTCCTAGACCCTCAACAGGCTTGATACTATACCTTAAACCCTAATCCCTCTACCATCGACACTCTTATTTAACCCTAATCCCTTGACCATTAACCCTATCCCTCAACCTCAACCCTCAACCCTCAACCCTCAACTCTCAACATTAAACCCTAATTCATCAACCCTAAACCCTAATCCCTCAAACCTAAACCCTATCCCTAAACCATCAACCCTCAACACTATACCTTAAACCCTAATCCCTCAACCCTCAACCCTAAACCTTATCCCTAAACCCTAATCCCTCAACCCTCAACCCTAATCCCTCATCCCTCAACTCTAATCCCTCATCCCTAAACCCTAAATGCTATCCCTATTCCTAAACCCTCAACAAACTCGATACTATACCTTAAACTCTAATCCCTTATACCTAAACCCTCCAACCCTATCCCTAATCCTTATACCCTCCACACTCTACTTTAACCCTAATTCCTCGACCCTCAATCCTATCCCTAAACCCTTGACCCTCGAACCTCAACCCTCAACCCTCAACATACAACCCTAATCCCTCAACCCTTAACTCTGATCCATCGACCTTCAACCCTGATCCTAAACTCTAAACCCTCAACGCCAAATTCTAATCCCTCAACCCTTCACTCTAATCCCTCAACCCTAAACCCTCAACACTATACCTTAAACCCTAATCCCTCAACCCTAACCCTAAACCTTGTCCCTAAACCCTAATCCCTCAACCCTCAACCCTAATCTGTCATCTGTCATCCCTCAACTCTAATCCCTCATTCCTAAACCCTAAACGTTATCCCTATTCCTAGACCCTCAACAGGCTCGATACTATACCTTAAACCCTAATCCCTCTACCATTGACACTCTTATTTAACCCTAATCCCTTGACCATTAACCCTATCCCTCAACCTCAACCCTCAACCCTCAACCCTCAACTCTCAACATTAAACCCTAATTCATCAACCCTAAACCCTAATCCCTCAAACCTAAACCCTATCCCTAAACCATCAACCCTCAACACTATACCTTAAACCCTAATCCCTCAACCCTCAACCCTAAACCTTATCCCTAAACCCTAATCCCTCAACCCTCAACCCTAATCCCTCATCCCTCAACTCTAATCCCTCATCCCTAAACCCTAAATGCTATCCCTATTCCTAAACCCTCAACAGACTCGATACTATACCTTAAACTATAATCCCTTATCCCTAAACCCTCCAACCCTATCCCTAATCCTTATACCCTCCACACTCTACTTTAACCCTAATTGCTTGACCCTCAACCCTATCCCTAAACCCTTGACCCTCGAACCTCAACCCTCAACCCTCAACATACAACCCTAATCCCTCAACCCTTAACTCTGATCCCTCGACCTTCAACCCTGATCCTAAACCCTAAACCCTCAACACCAAATTCTAATCCCTCAACCCTTCACTCTAATCCCTCAACCCTAAACCCTATCCCTAAACCCTCAACACTATACCTTAAACCCTAATCCCTCAACCCTAACCCTAAACCTTGTCCCTAAACCCTAATCCCTCAACCCTCAACCCTAATCTGTCATCCGTCATCCCTCAACTCTAATCCCTCATTCCTAAACCCTAAACGCTGTCCCTATTCCTCGACCCTCAACAGGCTCGATACTATACCTTAAACCCTAATCCCTCTACCATCGACACTCTTATTTAACCCTAATCCCTTGACCATTAACCCTATCCCTCAACCTCAACCCTCAACCCTCAACTCTCAACATTAAACCCTAATTCATCAACCCTAAACCCTAATCCCTCAAACCTAAACCCTATCCCTAAACCATCAACCCTCAACACTATACCTTAAACCCTAATCCCTCAACCCTCAACCCTAAACCTTATCCCTAAACCCTAATCCCTCAACCCTCAACCCTAATCCCTCATCCCTCAACTCTAATCCCTCATCCCTAAACCCTAAATGCTATCCCTATTCCTAAACCCTCAACAAACTCGATACTATACCTTAAACTCTAATCCCTTATCCCTAAACCCTCCAACCCTATCCCTAATCCTTATACCCTCCACACTCTACTTTAACCCTAATCCCTTCAACCTCAACCCTATCCCTAAACCCTTGACCCTCGAACCTCAACCCTCAACCCTCGACGTCAAACCCTATTCCCTCAACCCTTAACTCTGATCCCTCATCTCTCAACCCTAACCCTAAACCCTAAACCCTCAACCCTCAACGTCAAATCCTAATCCCTCAACCCTAAACCCTATCCCTAAACTTTCAACACTATACCTTAAACCCTAATCCCTCAGCCCTCAACCCTAAACCTTATCCCTAAACCCTAATCCCTCAACCCTCAACCCTAATTTGTCATCCCTCAACTCTAATCCTTCATCCCTAAACCCTAAATGCTATCCCTATTCCTACACCCTCAACAGAATCGATACTATACCTTAAACCCTAATCCCTTATCCCTAAACCCTCCAACCCTATCCCTAATCCTTATACCCTCCACACTCTACTTTAACCCTAATTCCTTGACCCTCAACCCTATCCCTAAACCCTTGACCCTCGAACCTCAACCCTCAACCCTCAACGTCAAACCTTAATCCCTCAACCCTTAACTCTGATCCCTCGACCCTCAACACTATACGTTAAACCCTAATCCATATCCCTCAACCCTTAACCCTTAAAACTTAAACCCTATCCCTACACCCTCAACACTTGACACTATATCTTAAGCCTTAAACCCTCATCCCTAAAGCCTCAACCCTCAATCCTTAAACCTTCAACCCTAAACCCTATCCCTAATCCCTCTACCCTCGACACTCTAACCCTAACCTCGACATTAAATGCTAATTTGTCAACCCTAAACCCTAATCCTAAACCCTCAACCCTCAACCCTCAACACTATACCTTAAACCCTAATCCCTCAACCCTCAACCCTAAACCTTATCCCTAAACCCTAATCCCTCAACCCTCAACCTTAATCCATCATCCCTCAACTATAATCCCTCATCCCTAATCCCTAAATGCTATCCCTATTCCTAAACTCTCAACAGACTCGATACTATACCTTAAACCCTAATCCCTTATCCCTAAACCCTCCAACCCTGTCCCTAATCCTTACACCCTCCACACTCTACTTTAACCCTAATCCCTCGACCCTAAACCCTATCCCTAAACCCTATCCCTAAACCCTTGACCCTTGAACCTCAACCCTCAACCCTTAATGTCAAACCCTAATCCCTCAACCCTTAACTTTGATCCCTCGACCCTCAACCGTAATCTGTCATCCCTAAACCTTAAACGCTATCCCTATTCCTAGACCCTCAACGGGCTCGATACTATACCTTAAATGCTAATCCCTTATCCGTAAACCCTCCAACTCTATCCCTTATGCCTTAACCCTCATGATTAATAGCCTTGAATGTAAAAAAAATTGAGTGGGACATAACACGAGCGCGTTATAACGCGCTCGTGTTATGTCAAACATGGCAAAAGACACACTTGCGAGAAAGAAAAATGCAAGGCAAAACATAACGCGCTCGCGTTATTTCTTGCTTTGGGAATCCCAAGCCTTGGGCTTGGGATTTGCTTTGGATTTCCAACCCAAAGGCTTGGAGTGCCTTATGAACAGTCACAGACGTGTTTTTCTATATTCTTCAAAATTTCACATAATTTTGTTCGTGCTAACCCTCAGATTTGCACGTGTTTCAAGGTTGAACAAATCGAACACATGGGTAATGTTAGGCTTTCTCTTAGCTATTTGACAATGTGATTTTTTTCATATTTTAACAATGTTAAGCCTTTCATCTTTAATTTCTTTTGTTTGTGTGTCCGTTTTTAGGCAAAAACCACTGTTTGGTCTTTTTTTCATTGTAAAATAACTATTCATTCAAATTTCAAAAAAATTACATATTTAGAAACTAGACTCCATTCTACAAATACTAAAAAAATAAAAAAATGATTTGCAATTAGTTTTCAAAATTTATAGGGGTAGCACGGCTAAAATTCTATTTTTTAGGATGTGTCCACTTTAAAAATTAGTAGAAAATCAAATATTCATCAAAAAATTATCAGAAAAATCGAGCATAAACTACATGCTATTAGCTAATTTCTCACTGAAGCGATTTTAAAAATACCAAAAAAAAGTTGACCTTTTGAGGGAGCCACAAAACATGCTATGTTATGTTTTTTTGACAGAAACAACACCAATTTCTGTGGCTCCCTCTTTTGAACCCCTTAATCTATGCCATTTTCAAAACAAAATAGTAGTTTAGAAAGTAGACTCGGAGCACTACGAACATTGTTTTGGTTGCATCTCCAAATTTTGAGTGTAACTATGCTCAATTTCTCATCCAAGGCCAGTATTTCCTGATTTCAGAAAAAAAGTGGCCACTTAAGACCCCTTTTTGGCCCCCCATCTTCCTGCACTTACCCTATTAAGATTACTTACTCATTATCTTCAACACTTCCATAGGCAAATACAAAGCATCTAACTTAGTACAAACAAGCATCAAAACAAGAGCACAATTGACACCAATGATAACAATGATATGTTGACATCAATGACAACACCGATTAGGCACATACTTGCAACATTATCATATTCCAATACATTTACATGTAAGTGATTTCTATCCCACATACCCATTCACAGAGGTATACTACCTTCTAAATCATACATAGCCACTCACATATTGAAAAAAAACAATATATTCATTCTGTCAACATGCCTACTCACATGAGACATTTGAACAATTGCCATTATGATGAAGAAAAAGAATTCCATACTACTTGTTATCATCATTGGAAAATCAACAACACTAAACAAAAAGAAGGAGTTCAACATTAAGACTCAATAAAATATCAAATAAAATACATCAAGGTCGTCAACATGATCAACAACATAAAAGATAAGAAGATCATCGAAGATCAACAAGTTTTCAACACTAAATAATTGAAGATCATCACTCACAAAAGATTATCAACACTAAAATAAAAAATTCAACTTGATTACAACACTAAACCAAGAAGACTAGATGTCAAGTAGATCGTCATGATCTTGATAGAAGATTCAAAGATTAAGTAGTGCTAAATCATGATGATCAAAAACTAGTTCATTGAAAGTCAAAAGGATCATCAAAATTTTCATCACTAAGTCAAAAGGAACATCTCAATAGATATACTATTGTATCAACATAGAAAACAAGACTCTTAATTCAAAAGAGAATCAAATCTTAAAAGTAGACAACTAGACTTTTAAATCATGGAGAGTCAAATCTCAAAAATAAACAAAGCCGCTTCATTTCAATTGATTGAAATTGTTCAAGCAAGGACAGACTTCAATAATAGCTATAGAAGGTTTCCATCAATTAAATTAGTTGAGAAGATTACAACACTAGCCTTCAAGGTTTGACATTGAGAATGGAAGTCAACACTAGGTTGGCACAGTTTATCATTTGACCGACTCAGTCAACAATGAGTTCTTCAAAAATAGAACTAGATTTCAACATTATATCCTGAATGTAAAAGATCAACAGATCACCAAAGGTTATCAAGTTTCATCACCAACTAAATAATATGGTCAACAAGAAGGAATATACACACAACCACAAGAGATGATCAATTAAAAATAACACAACCATAACCATCAAGAAAGGTTTGTCAATTTTTGAAACATTGAATCAAGGAAGCTCATTGTCATTAAAGAAAGGGTGATAAGAAGATCTTTAATAACGTAGGGAAATCATTATGGTCCTGAAAAATAAGCAATAAAGTTAATAGTTCACCTCACTAATTCATGGATAAGTCAAATCATCATCACATGATATATCATTAAATTACCAAAAAGATCTTTTCAAGTTTTCTTAAGTAAAACTAAGTGTATTTTGCATAAAAGCACACTGCATAGCATTTAATGCTTAATAAGTTCCAACTAATAGGAACTGCAATTTCTCATTTTAAAATAAGGATAAGTAGAATCTCAAACTAGAAATTTTGTTCTCTTATCTAACTCAAGAGCATTTATTATTCCTAATTTATCATTGCATACTCATTTTTAGTATTAACCAATCATTACATATTCGATGTAATACTCACACATGATGTAAACACGCCTTTTTCACAATTCTATAGACAAGGTATGGATACAAGATTCAAGTGCATAATCACAGTGCACACAATATGAATAAATAACAATCGTGAATACATGAATCACATAGAGTAAGAATAGCCAAAATACTCCTAGTGTATTACACGCATCATTCATGAAAAACATATCACTCACAAAAATTATAAACTATACATCACTTGCATTAGTATAATTATAGTGAACATTACTCATTCATGTACAAGTATAATAAATATGATAAGTGCATTACTCACACCAATGCTCAAAATATAAAAAGTACATCACTCGTATTAGTTTATAATAAACATAATAAGCGCATCTCATGCACATTGTAATCATTACACAAGTGCATCATCTGTACAAAACATGAAACATGCACCATTGCACACATGCGTTACTTGCACAAGAAATGTATCATTCTTATATAGTATAAAAACATGAGTACTATTTCTAATAGCAATCAAACATATAGGACTCTTAAGAGCATCAATTATTCATGTCTTGACTATAAGACAGATAGAGATGACTTATCCAATCAACTCTTAATCCTAGGTCATCGGTGAAGACCCCAAAGGTATCTTAACATTACATCTTCAAAGATCGTATAGATTCTACTAGAATCATGCTCACATCTTGGTCAAGAAAAGCTGTTGCTAGAAAATTAGCTTGCCCATAGTTCATTAAAATTGTGGACACCCTTAAAACATCCATATTAGGCTCTTCTAAACCATCAACATCAACTCTATCTATTCCTTTGGTGATTGTTCTTTTCTTATTGGATTATTTTGAGGATTGATTTGATATACTTCTTTGTAGATCTCCTTTCCTTTATACCTTATCTTCTTTTAAAATCTGCGCATCCAACTTTTACATCTTTTCTCAAACCTTTCTCTATTGATCTATTCTACTTTTCACCTCATCATTAATGGGTTGTCATCATATCTTATTCATCTTGACTGCTCTATCTCATCATCCACTTCTTATTTCAGAATGGTCACCAATCTTTTCTTTTAGGGTAATCCCACAATAATGGGTTCCAAACTTGGGACAAAAAAAAATTGGGAGGGAGGGGGAAAAAATTTAACAGATACCTTTGTTTGAAGGTTTTTCTTTGAATGAAGGTACCTGCCAACAAAGATTACTGTGCAAAAATCTTCAATCAAAGATTTTTCTTCGAACGAAGGTCGTCTTCGAATGGAGGTTCTTGTCGATTGAAAAAACTATTAAAATAATACCTTTGAAACAAAGATAAACTTTGTTTGAAGGTGTTATTTTAATTTTTTTAATATATATGAGCCAACAAAACAAATTTGTTAGCTCATTTTTAGTGAAAGCGAAAACTTGAGCTTTGGAGATAAGGTGAAGGGCACTCAAGGTGGACCCAATAGACAACATAGAAGGATACGAGTATTCAAATGAAGATTTCAACATATTACTTGGCAAGCTTACAGTTTGCCATCATGAAAATGGTGGTGGACTGTTGTGTATTTTTTCCCTAAGAAAATTAGGGCTAATATGAAACCCTAATTTTGTTGAAACTCTATTTGTTTGTTCTGTAGAATTATAATCTGCTCGGTAAGCTTGCAGCCTGCTACCATGAAAATGGTAGTGGGCTATTGTTCTCTATTTTTTCCCTAAGAAAATTATGGCTAATACAAAACCCTAATTCTGTTGAAACTTTGTTTGTTTGTTCTATAGAATTATATAAGTTATGAACTGTTATCTTTTCCAGTAATACAACATTGTAGAAATGTTTTGGAGACAATTCTAACATAATATATCATGTAAATTGATATACCCTAATTTATAGATCTTCTTCAAAGTGTTCATGCCTCTCTAAAGCTCTCTAACACAAACCTGCCATCACTCTATGAACATGATCAAAATGAGTTAGGGCTTCCACAAGCTTAGCTTCGTGTGTCTTCCCTTGTCCATCGAAGTGATGTGACTTATGAGACCCAATGTCTTCATGCAACATATCATGATCATGCTTTCCCAAACCAATTCCTTCCTTGCCATCTTCTCCATGATGCCCATGTGCTAAGTCATCACCATGCTCGATATAACGATCTCCATCAAAATAGTAGCTAGAGTCTTCTACCTCATGATCTTCCTTAATGGCTGACCTAGGAAGTGAATGTATCGCTATGACCTCCTTGACCACCAAGGGATCATTCGATTCTTGCCAATTTAAATCAACCTTAGCAACCTCTCTTTGTTCACTACATAGCAATTTTTCTGAACCATCCTCCAATGTATGAATAATACCCATCTCAAAGACATCCAAATTATCATTGGATTCCCTTCCATTGTGATGCAAAGGTGATGAAGCAATGCTAGGATCAATAAAAGGAACAACAAATGAAATCATACCTTCTTGTAGCTAATCCAACCTTGTAGGTATGGTAATCTTTGTGATAGCATGTCCTTTTATCATGTGATCATTATGAAGTCTTAAGTATTCATCAATTGCAATGTGTGATACTTCTTTGCCCAAACTTTCATAATGGTTTGTAGGATGCAAATCGCCAACAAGTAAACCTTTCTCTTTCATGGTGGCATCTTCTTCAACCTTATCTTCATAGGGCTAAGGTGTACTTTTAGCTTTATCTTCTTTAGGGCTTGGAGACCAATCTTCAACATATGTAGACTAATTTATGTCCTCCTTATGATTATTTGTAGGCTGCAAGTCACAAGCAAGTGATCCTTCATCCTTCTCTAACCTTTCTCCATAGATGACTACCGATCAAATGTAGGCATATAGATCTTCCTTCCCTATATTTTCACCTTCATGAACCTTCAAGAAAAATCCAAAAGGAGTTTCTAACCTGAAATCAAGTGATGAAGCGTTGTACTCTTCAAAGATTTGAGTAGCCTCTTGATCATACAACTATCTATCTATTTCCTTCTTCAATTTATCTTGGCTTTGTCTAAATGATTCCATCTCTTTGTCTTCCATGATCAAACCCTCCAAGCTAGCAAGATCATGGCTCTAATACCACTGTAATATCCCAAAATGGGATATTTTGAACAATCTTGGATTTACGGGCTTTCCAAAATATCTAACTTAGGATTTCTTCTCAAACCCTCATTTTTTAATTTTCTGAACTCTAAATCAGACCTTAACAATCACATAGGGCAGCTAATAAAACATATAAAATCACCATAATTTCATCATAAACAAGAATATCAACCATATATGCTCGCATTTCACAATCAAATGAGCCACACATTTGATCCAAGTATCCAACACAAATGACTGAAATTAATTTAAGAAGTCTACTGCTACAAAAATTGAATATTACAAGTCTTCAAATACATCCAAAACATAGGGCAAACATGATAAACATGCCCAACCAAGTTCTACCCTAACCCTAAGGGTTATACATACCAAAATATTAGCAAAATGACCTTCAAAATGATGAGAAATCATCTACAATGAGTGTTGTTCCAATTAGGGCATCAAACCCTAAGTCTGCAACTCTCCAATGCAATGGAAATCAACTCCAAAGTGGTGTGCTTAGGTCTGAGATGTTCACTGCTCCAAATGATGATGACAATGATGCCACGAGATAACAACAAACATCAACAAATGATCCTCCAAAGGTGGCACTGAAGTAGTAGGGTCAAACCCTAGGTAAATTAGCACCAATCCGCAAATGAATCACCTCTAATCTAGTGCAAATCATGTTTTCTCTGCTGCTATGATAAATTTTTGCTCTTCTCAAACCCTAATCAACAACACAACTCCCAAATATGCAATTAATCTCCCTCCAAGAGGTAGCACTCCAATCTAGGGTAATTCTTCTCATAAATGATAATCTACCCACGCCAAAGAATGCCTCCAAAGATGATCTTGTAATGTTCCCATTTTTGGGTTCTCTAGTAGTGCAGTTGTTGTTGCCCTTTTGGGTTTGTGTCAGCATGTTTAGAAGGGTAAATTGGTGTTACTAGTGAGCTCTAATGGTTTATAGGAGTCATATGATGCTCTCAGATGTTATTTCCAACTTTTGGTTTGGGCTCCAAGATTCTTGGAGGGAGCAACTATTATAGTAAGTCAGTCGGTTGGCTCCGCTTATCATTATTCTTCATTGAGATCACTCCAGTGCAGTCAATTTTTTATTTCGATGCATTTTGGTAGTTCCCACAAAATGGGTGTATTCATTGTTTTAATTTAATTATTTTTCTAAGGTCACTAAATATTATTTAAAATATTTTAAAAGAAGCTTAGTGTTACACCTCATCGGAACTGGGATGGAATGTTTTAAATTATGGATGCATTAAACAGGGACCTTGTGTGTCACATTATCATTATTTTAATGAAAAGGTCTTTTTTGAAGCAAATGGGAGTTTAAATTAAAAAGTATCTTTCAGGGATAGAAATATTTTAAAAGTAAAATAGAGCACTTTTTTGGAGTAATAAGGATAATTTATTTATAAAGTGATTTTAAATTATATTTTACCCAAAGTTTCAATATGTACTTATAAAAGGGAAGTTTGGGAAAAAGAGCTCATTATTCTTGACTTAATATTTCATGGGAGTTTTCCTTAAGAGTTGGAACTTGCAGGTTCAGCAAACCCTAGGATGAAAACCCTTGGGTCTTTGTCTTTGTGGACGAAAACCCACTTGGTCAATCCTTGGCGGATTCACACAGAGTTTGCAGGTGCACTTATTTGGCTCAAATTTTAATGGTTTGGAGCAGAGAATGTATATCCATATTTGTAGATTGTGTGTGTTTTGGTTTACAGAGGGTTTTGATGGTAAATTTGTGAGGATTGTTTGCAATTACAAATTTGAGGGCTTCTTGAAGATTTTACCTGAAGTGTTATAGAGATTTGGTGCTAGGGTTTATACCAGCTTAAGCAAGGGTTTTAAACCCTATATTTATCCATCCATACCATTTGTCATATGTATGTTGGACCTACAAGTTTACTAGAAGAGGCAATTCCATAAGAGATTTTAATATTTGTTCTAAAGTTTAAAATCTTATCAAACCCACTATTTCATCTCCTAAAATTGGCACGTAGCTTGTAGAATTCCCTTTGTTGATATGGATAGGTGGTGGGGTCCATTTTCCACCTAGAGCTACATTTTAAACACTTAATTTGAAGGATTTGAGTGATTGTGCAAGGCTAGGAAAGGAAATAGTTACACTTTTTTGGGAGATATGGGAGCCTTTAGGAAATGTGTGGGAACCTTGAAGGAGATCATGAGGTTTGCAAGTAGAATGTGGAGTTTAGAAGTGAGCACCAATCTCAATGCTTAGATTTCTATGCCCAATATTAGTTGCAACCATTGTGGAAGAGGATATTCCATGTTATAGTGTTTATGATCATTTCTAAGCTGGCCGCCCAGTTTGAGAAGAATTTCTAGAATGTATACTTGTTGTTGGGAAAGTATTGATGTTGTAATAGAGTTGTTGAAGTTAAAGAAATCTTTCTTGAAGTTGTAAACATTTGTTCATCAACATATAATCCTATGCAAGTGGTATTGGCTTCATATTAGAAGGTTAGAACTCTTGGGCAAATAATATTTTTATATTTCTGAGTTTTATCAACATATTGTATTGCTTTCATATGTGTTTCCATGTTAATGGACAACAAGAAACTATTTGACAAAATGCCTCTACATTATCTATGTTTGGTAATAAATTTGTATACAAAATATCATCTAAACTCCATAAACAAAGTTTGACAAAATGCCTCTACATTATCTATGTGTCTAGTAATAAATTTGTATACAAAATATCATCTAAAATCCGTAAACAAAGTGTCCAACATCAACATGCTTAGAAATTACAGTTGATGAGTTTAATGAAAAGTGTTTGAGGAAATGTCAAGACACTAAAAATTAGAAAATTCAGGGTAGAATTGAGGGTGGACATTACAGATCTCCAATCTGATTTGTCATCCTACTTCTCTTCTTCACAAAATACCAATGAAGCACAAATGAACTCCCGTCACAAAATCCTCAAAATGAAAGAGCTAGGGTTTCATCCAACTCCTCCTAGGAACTCAAGGTTTTGGTCTTAAGCTCCTACTCCAAGAGATAACTCCAAGTGTGAATGAATGAAAGTTGAATGATCCTTTGAATGTTACAATCCACCTTGTATATATACATGTTCTCATTCCTTTAAATGTTGGCCGACCCAAGCATCATTTATAACTTATTTTCAACTTTAGGACTAAACTCATAGAGTTCTAGGTACCCAACTCCCTAGGGCCGACCTAGAAAGGGATTTTTCCCGTATAATAAAAATTTGACTTTCCTTCGTCACTTAGGCTGACTAGCCTCAAGAACCAATTCATCTTGAAGATATGAATTTTGTTTTCCTTATTTCTTCCAAGCCAACTCAAGTGCCAAGGAAAACATATTATTTTATTATTTGTTTCTTCTGCCAAGGTCATCCAAATCGATGAAGCATCAAATGAGATCCCACAAAGATAGTACATACAGGAGACTAGATTATTATATCTTATCCTTCTTTCAGTGTGCATGAAGTCATTCATCAAGGAAATCTACCATAAGTACTTAACCTCATGGAAAGAGAAACATATAAAGTGAAAGACACATAACAATCTCCCTGGAAAATATGACGAGTCATCTCTAAAATCCTCAATTCTTCGCCCAAGAATCCTTGAAGTGTGAAACCTATCCCAACTGATCTCTAAATGTGACCACTCAAAAAAATGGGGACATTACAAATGCTCCTCAAATATGCACCTAACTTACTAAATGTGTGTAATTCTCCATCACATCCTTGTTGTCCCATGCTGATATACAATGAAAAATCCTCATATATGTCCTCATGTAATGTTGTCCATAATTATCATATACTTGGCTGTGATTTGATGTGGTAGTGTGTATTTGAGTGCTTTCATAGTGACTTGCTTCCCTTCATGTTGGAAACTCAACTCCATAGCTTGCAAATCTTGGATGACTCTTTGTAGTGAATGTAGCCATTGCATACCAAGTACAATATCATTATCCTTCAAGTCAAGAACATAGAAGTCATCACAAAGTGTATACTCACCAAATAGAATGTTAAGTTTGTTCACTGTCTTCTTGCAAGGAATAGTGAGGCAACCTGCTATAGTCACATCAAAGCCGTCAAAATCATCACAATACAAACATATTTTGTTCACCAAACCTTCATCAATGTAGTTATATGTAGCTCCATTATCAAGAAGTGCCATGACCTTGCATCCAAACAATGTGCCTTCAAATAGAAATGGATTATACTTTGGAGCTCCTAAAAGATAAGAGATTCTAGTTCCCTTATTACCATAACTTACAATGTTTGGTGTTGGCTATCCATGTTCAATTTCTAAACTAGCATAATCATCCACATCATCAATTACCTCTATGTAATGCACCTTACCTTTTCCAAGACACCTATGACCTGGTTCCCAAGGTTCTTTGCAAGAAAAACATAACTTTTTTCTGCGAAGATCATTCTTTGTCTCAAAATCCATCTTTGATGTACCTTTAATTTTTATAGGAGTGGGTTGCTCATGAAATTGTTGATCTGAATTTCCATTCTTCTTCTTTTGGGGTTGAAATGGAGGAGTAGTGCCTAAGTCAAGTGCAATCTCAATAGACTCATCAAGCATACTTGTCTTATGAACCTTCACCAAACCTCTCAACCTATCATTCAGTCGCTCAACAAAGAGTATAGTCACTCTCATCTTTGACATATCAAGAACCATAACTATGATCTTTTGATACTCATTGACATAGGAGTCCACTCTACCAACCTGTTTCAACTAAGTCAAATCCCTGTAGTAGCCTTCCACATCTTTCCTGCCAAATTTGGTAATGAGTTTTTGTGTGAACTCATCATATGAAGTGATCATGCCATGATGTTGTGAGACCAGTCCATGATGCCACCAATCATGTACACTAAACCCTCAAGATGCATAGTAGAAAAATGAACAGCCTTTTCCTCACTCATTGGTTTGAGTGTGAGGAAAGTATCAATCTTATGTACCCATGCCCTAGCACTTGTTTTATCGCTGCCATCAAAGTTTAGAAGACGAATTTTGTTCAATGCATCTTTGTACTCCTTGAGTTGCTTTGTTTGTCTTCGAGGTCTTTTCTCCACCCTTTCTCTTCACTAATCCTTCCTTTTATTCATGTAGTTATTGAAGTTTAGGTGATCTTTGACATTGTCAGGAAGTGCATCATACTCCTCAACTATAGTGATCAACTCCTCTGCTAATGGTGGCTCCCCATCCTTGATTATCTCTTCCTCTACCTCTTATTCTCTTGGAATAAATGTGGGCTGCAATGGTCTATTAGTTGTAGCAGTGCATGTTCTTTTAGCGCAAGGTGAACTAATCACGCTACCTTCACCTGTAGGGATTGGATTGACTCTCATTTTAGTCAATGTTTGAGTCATAAATTGCATCATCTGCTATTGGCCTGCTACCATTCGATCTATATTATCATTTGTTTGTTGTTGTCCCCTTGCAATCTCCCTTAGATAATCACCAACATTCCTATCATCCCTTAGAGGACTACCAACTCTTCAAGTATCCATATTTTCTTAATTTGTACCTGCAATAGGGACCTCTTCCTCTTGATTATTTTATTGTCATGTTCTTCTACTATAATAGTACTTGTGTGGATCAATTTCAAGAGCTTGCATATGAAGATTCTAACCCAATAGGCTAGCAAGATCCAAGCTCTAATACCACTATAAAAACCATGTCTAGAACTAAACTAAAAATTTACTTGCTGGCCTGAAATTTCTGATTTGTTTTCTGGATGTTTCACTTAGCTTTTTGAAATTTTGTTTTCACACGCATGTTTGATATGATATGAAGATTGAAAGGTTGCAATATGACATTCATATAATATCAAATGAAGACTAAAATGAATTAAACTAGTTCACACACACATCCAAAAATAATATATAACATAATAGAACATACCTGAGTGAAAGCTTGGCCACTTTATTGAAAAGATATTGGTTGATTGCAAATAGTGATGGTTTGATTTTTGTTTCAGACTTACATATGCAAGCAAATATCATAAAAACATGATCCAAATCATTAAATAATGATGCAACAATGATCTAATGGTGTCTACTTTTGCTGGCCACCTTAGAAATGATCAACATGGATGAAGAAATGAAGATAATCCAACATAAAGGGACTAATTTGAAATTTGTAGGTGTTGATATGAATTCTGAAGCACAAACCCTAGCCAAAACAAGTTGGAAACTCCTCCAAACCCTAGCCAAATGAACCCAAATTGAAGTGCTCTGATCCTAGGATGAAAATATGACAATCCCACATCAAGTTGTGGTTGGAAACACTCTAATCTGAGCTTTGATATGATATCTCAGCAGTTTGATAGGAATTTTTGAATACAAAACAATTGATTTCGCCAATAATGAAACCTCCAAAATATGTACAATCATCAACACAACATGATCATGAATGCAAATAGTGAAATCACACTCCAAATGCCTTCAAATCTGAATATGTATGCCTTCAAACATGCAAGATGTCTTCAAACCCTAGGTGATCGTGCAGACTCCATTGAAACCCTAGTTGTTTGAAGCCTTTATCTCCATGAAAAACCTAAAATATGCTCAATAATGGATCCTAGGTGAATCCATCTCTTAAAGTGGGATGGTTTTTCAACCAAATCACTATAATCCAAGGGTTTTCATCCTTAGATATCACTGAAATGAAGTTACAGCCAAGAGAAAATCTCCAAAGAGTGAAAAGGCCAAATGATTCAATGATGCCAAATGACTCCAAATGACCTCCTTTTATCCTTTTCACCTTGGGTGCCCAATTACAACAAAATATAATGATTTTTGGAGTCCGCCGCCATAATAAAATATTATTATTTTATTTTCTTTTAATTTTCCCAAATTTAGATGACTAGGAGAGAGAAAATAAAAAAATATTAATATTTTATTCTTTTCTCCTTTTGGGCGATAACTTGGGAGGAAAAAGATAATATTTTAATAATAAAATATTATTTTATTATTTTTCATCTCATTTTCTTTTTTTTTTTCACCTTTTTCAAATTTTTTCATTTTTCCAATCTCCCAAATGGGACATTTTCCCTCTTGGCTAAATGTTTTATTATTTTTGACTTTTTGAAAAATATTATAAAAATACCAAAAGTCTTTTTACAACTTTGTTTCATCATAGAAAAATAGTTGAAGCCATAAAATTCAACATTCCATTCTCCAAGCCTCAACAACATTCTCTTTTCCAAGCCTTGCTAAAAAAGGAGACATTACATTCCTAGTAATCTGTAAATCCCATTCGAATAGGGATGCCTTGCTCAAGGGAGGTCCATGGTTTTGGGACAAGGATTTTTTTGGGTCTAAAATGGTGGTCTCTAGGTTTTAATACCCTCACATAATCTTTTCCCATTTCTTCAATTTGGGCGAGGCTTCCAAGCCTCTCTCTTCAATTTTCCAATGATGAACGTTTGTCCTCCATTGGAAAGTCTTTGGAGAATATTTTTTGTGCCACATGTGAATCAAGGGGTAAATCATTTTACCTTTGCAAGGATTCTTGTTGGTTTTGATCTATCCAAACAATTACCGGAAGAAATTTGTTAGTTGGCATTAGGGCTTGGAAGCAACAATTTGGTTACAAAGGGATCATGTTTAGATGTAGAGCCTGCTATGCCATAGGACACGTGGCTACAAAATGTCCAAAGTCTTCTCACTATGTTCATCGTTTTGCCTCATCAAGGTAGGTTGCTTGGTGGAAAGGGGGTGAGCTGTGACACTTGTTGATCAATTCCAACAATGAGGAGGATGATCTTTTAGAGGCCTCTGTAGATAGTGCCTCCTTAGCTTCCTTAGTTTCACCTTTGACTTCCTCTCTCAAGGTTTGCTTCCTCTCCTCCTGAAGGAATTTATACCCTTTTACAAATGGGGGATCCTCTTCTTTTGCAATTGTCAATGGGAGTACCCCTTTTGGAACTTTAGGGACAAAGATTCCTTCATTTAAAAACTCTTTAAGAAATTCTAATACTTGGATCATGTTGGAAAAAAAAAGAAGAAGATGCCCTTGACTAAAGGCATACAAGTCAACAGGAAGATGACTCTATGTTCTCATATTAAAGAGGGCTAGATTGGTATAATTTCCTATCTTGAAGTTTCCATTTCCCTCTCATGTTATTTTATTGGGAACTTTTTGTTCAGCTTTCCTCTTTCCAAGAACCGATCTTTTTCTCCCTTGTTAAGGGCTTGAAGCACTATACTTTTGATGGTTTACTTAATGGAAAAGGGCCCCTTGCCGCACGTTAACAAATTAAAAAAATAACAAGAAATAATATAGTTTTAATATAAATAAAATATTTGATGGCGGGAAAAGGGTGGTATTACGGAACACCCTCAATATGAGACATGGCAATGGTGGCATTTTATCACAATTCCTTAGAACCTATGTGAGTTTCTCAAGCAATATAGATGGATGCTAATGTGTCCCTGGTCTCCAAGAAGCAAGAGATTGTGTTTTTGGGCGAGATCTCTGACATATGGTTCAAAAAAGTCTTTAGAAGCTAAACAATGGTTGTCTTGCATGCAATTAAGATGGTGTTACGTGAAGAATTCCTTTCACACAACGCATCAATACAAGGTAAATTTTGATTTGGCCTCCATGTTTGTGGGTATTTTGTTGGATATGGAAGAATATATTGGGCTTGTCCACTTGTTTGCCAAAGCCCAAGAAGGGGTTCCTTGGTGGCTTGGAGGAAACTCTGGGCTATGTTACTTTGTTAGTTAGACTGCTATGCACAGACTTGGCTCCCTTAGTGACTACTAGCTTTTTGGATGGAATAAGGGTACCCTTCCTTATCACCAATGATGCCCAAGCTGAGAAGGAGCACATAAACCTGATGAACAAGGTGTTAGCATTCCTCAAATTTGTGGTTAGGCTAGTAAATGTGGGTGAGATAGGTAGGAGTTTTGCATTTGAAGATGAATTTGATTCCAACATCAAATAGTATGTTCACCATGCAGCTCCGTGCAGGATAATACTTGGAATATAAAACTAGTGTGACATGATTTTTGTCCCTTTTTGTGATCTTTTTGTAGGGGAGGTTGAGCCCCAGTCATACATGTGTTGGGCACATGGACTGATGAAGCCCAATGCAACGGCTTTAACTCCTTGTCTACTTTATTGTATAACCATCTATTTGCATAGAGCCAATCTTGGCTTGTAACTGATTCTATTATCTGGGTCGCTGATTCAGATGTTGCTAAGACAGTTGGTAGGAGTTTTTGTAAAAGTCTTTTAGACTGCTAAGTACAGGCTATTGTTTAAAAACATATACAGAGAAGAATGTATGAAGTGAATACTGAGATGTATCAACAATGAATAAATTGAATCCCCTTCTTTGTGGATGTAGTCATTCAATATGGTGAACCACATTAATGATCTTGTGTTCTCTGTGACTTGATTACATTGTCATTCTGTTTGAGTATTTTTACTTTTCATTTTGCTGCTACTATGTTTTCTAGTTCTATATATATTTTTGTTTCTTGTATTTACAATTGGTATCAGAGCTCTGTGTGAAGCGTGGTCTAGGAGATAGCCTATGAAGACATTTAAAACTAGTGAAGAATTCAAAATGGAAGATCAAGAAATTTACAAGCCAAAACTTTGGTCTTTGGAAGGTGCAAATGGAGTCACTTCTTATCAAATAGGACTTATCACTTGCCTTGGTGGGGAATACAAAAGGGAAAGGCTCTATGTCAGATGAAGATTGGGAAACAATGGATAAAAGGGCCAGGGCAACCATTTTCCTCTCGCTATCCAATGATGTGTTGTTCAATGTATCCACCAAAAATACAACGAAAGAACTTTGGGATAAGCTCTCTAGCTTGTATGAGATTGCATCGGCCTTCAATAAGGTATTTATTATGAAAAAGTTGTATAATTTGAAAATGAGAGGAGGAGGGGTTATGTCAAACCATTTGAATGAATTTAATACCCTTGTTACTCAATTAACCTTGGTGGGAATCAAGTTAGATGACGAGATTAAAGAAATTTTGCTGTTGTGTTCATTACCCAATAGCTGGGAAGGTGTAGTAATGGCAGTGATCTCATCAGTGGCTTCCAAAAGTAAAATCAGTTTTGATGACATTACAGCCACCCTTCTTAGCGAAGATATGAGAAGAAAAAACCATGAACCCTCTTCCGGTGATGCTCTAACAGTGGTGAGTACAAGTAATAGAGTTAGAAGCCAAGAAAGAGGTAGATACAACAACTAGAGAAGATCAAAATCTGGTCCGCGATCGAAGTCTATGGGTTGAACCAGTGCTTATTGGTTTTGTGGAAAACCCAGACACACTAAGAAGAATTGCTAGAACTACAAGAAAGCTCAAGAAAAAGTGAGCACAAATAATGAAGCAAACACTACTTGTGATAGTATTTTGGTCCTATCAGCTGGTGACGCAGATGCAGATTTGTGGGTACTTGATTCTAGCACCCCATTTAATGTCACTTCATGTTGGAAATCTTTTACAAATTTCCATGGAGGCACATTCGGTAAGGTGTTTCTTGGTGACAATAAAGAATGTGACATTTTAGGCAAAGGTGATGTAACATTGCATTTGAAAAATGGAGTTAAATTAACTTTGACGGATGTTAGATATGTTCCCATGTTAAAAAGGAATTTAATTTCAGTTAGTCAGCTTATAGCACATGGCTGCAATGTTAAATTTTCTCTCGATTCATGGAAAATAACAAAGGGGGTTCTACTACTGGCAAGAGGAAAGAAGCAAAGTAATCTTTATATTTTAGAATGTCTTGGTGAAGTGGGAGCTGCCTTGCCGGCTATCGATAGTGGGTTTGAAATATGGCATAAAAGGCTCATTCATATGAGCCAAAAAGGATTATAGATTATGCTTCAACGCAATCAGCTACCAGGCCTCACCTCCACTAATTTGGAATTATGCGAACATTGCCTTTACAGAAAATAGACATGAAGCAGCTTCTTGAGAATGGGACATGATCAGAAAACTACTCCATTGGAACTTGTTCATTCTAACGTATTTGGTCCCACTGAGGTAACTTCTTTTGGTGGTGCTAACTATTTTGTTACATTCCTTGATGACTACACTTGAAAAGTCTGGATTTATATGTTGAATAGAAAATCAGAGGTATTTTCAAAATTTAAGATTTTTAAGGCTACTGTTGAAAATTAGATTGGGCATAAAATTAAATGCCTACTAATAGACAATGGTGGAGAATATTACTCTTCGAAGTTTGACACATTTTGTGCAGATCATGGTATTTAATGGACAGAGATAGTCCCTTATACACCTCAGGAGAATGGTGCAGCTAAGAGACTAAATCACACGATTCCTGAGAGAGCTAGGTGTATGCTCTCGAATGCCAGACTAGGAAAAGAGTTTTGGGCAGAGGCTTGCAATACAGTAGTTTATTTGATAAACTGAGCTCCTTCATCTAGGCTTGATTTGAGGAGTGATAGTTGGGTAAATGAATTTCATATAATCATCTTCTGGTATTTGGCTGTGAAGCTTTTGTACACATTTCGAAAGAACATAGAACAAAGTTAGATTTCAAGTCAAAAAGGTGTATTTTTCTCAGCTATCATGAAGATCAATTAGGCTTTCGTCTTTGGGATCCACTTGTGAAGAACATCAATCGTAGTCAAGATGTTGTTTTCGATGAGAAGAATTTTCTAGGTTTGCAACCTCTCATTTCACCTCTGAAAGAATATGTTGATGTGGACTTGTTTGATAATGGCACGGTAAAGCAATCCACCATTTCTTTCTCTCAGCCACTAGTTACATCTGCACATTATTACACCACAGAGGCCCCTATTTTTACTAGTACTTTGCCTTTGGTTGGATGCACATTTCCTACATAACCCTCAATTCGATTGTTTCTATGCAGCCCTCACACATATCAGTGTTGCCTTTCACATATGATACGCAGCATATTGAGCCAAGTTTGTAGCCTTGGATTGGACCCCAAATTAGAACGTAGTCTATAAGTCATGTGTTGCCTCCACAAGATGAATCACAACCCCCTATGGATGAATTTCTTTTCTCTAATCCTGATACCCACCCCTCCTCTTACCATACGCAACCAATGGATTTTTCAGCACTGCCAAACCCACAAGAAATTGTTGTTTGTTCGCAGCCTTTAAGTGGCTCCTTAAATCCCATACAACCTCCTAATATCTAATCACTACCATCTACAAGTCATACATAGCTAGTTGACATAGCAAATCATTTGTCTAGAATGGAACAGGGAAGACAGGGCACTATAAGTGCACAAGACAGTGTGCAGAGATAGGGGAGTTTGCAAAATGGTCATCTACAAACTAAGATTGATGATGTTCAAACCTTACTACAAAGACTTCATCTGGACACAAATTTGCATCCATAGCAAGGACCTCAACTGAGATGGTCTACACGTGAGAAGAGGCGACCTGCAAAATATGATGACTACGAGTTATTGCTCTCTAATTAGGCAGAGCCGGCAACATTTAAACAAGCATGCAAGGATGAGAATTCAGTCAAATGGATGGTAGCCATGAATGAAGAAATGGAGTCGCTAAGAGTTAATAACACTTGGGATTTGGTTCCTCTTCCACCAAATCGAAAGCCTCTCAAGAAAAAATAGATTTATCAGTTGAAAGCGGAAGATATAGGGGGTAAAAGGTACTAGGCCAGATTAGTGGTCAAAGGCTTTGATCAAAAAAAAGGTATTGATTTTAATGAGATTTTCTCACCAGTTGTAAAAATGAATACAATTCGTGCAGTGTTGGGTTTGGTAGCCATTTGGGACCTACAACTTGAGCAACTCGATGTGAAAACAACATTTCTACATGGAGACATTGATGAGGATTTATACATGGAGTAGCTTGAAGGCTTTTCTCAACCAGGTCAGGAGCATCTTTTTTGCAAGTTGAAGCAGAGTTTGTATGGGCTGAAGCAATCCCCAAGACAATGGTACCTAAAATTTGACCACTTCATGACTGATAACAACTTTATTCGTTGTGAATCAGACCCTTGTGTTTACTACAAGAGGCTTAATACCGATGAGTTTGTCATCCTTTTGTTGTATGTTGATGATATGTTAGTTGCTGGTACTAGTGTTAAGATTATTGCTCAGCTGAAGCAACAATTGGCTCTTTGTTTTGCCATGAAAGACCTAGGACCAGACAAAAGAATTCTTGGGATGCAAATATTTAGAAATAGAAATAAAAGAGAACTCAAATTATCCCAAGAAAAATATATTGCCAAAGTGTTGGACAGATTTAATATGTCTCATTCCAAATCGGTATCTACTCCTTTGGCTAATCATTTTCAATTATCTTCAGCTATGTCTCTGAAAAATTAGGAAGAGGAAGAGTAAATGAGGACCATTCCATATACATTTGCAGTCGGTAGTCTAATGTATGCAATGGTGTGTACTCATCCAGACATAGCTCATGTAGTGGTAGTTGTGAGCAGATTGATTAGTCATTTGGGGAAATTACACTGGCAAGCAGTTTAGTGGATTCTACGCTACTTCAAAGGTACCTCACATTATTGTTTATGTTTTGGAGGTACTGACATTCAACTTCGTGGTTATGTTGAGGGCAGACACAAAAAGATGGGGGGCCAAAAAGTGGCCAAAATTATTAAAACTTTTTAAAAATCCATAATGCGAGCACGTTATTGTTTTCTTTGCATTTTTTTTCTTTTTTGCAAAAGTTTGCCCAATGTTTGTCAAGTTTGAGGTTGTTTATTGAATGTTTTATGTTCAAGTTTGTTAAGTATGTTTGATGTATGTATGTTTGTATATATATTTGTATTTATGTATGTATGTATGTATGCCAAATTGTATGTATGCTTGTATGTATGTATGTATGTATGCCTATATGTATGAATGTATGTATGCATGCTTGTATGTATGTATGTATGTATGTATGTATGTATGTATGCTTGTATGTATGTATGTATGGTTGTATGTATGTATGTATGTATGTATGCATGTTTGTATGTATGGTTGTATGTATCTATGTATGCTTGTATGTATGTATGTATGTATGTATGTATGTATGTATGTATGAATGCTTTTATCTATGTGTGTATGTATGTATGTATGTATGTATGTATGTAAGGGTTTTGGGTTTAGGCTATATAAGGACCTAAGCCTATATAGTTTTTAGGGTTAAGGGTTGAGGTTTTTGGGTTTAGGGTTTAAGGTATAAGGTTGACGGTTGAGGGATTAGGGCTTAAGTAATAGGTAGAGGGTTGAGGGTTGAGGGTTATTGTTGAGGGATAATATTCAGCTTGTTGAGTGTATAAGATTAAGTGTGTAAGGTATAGGGATTAGGGTTCAGAATATTAGGAACTTAGGGTTTATGATATGGATTGATTGTATAAGGGTGAGATTATAGGGTATAGGGATGAGGGTTTGTGGGTGTAGGTTTCAGGGTTTAAAGTATAGGGTTGAGGAATGATGGATTAGGGCTTAAATATATGGTTGAGGGTATAGGGTAGAGGGTTGAGAGTTTATAGTTGAGGGATAATGTTCAAGGTTGAGTGTCTAAGATATAGAGTATAGGGTTTAAGTTTGAGGACCTATAAGGCATATGGATGAGGGTTGAGGGTTTAGGGAATAACAATAGGGTTGAGGGTATATGGTATAGGGTAGAGGTTTGAAGGTTGAGGGATAATGTTTAAGGTTGAGTGTCCAAGGTTAAGTGTATAGGATATAGGGTTTAAGGGTATCTAGGGGTTGAGAATTTATGGTTTAAGGGTTTAAGGTTTGAGGGATTAAGGGTTTAAGGGTCAAGGGTTTAAAGGTTGAAGGATTACGGTTTAAGGCATAGTGTCGAGGGTAGAGGGTTTAGGGATAGGGTTTAGGGTTGAAGGTTTAAGGGATGAGGGTTGAGGCTTTAGGGATGAGGGTTAAGGGATTAGGGTTTAAGGTATAGTGTCGAGGGTAGAGGGTTTAAGGTATAGTGTCGAGGGTAGAGGGTTTAGGGATAGGGTTTAGGGTTTAAGGTTTAAGGGTTGAGGGTTGAGGCTTTAGGGATAGGGTTTAGGGTTTAGGGTTAATGGATTAGGGTTTAAGTTATAATGCTGAGGGTTAAGGGTTTAGGGATAGGGTTTAGGATTTAAGTTTTAAGGGTTGAGGATTTAGGGATAGGGTTTAGGGTTTAAGGTTAAATGAGAGACCTATATGGCTAAGGACGGATGGAGAGGTAGACAAGGAGTGACTGAGAAACTTAGAGAGGGGAGAGGTAGAGGTGAGGGGGAGACATAAGTGAGAGATAGAGAGGGGAGGGGAGAGATAGAATAAAATGAGAGTGAATTTGACAACTTGAGGGAAAGATGGGTAAGGAGGAGGGAGAGAGGTGGGGAGGAAGGGAAATATCTAGAGAGCCCTGAGAGATATATAAGAAAGAGACCTACAACCTAGGGAGAGAGGGGTGAGAGAGATAGGGGAGAGATGGGAGTGAGGCAGATAGGGGATGAGAGGGGTGGATAAGGGTTGAGGTTTAAGGGTCAAGGGTTTAGGGTTTAAGGGTTGAGGGTTTAAGGGTTGAGGTATTAAGGGTCTAAGGGTTGAGGGATTAGGGTTTAAGGTTGAGGGATTAGGGTTTAAGGTATAGTGTCGAGGGTTGAACCCTAATCCCTCAACCCTTGACACTATACCTTAAACCCTAGGGTTTAAGGTATAGTGTTGAGGGTTTAAGGTATAGTGTCAAGGGTTGATGGATTAGGGTTCAACCCTTGACACTATACCTTAAACCCTAAACCCTCAACCGTAAACCCTAATCCCTCAACCCTTAGACCCTTAATACCTCAACCCTTAAACCTTAAACCCTTGACCCTTAAACCCTAAAGTCTTAAACCCTTAACCCTTATCCACCCCTCTCCTCCCCTATCTGCCTCACTCCCATCTCTCCCTATCTCTCTCACCCCTCTCTCCCTAGATTGTAGGTCTCTCACTTGTATATCTCTCAAGGCTCTCTAGATATTTCCCTTCCTCTCCACCTCTCTCCCTCCTCCTTACCCATCTTTCCCTCAAGTTGTCAACTTCACTCTCTCATTTTATTCTATCTCTCCCCTCACCTCTCTATCTCTCACCTCTATCTCCCACTCACCTCTCTACCTCTCCCCTCTCTAGGTCTCTCAATCATTCCTTGTCTGCCTCTTCATCTGTCCTTAGTCTTCTTGGTGTCTCACTTAACCTAAACACTAAACCCTATCCCTAAAGCCTCAACCCTCAACCCTTAAACCTTAAATCCTAAACCCTATCCCTAAACCCTCTACCCTTGACACTATACCTTATATCCTAATCCCTTAACCCTTATCCCTAAAGTCTCAACCCTCAACCCTTAAACCTATAACAATAAACCTTGTCTCTAAACCCTCTACACTCAACACTATACATTAAACCCTAATCCCTCAACTCTTAAACCCTTAATCCCTCAAACCTTAAACCCTTAAACCCTATATACCCTATACACTTAGCCTTGGACACTCAACCTTGAACATTATCCCTTGACCTTCAAACCTCTACCCTATACCCTATACTCTCAACCCTATACTTAACCTCCATCAGTCCTTAGCCATCTAGGTCTCTTACTTAACCCTAAACCCTATCTCTAAATCCTCAACCCTCAACCCTTAAACCTTAAATCCTAAACCCTCAACCCTCAACACTATACCTTAAACCCTAATCTCTTAACCCTAACTGTTAAACCCTATCCCTAAAGCCTCAACCCTCAACCCTTAAACCTTAAACCCTAAACCCTCTACCCTTGACACTATACCTTAAACCCTAATCCCTTAACTCTAAACCCTAAACGCTAAACCCTATCCCTAAAGCCTCAACCCTCAACCCTTAAACCTTAAACCCTAAACCCTATCCCTAAATCCTCTACCCTCAACACTGTACCTTAAACCCTAATCCCTTAACCCTCAACCCTAAATCCTAAACCCTCAACCCTTAAACCTTCAACCCTAAACCCTATCCTTAAACCCTCTTCCCTTGACACTATGCCTTAAACCCTAATCCCTCAACCCTTAAACCCTTAATCCCTCAAACCTTAAACCCTTAAACCCTAAACTCTCAACCCCTAAATACCCTTAAACCCTTAAACTATGAGAAAAGCTTTGCATTGGGGTACATCTACAGTGGGCAATGAATGGTTGAAATTAGAACCCCTAGCCAACATTAAGTGAACATTTTTTATTAAGATTTTTTTAATAGATCAGCATACTCTCTCCACCTATTTTCTTGAATTTAAATCAAGGCCATAAAAATGTGCACACATATGCTCCCAATGTATAACCTGGGTGTAATTAAAACCATCAACTAGATAAAATAAACAACTTTGGCCATAAAAATCAATCAGTCTTTTAAAAATAGATATTAGTAACTATACATTTTAGATATCAATAACTATACATTTTAGTACCATTTCTTTCTTGATTTTCTATTTTTAATTAACAAATTTTTGTTTGTTTTAGACAAAATATTACAATCCTTGTGAAGATCTTTTCTTGTATAATTTTCTCCTTTTATCTTTGGTCTGTCTTTTCCCTCCTAGAAGTTCTTTCAGAAGGATCCTTATTTTATCTTTCGATCTATATGAACTCGAAACATAAATCTATGTTTCTTGCTATCTAGCTGCTCAAAGATGTAGATGTCTCCTTGATATTATTATGACATACAAAATATGCCCACCCTGCACTTAGGGCAGGTATATTCTTATGAAACAAGCAAATAATCTCCCATTGTTTACTGGCTCTATCCACAAGAACTACTAAACTTTTTTCTCTTGGTAATTGTAGAGGACATTCACCTATTTTTGGCAACTCCTGCATTCCCAAACCATTCCAAAAAAGTTAAGTTATTTTAACCCAATAAATAGCTAATTGCATTGATTTAATACTCTACTATTAAAGGTTAGCATTCACACAAATGTAGATGTTCATATTATAGAAGACTGCATTATATTAGACTATTAGAGATCCCTTAGAAAAATGTAATAACAAAACTGCTTTGCCTTATGTTAGCCTACAATTAAACCCATTCTTTTTTGCACTCTTCTCTTAATAAAGTAAGAGTAATAAGAATAGAAGGCAAAGAATTTGATATTACTAGTGTGCATGGTCAGTTTACATTACGTGACTTCATTTTCACTAAACAAAAAGGTAAATATCTGATTTGAAAGGTGGGATAGAGTTCACTATCATGTGCTTTTCTAGATGATAAGGTCCATAATGTCCAGGGTTCTTCAAAGAAAGGCCTGTAACATAATTAACCTTTTGTTATACCAATCCTCCAGGTAAAGCTACTATTCAAATGCCTACTTTGAAAGTTGAAATAAATTAAATTAGACTTACAATTTTGATTTTCTTCCATTGCTTCAACAACATCATTGTTTTCTTCATTAGAAACTAATTCAATCAGGAACATGTTGCCCATTGGTTGACTTGAACTGCATCCTCTGTTAGAAGAAGGGCATTTTTTATCTGTATTAATGTTGGTATTCATAAGCTGAAGAGCATTGTTATTTTTTACACACCTTATTCTTTGAAATATCTTAACCTTAAAATATGACTTGGATATGTACTTGAACACAATAAAATCTCCAATCTCCAGCCCATGATGATTCACAAAATTTTCCCAATCTTGCCTAAATTCTAGTTTATTTGTGGTACCCCCTAATTGTACATCCCTAAACCCTAAACCCTAATCCCTAATCCCTAAAAGATAAACCTTAATCCCTAAACCCTAATCCTTTATCCCTAAACCATAAACCCTATCCCTAAATCCTCAACCCTCAACACTTAAACCTTAAATCTTCAACCCTATCCCTAAACCCTCAACCCTCAACACTATACCTTAAACCCTAATCCCTCAACCCTAAACCCTATCCCTAATCCCTCTACCCTCAACACTCTACCTTAACCCTAATCCCTTGACCCTCAACCCTAAACACTATCCCTAAAGCCTCAACCCTAAACCCTAATTCCTCAAGGTCCTAAACTCTAATCCCTTATCCCTAAACTCTAAATCCTATCCCTAAACTCTCAACCCTCAACCCTCAACCTTAAACCTTAATCCCTTAACCCTAAACCGTAATCCCTCTTGACCTTAAACTCTCAACCCTTATCCACCCCTCTCCTCCCCTATTTGCCTCACCCCCATCTCTACCCTCCTCTACCCTTGACACTATACATACATACATACATAGATACATACACACAGACAAGTATACATACATACATATAGGTATACATACATACATACATACATGATTAATAACCTTGAACATAAAAACATCCAAGGGGGACATAACGTGAGCGTGTTATAATGCACTCGCGTTATAACGCTATAACACACTTGCGTTATGTCAAACATGACAAACATTGAGTAAACTTTTGCGAAAAAGGAAAAAATGCAAAATAGAACATAACGCGAGCGCGTTATGTTTTGCTTTGGGAATCACAAGCCTTAGGCTTGGGATTTGCTTTGGATTTCCAACCCAAAGCCTTGGAGTGCCTTCCCATTGTCCAGAGACATGCTTTTGCATATTCTACAAGATTTCACATAATTTCGTTCATGCTAACCCTCAGATTTGCACGTGTTTCAAGGTTGAACAAATCAAACACCTGGGTAATGTTAGGCTTTCTCTTAGCTATTTAACGATGTAATTTTTCTCACATTTTGACAATGTTAAGCCTTTCATCTTTAATTTCTTTTATTTGTGTGTCCATTTTTGGGCAAAAACCACCGTTTGGTCTTTTTTTCATTATAAATTAACCATTCATTGAAATTTCAAAAAAATTACATATTTAGAAACTAGACTCCATTCTACACATATTTAAAAAAATAATTTTCAATTAGTTTTCAAAATTTATAGGGGTAGCACAGCCAAAATTTTGTTTTTTAGGATGTGTCCACTTTGAAAATTAGTAAAAAATTAAATATTCATCAAAAAATTATCAGAAAAATTGGGCATAAACTATATGTTGTTAGCTAATTTCTCACAGAAGCAACTTTAAAAATATCAAAAAAAAGTTAACCTTTTGAGGGAGCCACAAAACATCCTATGTTATGTTTTTTTTATGGAAACAACACCAATTTCTATGGCTCCCTCTTTTGAACCCCTTAATCTATACCATTTTTAAAAAAAAATAGTAGTTTAGAAAGTAGACTTGGAGCACTATGAACATTGTTTTGGTTGCATCTCCAAATTTTGAGTGTAACTATGCTCAATTTCTTATCCAAGGCCACCATTTCTTGATTTCAAAAAAAAAGCGGCCACTTAAGACCCCTTTTTGGCCCCCCATTTTTTGCACTTACCCTTGATTCAGATATCGCCAGAGATTTGGATATACGTCGGTCTACCACTGGTTATGCATTTACATTTGTCAGGGCAGCGATTAGTTGGGTTTCTCGGTTGGAACAAGTTGTAGCTTTGTCATCCACAGAAGCAGAATACATTACACTTACAGAAGGAGCAAAAGAAATAATATGGCTCGAGCATTTGTTGACCAAACTGGGCTGTTCAAAATCAATTTTTGCACTGTACTGTGATAGCAATAGTGCTATACACTTGGCTAAGAATTTAGCTTTCCACAATCAAACTAAGCATATTGACCTCAGATATCACTTTATCCACCATGTTCTCGACGAAGGCAAGTTGCAGGTCACAAAAATTGACACTAAGCTCAATCTGGTGGATGCATTAACCAAAGTTGTTCCACGAGAGAAGTTCGTGTTCTGTAGAGCTTCTTTCAGTCTTGGTCCATTGTGACACTAGATCTCATGAAGGGGATTTCTGAGAGTAGCTTATTGGCCAATCCCATTAGTCTTCAAGTGGGAGATTGTTGGGCACGTGGACTGATGAAGCCCAATGTAACAACTTTAACTCCTTGTCTACTTTATTGTATAACTGTCTATTTGCATAGAGCCAATCTTAGCTTGTAACCAATTCTATTATCCGGGTCGCTGATTTAGATGTTGCTCAAATAGTTGGTAGGAGTTTTTGTGAGTCTTTTAGACTGCTACGTACAGGCTACTATTTGAAAACATATACAGAGAAGAATGTATGAAGTGAATACTGAGATGTATCAATAGTGAATAAATTGAATCCCCTTCTTTGTGGATGTAGCCATTCAATATGGTGAAGCACGTTAATGATCTTGTGTTCTCTATGACTTGATCACATTATCGTTCTGTTTGAGTATTTTTTCTTTTCATTTTGCTGCTACTCTATTTTCTAGTTCTATATATATTTTTGTTTCTTGCATCTACAACATGCGTGTTTCTTTATCCTCTGCAAGTTTTTGTAATGTTTCTTTCTTTTTGGTTGTGAGAGGAATCGGGTTTCCCACTAACTATGGGCAGTTTAGATAATTAAGATGGTAATGCACCCCTGTTCATGGATGATGGAACTATGCAAATTATACTGTTTATAATTTGTGATATTAATGTAATGGGAGTGGCCTCCAAGGACACACTTAACGTATCAAAAAACACATAAATAATATATATTTAACAAATATATTATATTCCTAATTTATTTGATTTAATAAATAAATAACAAAAAAAATCATAAATTTAACAATAAATAATATTAAACATAGTTGTTTTTAAAACATTAAAAGAAACTTTAAAAATTAAGTTTTAAACCCAATTTCTAACATAAAAAATAAAATTAAAAACCTATAAAAAGACATTTGTTGTGAACATTTTTGAAAATATTAAAATGGTTTGTAGGTAAGAAGTGACTGGCCTAAAAGCTAAATGGAGCGGCAAAACAAATAGGTAAGAATTGCTTCTATTATAGAGTGATGGAGGAGAACAAGCACGGAGGAGATTCATAAAGTAAGGTTGGGAAACAAATTTAAATTTTTTTTGAACCCGAATGCAAGAAATTATCTCTACAAATGTCTGTGCTTCGGCTCAAAAAAATGGAGGGTTCTTGGGTATGGCTGGAAATAGTATCTGAACTGTACCATACCTGGTACGATGGTACACATACCAAGGCTTCTAGCCAGACGTATCCTGCAACTTTAAAAAAAATGATAGATGTCATTATTTGTTCCATCTAGAGCAGTTGCGTTTGCGTTGGTGTTGCATGGCAACGTCTATCGAACCCTCTGGATGCACCTTTGACCGTATCAATTAATTAATTACTAATAAATACGGTCAAATGTGCATCCAGAGGGTTGGATAGACAATTCGGTCTTGCATATGTACGAATCTAGGATCCTACACATGAAGTTTGGTAGCATTGCATCATGTGGTGATAAAGCTTATCTGAAATCAATTCAAATGGATCAAAATTGCTTAAGTTGAGTGGTTATGTATTTATGTTAATCATTGTCTCCTGCACATACTTGCAATCAAGAGGGTAAAAACTAAACATAATTAAAAAAGGGAATTTGTGAAATCTATAGCGTGTTTGAAGATTATGCCTGCAGGCTTACATTGAAAGCTAGAAATAGTTCCACTAAAAACACACATGAGCAGTACATGCCTAGGGAAGTCGCAATTGTGATTTTAGACTTTCTACAAGGTGAAGACAAAAGGGATGCAACCATTAATGGAGTTTGCAAGAGAATGGAAGAAAAATGAGCTGTAGAAGGTGCAATGAAATATGAAGTTTGAAAATGCAAGAGTGCAATAACAAAACAATGCAAAAGGTGCATGAGAAATGTAAATGCACAAATCATTTTAGAGGAACATGGAGTGTGATAGAGGACTGTGTGAGCAATTAAGATGTCAAAAGAAAAATGATTGCCAAATGTGAAAAGCAAAATGGGAGAACGGAAATTTGAAAGTGAAATAGAAAACAATGTAAAATAGATTTATATAAGATTTGAGAGATATCAACAAGCAAGTGATGATTCCATGAAATTCCAAATTTACCACAGGGAAAATAAACAAACACAAAGAAATGCAACAATTTCCTCTGAAGAATTTATTGAATCCTATTTCACATTTCTTATATGCATCTCTGTTATATCTACCGCATTGTTACAATGAAACCTAGGTAAGGAAAGTCCAAGCCTAGCTTTCTCTCATGCAGCAGCTGATATGATATTAAGGATAATGCTCCATGCACAATGAGCAGAGTCCTCCCATATTGTAGATTTGTGAAATGTTTAGAAAATAGGGTGGCCCATCTAGATTGGTGGGGGCATAGCAACAAGAGATCACAATCAGTTGGGACCTTGTAATGTCTTCATTTTTGGGTTCTCTTGTATTGTAGTTGACACTGACCTTGTGGATGTGTATCAATGTTATTAAAAGAGTTATTTGATGATTGCATTGAGGTGAGGTGGTGTAGAGGACTTATATGCCACTTAATCTTGATAGTAAGTCGTCCGGTTGACTCCGTTTATCAATATTATTCATCGGAATCACTCCAATGCAGTGGACGATGCATTCCGGTAGTTTTCGCAAAATGAGTGTATTAATGGCTTCATTTTAATTATTTTAAACTAAATATTATTTAAAATATTTTAAAAAGTTTTAAATCATGGACACAATATTGGGACCTTGTGAATCAAATATTATCATTATTTTGATAGAAAGGTCTTTTGGAGTAAAAAATGAGCTTTTAATTAAAAAGTGAATTAGAAAATAAAGCTTTTGGAAAACCCAATGGTTTCTTGACGCTGAGAACGAAAACCCTCTGTGTTCAACAATGCGGTTCCAAACAGGGATCATCGACAATGTGCTGAAGATTTGGTTTGCGGATGAAAACACACTTGTCCATTTCTGGGCGAATTCACACAGAGTTAGCAGGTGCATATATTGTTTCAGATTCTTGGAGTTTCTTGTGTGGAAGAGATATCATTTGTAGGGATTTGAGTATATGCTTGCAGGAGATTGTATGGAATAAATTTATGAAATTTGTTGTGCAAATACAAATTTAAGATTTAAGTGTGTAGATTTACTGAAGAATTTTATGCAGTGTGTGGAGTGGTCAGATTGTAGACATATCAGAAATAAATTTTTGTGAGGGTTTAAGCACTATCCGTACCCCTTGAAGTTTCTTAGCCAGCCGTATCTTCCCTAAGGCAGCCATTCCCATATTGGTGAAGAAAATGGAGTTTGAAACTCTATGAAGTCACTTATGAACGAAAACAGCAAGCGCCTAAATTCTTAATGGATGGTGGTTTCCAAGCACACTAGGCGCCACATCTTGGAATCACATATTGTTGAAGGCTGCGTGAGAGGTAGAAAAGAATCGTGGGTAATAAAAAAGGAAGCGCTGCCTATGTAGGAGTCGTCACAACTCTTTAGGGGGTTCACGTGAGCATAAGGAGACTGCTGTTGGGTTGAGACGTGAGTATTAAGAGGCGCCTTTGCTGTTAGAAGGTATTTTGAATCAGCAACCAGCATTGTAGTGGATGAAGCTATCTTGTTCAACTGAAATGTTATGGAAATGATTTTCCTCTGTCAATAAATGTTTCAGTTTGTAATATCTAATTTGAGCAGCAAGCTGGGCAATAATAAACTCAGATTTTAACCTTGTAACAATACTGCAAAGCGTTTGATATAATGTCTCTTTCTTTCCTTACTTCTGTGAATGCATTCATGAGAGATTAGTGTTAGCAAACTGCAAGAGACTTATTTTAAACATTCACATTGAGATCTTCACTGTTTATGACAAGAATGCAAAATGTTTCACGAAATGCCTGCTTTATAAAATCGGAGATTTTTGTGAAATTTTTGGATAGAATCTAGAAGGGGTTCTTACAGAACCATGGCTGGTCTGTTTTGTCTGTGATGGCAATTCTCTAGCTGGCCGTCCTGCTCCAACAACTGTTTCATAATGACAGTTTTTATAATGTTCGTGTTCATTCATGGGTGTGCTTTTTAGGGTATGGACATTTTTTATAGTTGGTGTGATATGGGGGTTGAGATAGACTATGTTGGCTTTGCTAGCATTTTGCTTTATGCCCATTTTGTGCAATTGCTTAGCTTCTATGCCAATGTTTCAACGTTTCTAAGTGAGATTCCATTTTGGTTGTTTTTTTTTTTTTTTTTAATAATTTTGTTGTAAATGGATGTAAGGCTTAAATTTGACAGTCGACCTTGCCTGTCAAGGAAATTTTTTCTGACAATTATTTATTTAATGGTGCCCTTCAAATACTATGACATGTCTTAGTATAAGTAAATCATATAAAAATCAAATATACATATCATCATAATCCTATATAAATTTTGACAGTTTGTCCAAAATCTCTCCTTTCATATGATAGTTTTTTTAAAATTCCAATTGTATTTTACAGCAAAAATGTCTAAATACAGTAATACAACTGTCAAATTTAAACCTTAGCCGTCTCTCCGCCCAGCCGGACTCATGTATTATATAATTTCTTGATTAATCAACAGAAATCTGAACATCCTTTTCCAATTAAAGAAAAACTAGAATCCTAAACCATATGCAGCTATACATAATGCGTGTAATGGCCTGCAACTAATAATAGCAAAAGACAGCATACATTAACAACAAAAGTTTTTAATTCTATTACTAACTTCAACTACCTTCTAACAATAGTACAGTGTGCATGTGCACCTAAACAACTTGTGAGAACTAGATAACAAGTTATTTATGGAAATGGACATTATTTGGAAACCCAATAAAGATGGCCTAACTGACATGCATTTGGGATTAGTTGCTGTCGTTATTGACTGTCTGCCAAGTAACAGTGATCGGGCATGTATGGACTATTAAAAAATAAAAAATAAAAATAAAATCTATTCTTTCATGCTGATCCTTACAGTTACGGGGATATAGGGAAAGAGACACGGATACAGTATCCCACACAAATACGGTATTCCCCTAATATGGATATGGTTAGATACAACAATTATGTATATAGTTTTATATCTAAATATTATAATTTTGTTAATAAGAAATATTAAACTTATTAAATCTAAATATGAAATAAAAAAATTAATATTAATAATAAATGATAATAAACTTAATAAATAATAGACTTATTACTTATATATGCATATTAATAAAATTAACTTTCACATTTAAATCTAAATTAAAATTAAAAATAAAATAAATTAATTATAAATTAAAATATATGAAAATTTGAAAATGTAATTTAATAAAAATAATAATTAAAAAAATTAATAATAAACAATAAAACAATAAAACAAAAATAAAAATTTAAATTTAAAAAAAAAAATTACATATCTTTAATATATGCAAAATATTACATAAATATTAAAAATTTCCAATACTTAATTTGACTTAGCATAATGTTCGTTATATGCAAAATTTAAATTTATATTGCACTTTGTTATTTTGAACTTTATATTGTAGGGAGAAAAATTTTAAAAATAGTTTGTCCCTATGTCATGGAAAACTTACCAAAATTTATACTATGGTTAGGGGTGCCTAAGGTAAATTTTGGTGACAAAGCACCTCAAATTTTCATGGCATTCACGCTTCTTCGAATACATGCAAAATAACAAGTTAGTTTTTTTGAGGATTTTGTAATTCAGCATATTTGATTCCTTTGTATGGTGGTCTAGTAAACAACAAAAAACTACTTATAAAAATAAAAACATCTTAAAAACATAACAAAAACAGAATGTTCAAAATTGTGAGTAGAGTAGGACATAGCGAAGGGATGAAGTCAAGTTTCACAGAATGATGACAACAATAGCGCAATGGAAACGTTGACTACATTTTAAGTTGTGGAAAACACATGAATAAATGTGGATAAACACACAGACAAATGAGTAAAAAGTCAACTAAAATAGGGAAAATGAACTACTTCCTCTTGATTGGGCTTCTATTTGTGCTATGCAACTATTTACTTCACATTAGTGTCATGTTCGCGATGCGATTCAGAACATAAAATAAAATAAAAAATATTACGTTTTAGGGATTTTTCGTAAATACGACATGAGTTTTTTAAAAGACGAATCCAAGCCCACTCAGTTTGGGTCCATATTTACCCTAATTCTAGGTACAGGCACGGTAGCTGAGCCGTATCCATACTATATCATACCTGAATTCATATTGGGTATGCGGTATGTGTACCAGGGGAGTTGGGGGTGCGTATCTTGCACCATTGTTCTCCAGGCATAGGAATTAGACAATTCTCTAGTTTTCATCATAGTGACTATGTGGTCACTGACATAGCTTTGCTTTTAAGGTCGATTAGTGTAAGCTACACAAGAAGTAATATAAGGGGATTTGAATTTCTATCATGTCCCTTTTTTCAAAACCGTGGAAATAATTAAATAATTAAAAATTAAGTTGTCGGAAAAAATGATCTTAAAAGATAACTTATTTTTAATTATTTAAAAGGTTATTAAAAGTGATGTTTTTAGGTGTTGCTAGGCATGGGGTGCAAAAAGTGAGTTAAAAGAACACTTTATTTAAGTTTGAGGGGATAAATATGTCACGTCCCCTTCACCCATGACCAATAAATATTATTATTTTAATAATGTTTTTCAACACTAACAAGTTATATATATATATACTTAAATATAAATTAAGCATATTAATAAAGTTTAATATTTAAATTTCCAATAGTGGAGTCAACTTTTGGAGCCTAAGTGCTTATCCTGAGAGGTATAAAGGAGGAACTTGACTCCATTTTGAAAAGGGGGACTATCATTTTCAATTGTTATCAAATTTGAAAAGTTTGAAATTGTGCTTTGGGATGAAAACCCTAGAACCAAATCAGGTTAGGACACAAAACATTTACCTAAGTTTGAGAGCAAATTTTGAATTCTAGAGTTTGTATTGAGCACAATTTTGAAAACTACATTCTACAGGTCTATGCAAGGGTGATTGACATCAAGGACATTGCTACATGTGGTGATTGCCTTTTCCAGACCACGCATCCATATAGTTCAGGATCTTGCATATTTTGGGCCAATGCACATATATTCTTGAAAATCATCCTTCAGGTCAGCGCGCCTATTCTAGGGCAGCGCTTTCATTCCAACAAGCCTTCATCAGTAAAAGGAGTGAACCTTCCTTGCAAGGCGATATTGGTGTTTGTAGACAACAAACTCAACTTGGAAGGCACCAAATTATACTTTAGACTAGAGGCAAGTTTCATAAGTCACACTTGTGCATGAATCCACTACACTTGTGCATAAGTCAAGGGAAAATAACCTAGATCTGAGGTAGAGGTTGAATCTCGACATTGAGGGAAGGATAAAATCACATCAATAGGTCTACATATTTCAAGTTGTGTTTCAACATCCAGAGGCCGATTTAATTTAGCAATGAGCACTTGAAATATTCATAAATTATTTGTATGTATTGTTTGATTGGAAGGGCAACATCAAGTCTAATTTGTCATCAAACTCAGTGATTCTCTTTAGATCTATAAATTAGATGTTTATGAAAGTTGTATGCCAAATTGTTGAAGAGCAGAAACAGTTAATTGCAAACATCATTACATAAGCATGGGATTGTTGTAAGTGCAGAAATCACTGTGTTTTGCAATCATATTTGTGTTTCTTAATTCTATTGTGTTAATTCTGTGAAGATCAAAATCGATATAAATTTGGTGTTCATGTACCATTCTGTAGACAGGAACCTTGTGGAATTTTAAGTCATTGAGATCAATTATAATTTCTTATATTGTTGATGTAATTTGATAAGTATGCCCTATATATCCAAAACTTAGTCAATACTAAATAATAAGAGCGAGACCTAGTTGTTTGTTTTTTGCTCTAGGGTTCTTACAAAATAAAAGAAAAGAATATAAAATAATATTTTATTCCCTCAAAAAGTTATAAAAGGAGGTTTTGTCTCCAGGAAAGGGACCTACTCAATTTATCAATTACATTTCTATTTCTTTGGAAAATGAATGTGAGTTCTTGTTTGCCTAAGGATGAAAACCCTTTTGAGAAGTTTAGTTTTGGGGATGAAAACCCTCCTAGTTGATTGAACAATTCCCTTCACGACTTGTGTGCTGAGCGTTGTAAGGATTTACAGTTTGGTTTGCTTGTGTGAAGTTTCCAGTTTTAGTTTTTATGGAGATTTTGGAGTGGTAGAGTTGGTGATGAGATTTTTCCTTAGTATTTTGTTATGCTTATTCTAATCCTTGTTTTTTTGGGGGAGTTCATGAGCAGTCGTATTGTTGTTGAGGTAGACTGCACATTTATGCCCTAGATCAGGCTATACCACCTCTACTTCTAGCCACATCCTTTTATGCAAGATGTACACCACTTTAGAGCGGTGTTAAGAGACTTTCTGTGGTGGCAACTGCTAGAACAACATTTAATCATCTTTTCCTTGGCCATACAAGCTAAAAATGGGTGTTTGAATTTGTTGATTGGGTCACAACCTTTCTGAGCTATTTTTGATGATTAAAATAGAGTCATACAATTTTCTAGAACGGCTCTATAGTTTCAAAATTGGGTATATTTGCAAAGTTTAGTGTGTGATTAGTTTTGGGTTAGCATTTTTTTCCCAGTTTAGCTCGAAACCAACACATACAATGACATATTTGAGCTTATTATTCAAAGAGAGTTGAAACTTCTTTATTATGTTGATTATTATGGTCTTGGCTACAACATTGATTTCTTGTTGATTAGAATTAATTTGTCTGTTGTTGTTCAAGCTTCATTAGCTTTCATTCATAGTTTCAACTTTTATGCTATTATAAATATGGATGTTTTTCCACTAGATAGTAGTTGAATATTGAACATATTGTAAAAACTGGATGGTATCACGCTAGTAGTTTGAATTCATTGTAAGAAGGTCTTGCTCAGTTCAGCACTAGACCCAATTGCATTTGCATATTGTTCTGCCTATTTTGGCATTGATTAGATTTGCATTGATATCAACCAATTTGGCTTGATCAGATCTATTGGAATCTTCCACTAGCTTTCTGCATCCAAAGCATACTGATCTATCGAAGAGGTGTTGATTTGGGTCAGCCCAACCACCTGTATGCTCTGGTCAGCTATGTCGCCTTTTACTTTTCCTATAGTGCATTCATACAATTAGTGTGTTGTCCAAACACTGTATGTTCTCACTTTTCCCATATCAGGATCTGGGTGATTAGAAAGTGCGAGGATTTGCATTTGCATCTTCAAATATTTGCAAAAAATTAAAAAATACATTGGGTTATTACAATCCAAGTCATACCATACTTGAATTGGTATTAGGTATGCTAGTATGTTGGTACGCATACTAGGGTAGTTGGGGGTGGCATATCCTGCAACATTGTTCTCCAGGCATAGGAATTAGACAATTCTTTGCTTTTCATGATAGTGATTGCGAGATGATTGAAATAGTTTTAATTTTAAGGTTGATTATTGTAAGCTACCCAAGCAATAATATAAGGGGATCTAAATATATGTATGTTGGCTGAGTGCCTATATGTATGTTGAACTTTGAAGAGGCATAGTTTTGAATACAGTCATTGTATGTTGATTTTGGTTGTTAGAATAAAAATTTATAAGTTCTAACTGTTGTTATTCATTGGTGATGGAAATTTTTGCTATTATGTTTAGAGGCTATGAGATTGTCTACCCAACACTGGGTACCTAGTTCTTATCTGTATCAAATGGTATCAGAACAAGTTCGCTTGTTGGGATATGTTGTAGATTGCATCAGTTGCATGAAATGATTTGAGTAAGACCATTTTTGCTAAAAGGTGTCTCGAAGACTCTAGTAAGGTTTTGTTGTTGTTTTTGTGATTGCAAAGGGTTGTGTGCCCTAGAGGTTTTGTTGCAAGTGTGGATGGTGTCATGTAATTGTAGAGAGCTTTGTGCTCTAGTACATTTATTCACAGAAATTGGTAATTGCAGAGAGCTATACATGCTCTGTTAGATTTGTTGTAGGCATGTGGAGGCTTATAACTGTAGAGGGTCGTGAGGAGGCACATGTGTACTAGAAAAAGGATTAGTTGTTGAATCTATGTTGAGTTTGTTCTAAGTGCAAGTCTTGTAACTGCAAACAGTTGTATGTGTGTGGAGATGTTTTCAAAAAAGGGGATGAGGATGGTCTTGAAGAAGCCGATTGAGCAAAAACATATAAAGTAGTACCAAGAGGAAGAATTCCTTATAAAAGTGGCAGATATGCATTTAATATTAATAAAGCTGGGAGCTAAGCAACATGTACAAGAGTTGTAGACGTGATTGAGAATGGTGAAGAATATCACATTTGTGGCATTGAAGAAGATGAAGTTGTACGTGATGTTGAATTCAAGGACAAAATCTTTGAGAAGATGATGGACATCCATTTGAGATTGAAAAGGTTGGAGACTAAGAAAAGTGGAAGAGTTGTTGTAGATAAGAACAAGAATGATGAAGAATGCCATACAAATGGCACGATGAAAGAAAATAATCTAACTGAAACATGTCTTTCCGAAGGCATGGGCATGTTTGTGGATAAGGTTGTAGCGGAAAAAAAAGGTAATGATGAAAACCTTGTTTTGTCTAACATTGTTTTGTTTGTAGATACAAAGGAAGGTGAGGGCAGAAAAGAGAAAGTCCTCATGCTAGAGGATAATGTAGAAGAGAAATTTATAGTGGTGATAGAAGTTTGAGAAGAACAAGTTGTAGAAAATAAAAGTTTTGTTGTGGAAGTAGTAGCTGATTTGGAGGTTGAAATGGTGGCTTGTGAAAGCCCTGTTTTTGATTCTGGAGTTGATGAAGAGAATCTCTTGCTTGAAGAGGAGATGAAGATTGAGGAGCTGTTCAGTTCAATTGATTTTCACATGAAGATTTTATTGTAGTAGAGGATAATGAAGTAGATAAAATTGTGGTGATGAGAAAAGATCAAGAAGTACAAGTTGTTGAACCAAAAGAACAAAGTGTTGCAACAAAAGAGTCTTTAGGAGAAGTAGCAAATTTGAAAGCCGAAGTGGTGGCTTGTGAAGGCCTCATATTTGATAGAAAAGAAGGTGAAGAGAATCTCCTGTATGAAGAGGAGACTAAGAAGATTGAAAAAATGTTTAGTTCATGTGATTCTTTGCACTCTAATTTTTTTGCAACAGAGAAGGGTTAAGAAAAGAATGCAGAAAATGGATCCTTTAAAATCCATCACATGGTAACAAATTGTTATGAGAGTGTAGTGGAGATCTATCCTTTGAAGGACTTGAAGATACTGGTTAAGGTGGAAAAAGAAAGGAATTGCCTTGATGAGGCTCTAGATGAAGAAATGGTTATGGAGCTTTTTAATTTTCATTATATTAGTTGTGCTGATTTCATTGCAGGTAAAGTAGTAATGAGTAAACAGGATGGGGTTGTAGTTGGAGCATGTCCTTAGAAGGCATGAAATTATGGGTGAATAAGGATGTAAGAGAGTAGAGGGTAGTTGCAGTAGTGGTTGGTCCTTTGGAGGACATGATGATGTTGGCAAAAGTGATACAACAAGGCACAAATATTTTTTTTGGCATGTAAGAAGCAGATGAAGAGTTGGTAATATAATTTTTTGATTTTCATGATGTTTTTAATGTTGATAAAACTGTGAATGAAAAAGAATAAGAAGAGTATGAGGAGATAGTGGTGAGAAATTTTGATTGCCATGATGTTGTTTATTCTAGGTGGAGGTGGACGAACAACGATGGGTTGAATCCTATAAAAGATGACTTGAGGAGAAGTTAACCTTTGGTGGAGGTGGACGAACAATGGTGGGTTGAATTCCATGAAAGAATATTTGAGTGTAGGTGAACATGACTTTTAGTGGAGCTATAGTAGTGGGTTGAATTTGATGAAAAGTGAAAAATGGAAGAGAAGAAGCATTAAGAGGAGAAGGTTGGTTTATAGTGGATAACAGTGAAAGAGAGGCATGGAAGGTGATGAATGAGTTTGGTGAAAAAAAGTGGAATTTGTCCCAACTAAGTGTTGGAAGAAGTGAAGGAAGCTTTTTTTGAGGTACTTGTTTCAGTAACGGAACTTGTTGCAAAATGTCTACTTTTCAAAAGGGTGGTTCTACCACTCAACTCAAATTTGTGAACTATGCTCACAAACTTTTTACTCGGCATGTCTGATGTAGGAGCATTTGGGGCTCAGGCAATCTTACATGCCAAAAACATGATCGTCCCAATTTTGGTGTTTGATCTAATTGTGTTATGTGTGCTACAGGTCTAAGTTACTAGTTTGTTTGTTGTAGGTTTGTCTTTGTTTGGGCTACTGTTAACAATATGCTAGATGTGGAGTAACACACAATACAAATATTTCCTTTAAATATTCTTTGCTAAGCAATTCCTGTGGGGCCCAAATTCATGAGTGCCATCTATAAAAGAATATTCAAAATTATTTTAGACATTTTATTTCCTACTCTACTACTGTTGGGACCCATGTAGCAGGAAAATCAAGAAGAAAGAAAAATTATGTTATGGTGGGACCCACCAAGGCCTAATATGGCAAATTTTTGTCTTGTTTGTTGGTTGATTTGTGGGACCCACATTTATGTCTTCCTTTGTTGGATGTGAGGACAAAAAGAATAAAAGATGATTTATTATTCTTGTTGTTGTTGGCTGACTCTCTCTGTTGAGGCATGCCTTGTCCTTGTTGGACCTCTTACCTATGATTTACTTTGTATAGGCAAATGACATTTTTACTATACAACAACTATATTTCCTTGACTGTCCATGCCACCTCCTAACAGGCTACAGTCACTAATTATTACAATAGTTACAAATATATGTTGGCTGGCATTTATTCTTCTTTACTGGGTGTTGCAAATTAAAATCGTGGTGGTTATGTATTACTTACTCTTGATGACCGTTCCTATTAGGCTAAACCTATATTTGGCTGATTGGCTTGACATTTTACCTAATATGAAATTGTGGAAATTGGCAAGCATGTAATATGTTGCACTATTTTTTTTTTGGAAATCACAAGATGACAACACTAAATGTTATGAGCAATGTTCTTCCACACTTTTCTAAACACCCAGATCCTGATGTGGGCAAGGTGAGAGCATACAAGTGCTTTAGAGTCAAATTAAAAAACCCAACTAAAGTAGCAATCTTCCACTTATTCAGTGGGCATCCACTCAATCATGGGAATGAGCATGAAATGTAAACATCCACTTATGTACTGGGCATCCACTTATTCAATGGGAAGTACAAGGAAAGTAAACCAAGTGCTTCCACTTATTTAGTGAGAACTTGAGCTATGAAGTACTGGAAATGAAAGAGGCACATCCACTTATTCAGTGGGAAGACTTTACAAGAAAAATAGAAAACATCTCTAATTGGCACATCCACTTATTTAGTGGGAAGCCATTACAAAGTTTGCATCAAATTATTACAATGAGAGCCCTACAATGCTAATGCACTAACATTTGATATACATGTCTCTACCGAGCAAAGAAAGGATAGAAAAGATCTATCAAATGAAGAATTCAACAAACAACTATATCATGAAGTATCTGTCCATAGATATACCACCGTTGGAAGAATGGAGAAGAACGATGGTTTGTGGTTTGATATGCTACAAGCATAGTCTGCAACAACCCTTAGACATAAAACTTGCTCATAATAGCCCCTTCATCACTCGAGCCTCCTTCCAACTTGCAACCATATTTCCATCTATAGCTGGCACCACCAAAGGGAGATAAAATAGAGATAAATCAACAATGAATAGATCATAAACTGTAATGTCGGGCCGTTTATGCTTGGTTCTCGTAGACAAACCCATATGGTTAGGGAACCCAATGAGGTGTAGCTTTGGTTGGTTATGTCGGTCATTAGTGGAGGTTGTTGGATTCAATGAGGCCTTCAATTTGGAGCTTTCTAGAATGTTTTCAATTACCTCGGCTGGACTTGCTATTTTTAGCAAGTTAGGTTTTCTGTCCATTTCAGTGAGACCTTTCCAACTATCTATAGATCTTGGGATTCTGATGTGTTTTGAGCCTTTGTTTTAAGGTGTAAAATAATAATGTTTATTTTAAGAAGGATTTTAAAACATTTTTATTAAAGCGACTTTATGCTACATGGTACTTTATGATGTATTTTAAGTTTAATTAAATCACTTGACTTTGGGCACCCAAGTATGAGGAGAAATAAAGAAATTAAAATATTCACAACTCCCAAAAAGAGGGTGTTGGGTATATGGAGGAAAAATCAACTCATTTGCAACATTCATTTTGGAAAAATATTGTCTGTCTAAGTTTTCTTGAGCAAGGGTTTCAAATCAGCATTAATCAGAGATGAAATCCTCCATCGATAGGAGCATCTGCAGGGTCACAAGACACTCTAAGGATGTTAATGGTGTGGCTTCATCCAAAGGTCACAATTTGAGCTTCATTGCACCATATTCAGGTTGTCGCGAAAGTGATTTTGAGGAGTTATCTACAAATTCTCGACACCATATTGCAAGTTGTAGAAGAGAGTTTAGAGTAGATTTGACACACTTTCAGTGCCATACAATAGGTCATACCTTCCTGTAATTGGTCTTATCATGCTAAGGAGGTGTTGTAATTTCTATGCGGTGTTTGTGTGCTATAATCTTCATTGAACTAGGGCATTCTGTAGACCATATCAGATAGTTATCAGCAAATAAGAGGCAAACTTGTGTGTGTTTAGAGCTGATGTACTTCAGAAAATAGGGGTCATACTATACCAGCAAGGCATGGGTTTTGGTAGCACATCAAAGTTACATTTTTCAGTCTAGATTCTAGCCTTTGTGAGGCGTCCCTGAGCTTGGAGTTGTCATTTCTTGTTATTCAATGTATATTTTATGAGATGGCCATCATATGGTGAGCTTTGTGTAACTACAGACTATTGTAAAGTCATTCCCATCTTGTTTTTCATGGCCAACAAATGGGTATGTAAAAACCCTAGCATTCTTGAGTATATTTTGAGATGGGTATTGCTTATTTGTGTTTTGCAATGTTTTAACATTAAAACAAAGCAACTGGGTATTTCCATTTCATTGTGTTTTCAAAAATATATGCATGCATGTGTTTTATGTTCAAAATGCAAAAACACCAAAACACAATAGGTATCAACTTAACCACAAAAAACTAAAAAAACTGGTCTTAGATTTGGGGTGGGTCATTACACAAACTCACACGTTCCCAACAAGGTACTGTACAACCCTAAGGAAGTATGACAAGGTACAAAATGACATTATCAGCAGTAGTTACCACTCCTAATGCAATGATAATAGGAGACTGGGCTAATAAAAGGTTTTCCAATGCTTAGAATTGTAAATAGCAGTTAAAACAAATGTCATAAGATACACGCTCCTGCTAGTACGACCAATAGGTACATCGATCCATAAACCCACACAAAAACTCTAAAAGAATCCAAACTCCACTCCAAATCACTCCAAAAACTCTAATATAGTAAACAAAATGCATTCACTCCAAACTGATTAAAAACACCAAACTCCATGATGGCTATGTGCAACTCCCGCTGTGAAGTTACCTCTTCCAGCTAGGGTGGATATCTCACCACCGAAACTAGACTTCTTCAAGAGATTTTTCATTCTCAAGAAGGGATGAAGATCTCACAAGTTCATTCTTGTAGCATAACAATATTGCAACAAGCATAAAGAGCAAAATGAGATCTCAACCCCCTTTTATAGGCACTTTTAGGAGTTTGCACAATAAAATGAACTATAAAATAAAGAAATATACTTTTCCCCTCAAACTCCAATATTTCACCACATTAGCTCTCACTTTTATGTGCCTAAATAAAAGAATAACTTTTCCCCTTTCCAATGAGCTATCATACCCTTGCACTTTATAATTATTTTCCAACTTATAAGTCTAAATGCAAATAATTAACTGTTAGCTCATTAAAATACATGCTTTTTGTGGAAAATCCCAAACTTCACTTAAATGCCAAATAAACTATACCAACATGCTCCATAGGGTTTGGGATGAATAACGATGTCTTTCAGGTGACTTTTTAAAAATAAACGGCTCCTCCAAGAATCTTGGAGAGCTATCTAGGAAGCTGAACAAACTTCTGAAAGTTGCATAGTCATCCTAAAACATCACTGATCTCAAATCAAACATTAGAAACCAACAAGAACAACTGAACCAAAGATCTTCACAAAGAGGAATCTCTTACCATACCACATAGCCTATCATGATTCTAGGAAATAGGCTATTTGGCTCACAGTTGACTAAGCTTGAAAAGGGAACATTACAGTCCCCCCTCCCTAAAATTTCTTGTCCTCAAGCAATTGCAAGATAGGATAACCAAACATCATCATCCAATACCCCCAAGTGTATCTTCTCATAAGATTGTCATCATGTGTTAACCTCCTTATTAACCAAACAGAAGATAACCACTTGGAGCATTTCATGGTATCCCATTAAAATTTCCATACTCCATTTAATGCTAGGAAGGATGGAATATCACTCTCCCACATCTGAAACCACACTTCATCATCCATCCAAGGTATGGGAGCCCAAACTATGATCAACATGTGGCTGTCCAAAAGAATTAACAGCAGTTCATAACTTGATTTTATCAAATTCATGGCTTTAGAATGAGGACAACATCTGCACAAGTCAAATCCCCATGTTTGATTTTGGAAAGTGAACATTAGAATGCTCAAATCCATCTTAGGAAAGGCTAGAAATGACTTCCTCATATATTCCAATTGAAAACTCCTTTCCACATTGGAAATACTTGGCCACACCCCATGAATAAGTGCAAACTCACTTTTGAAGTGGCTGGTCTACAACAAAGCAGCCAAGTTAGAACTAAAATTTGAGTCCTTTCACTCCATGGTACATCCCTCTGGTCTCCATAACCTTCCAACATACTTTGTTGGTGACTTCTCTGCTGATTAAGAAGTAATGGAGAAGCTCTAACCAACATGTGCTGCTCACTTTCCTCATTACTTTGGATACTATCATCAAAGGGATTCTATGATGCATTAAGATTTTTGGTATCATGATGAAAAAATGCATCATTATTTGAATCACCTTCATGATTCCCCTGAGAAGCTGTAACAACTTCCTCTCTATCTCCTTGTACCTTTACTAGATCCTCATCAATGTTCAAGGGTTTTTTTTATCAATCATTGTCTGCTCATTTCACTCAAAAAGAGGATTGTGGTGAATCAAATCAGCCCCTATATCATAGAGTGAGTTGACAAATGTGTGAAAATTAGAATTATATCCTTGGCTTACCACATTTGAATGCAAAACAAGTTCTGATTTTGACTTTCTTACTGCTGATCTGTAAACTCCAGCAAGCTCAAAATCATCTTTTAGAGGCTTTCCATGCAAACTATAGTGGGATTTATCATTTTTCTCAACAAATCTGGTATACACATTAGAACAAGGTTATGTCTCCATTCTTTTTACAATAGGATCTTGAGAAGTACCATTAGTCATTCCTCTCAAAACCACAGTCTTACCATCAGCTTGAAATTTGAGTTCCATGGTTTGAAGGTTCAAGGAAATATCTCCCAATGACTTTAACCACCGAATGCCCAAGACTATCTCCAAATTTCCAATGCTAACTACATGGAAAACATCTTTTACCTCACAATTTCCCAATTGGAGACTCAAGTTTGGAATTCTTCTTGTGCATTGGATAGTATACCCATCAACTACTATAACATTGAATCCCTCAAATTCTTTAGTCTGAAGGCCTCTTCTTGCCACCACTCCTTCGTTAATGAAATTGTGAGTGGCACTAGTATCAATTAGAGCAGTGATTCATTGTCTAAACAACACACCACGAGCCTTAAAAGGATCATTTTTAGGTTGACTAGATATTTTGCCAAAGATATCATCATTAACTTTGTTCTTGTTAGACCCTTTTGGAGCTTCATCTTCATCACTAGACTCTGAATCATTGTGCTGATTTGAATTTTCTGATTCTGATTCAGCAGTCACATAGGCTTCTAACTGGTGAGCTTTGCCTCTTTCATAACACTTGTGTCCAAGGGCTCAAGGCTCTTTACATGTGAAACATAGTTTCTTCTTTCTTAGCTCATTTCGAATCTCATCATCCATCTTTGGAGCACTGGGTTTAGGTTGTGACTGTTCTTTTTGAAAGGAAGCTAGGTGTGCAGAAATCGCTTCCTACACTAATCTAATGAGGGAAGTAGAGTGCAAATTCTTTTTAACCTTTACAGTTACAGTGTTATTAACCCAACAACAGAGATATTGTAGCAATACACATACACACAGAAAGTAGACAGAAGAAAGAGAGACAAGATATAACATGGGGAAAACCCTTTCAGGATAAAAACCCCACATTCCAAAACCTGCACAATGTATTATCAAAACTGAAAATGGTTTACAATACACCTGCAATGTAAGTTCTCAAGAGTCTTCAACACTTGTATCTGGAGATATTCTAGTAGCACCATAGTACTTGTCAATCACATAATGCATCTCCTCTCAAAGCACCTGTTTATAAAGAAGTTACAAGACAAAAATGAGCCTTTCTTGAGATGGGCGTCCAACTTGGCCTCATGGCCCAAAATCTATGCCTGGGGACACTTGTCCAACACTGTAGCATAGTCATGACATTGTCATATCACCCCATCCCAAAGAGGTCACCTATTCCCAAGTTGGGTAATGACAAATACTCTTATGACTCTTATGACTATCATAGAATCTATCATAACTATCATATCTTATAGCTATAAGAGAATCTGTCATACACTGGCTAAAAATAGCATATTCTCTTGTAACATGTCATAACCCTCCTTGGGGTGCCCAAAGATGCCTTGTGACACATGTCTTCACCTATCATAGAATCTTCCATTTACAACTCTTACGCGTCATAGATCCTGTCATCGGAATCTGTCTAACCGTTTTAGTCAAAATTCCTTTACACACTATCCAAGATGCTGACACATGGAAAAATACTTCTACCACTAAGTGAGATGCCTATCTCCTCATGTGAGGACAAAAAATACATGTTGTCACCTTCCATGTAGGATGACACATCACTGTGCCAACTCCCATAAGATGACAAAACAAGATTTGCATCCTAATTACAATAATAGGCAATAAATAAATAAATACAATTAATTAATATAAGGAATTACCAAGGTTGAAACACCTTAATGTTGATTTAAAGATAGACAACTGAGAGGGGGGGTGAATCAGTTGTCACAAAACTATGTTCCATATTTACTTAAAACCTTCTTGTATTTCAACAGCATATCAAAGATTCAATCATGGAAGCATAATGTAATAATTTAAGAGTAGAACAAAACTCAACACAAATAACACCAAGATTTTAACATGGAAAACTTGGTTAAGGGAAAAACCATAGGGTGACTAACCCAAGATTTTATTCTTTGTTAAAAGAATATGAGAAATGAAATGGGACCTACCAATTAGGGTTCACTGCTCGAGCACACTGCTCACAAGAGGCATGCTGCCTACAGGAGACTCATTGTCTATAGAAGAAAATAAATATTACCAACTTGAACTAGAAGTTAGCATCTTTACTATGCTTGAATCAGTTCCATTGAAGCTCAACACCTCTACTCTACTATTTCACTCCTCTTCCTTACCACCACGTCATCATCACCATATTGGATACCTTTTGAACAACTTTGGAATGATCATCAAAGTCAGCACAACATACACTTATTTTATTACAGAGTAATTACAAACATACAACTTGACTTATTACAAAAGCTTCATGCAAGTTACTACACTGTCAACCACGCATAGCTGGGACTTCAATCTTCTTCGAGGAACATGCCACACCTCACAAAACATCTTGTAGATTATCTGCAATAGGTGCAAATCATCCAGTCAGCCAGGACTGGGAAGAACACCATTACCCAGAGGTAAATCTTCAATTACAGGCTCAATCTTCAATGCGGACCACCAACACGAACTGGACACAATCTGGAGACCTCCACAAGCTTTCTTGAATCACCAAGAACATCCGTACCACTTTTGCTTATTGTAATCATTTGCATCTTCATCTGAAATCACAAGAACACAGCCAGTCATCTTTGTCATACTAGAAGGATCACTTGCAGACCTCCAAACCATATGCCAATCGACTTGATAATTCATGTTAGCTTCCCAAACATACCACCAGATATGTAGAGCAGGATATTACATTTTCAGATATCACTGGACCTATTTGTGCCACTCTATCACCACTGAATAGATGTCGGAACAAGTTCTACCCATATACCCATAACTTCTTCAGATCTTCATGCGGACCTCTGAAATCTTGACTAGACAACCTTCAGACACATATCTACAAACCCTTTGATGCACATACTCTGATCTTCAACTATTTGGGATCTTTGCTTCATAGGACTTCACTATCTTCACTATTCTTCTCTGTTTCTGATGGGGCTAATTTTCTCAATATCCTCAGCACATACCTCATCCAATTCTTGACATCAATGCAATAGGAGTATGTTGACATCAATGACAACACCGTTTAAAGCCATACTTGCAACAATCTCCCCCTTTGTCATTGATGACAACATATGATGTGAAAAATTGTTTTAACCATCAAGACAATCACTTCTCCTTACTGATTGACATAGCTCCCCCTAACATCAGCAATCATTCACATGTCTTCTCTTCCTCTACTACTCCCCCTTTGATCAGCAACCACTTTTTGTTTTTCACATGTCTTCTCTCCCCCTTTGACATCAATGGCAAAGGGCACATAATTGCAACCACTTCTTCTACTTCAAAATCATACTGAGTGCTCCCCCTGAGTAGCAGCCACCTACCATCAATCCAGATCATAACATATGACTGTGAGCTCCACCAGACAGATGCACATTAGGGCACCTTAATTTAGAACCAGAGGGGTAATAACCCCTAGCTTCTCCCTAAGATACTCAAAAGTGTCCTTAGATGGAGGTTTGGTAAAAATGTCTGCAATCTAATCCTTTGAGGGCACAAACTCCAATCTGACTTCATTCTTGTTCACTTACTCTCTTAAAAAGTGAAACTTGATAGATATATGTTTTGTTTTTGAATGCAACACCATATTTTTTGATATGTTTATTGCACTTGAGTTATCACAAAAGATTGTGATAGGTTCTTCATACTCCACTCTGATGTCTTTTAACATTTGCTTCATCCACAATACTTGAGTGCAACTGCTCGCTGCTGCAATATACTCTGCTTCTGCAGTAGACAGAGATATTGCTTCTTGTCTCTTGCTTAGCTAGGAAACCAATCTTTTCCCTAAAAATAATGCACCACCATTGGTACTCTTCCAGTCATCCACATCACCTGCCCAATCAGCATCTGTATAAGCATGAAGAGAGAAATCATGATCCTTGGGATACCACAATCCACACTCAACTATTCCATTCAAATATCTGAGAATTCTCTTGATTGCCATGACATGAGATTCTCTAGGATCAACTTGAAATCTGGCAACAAGATGAACAACATTCATAATGTCAGGTCTAGTTTGAGTGAGGTAGAGCAATCCCCCAATCATAGACCTATATGTCCTCTGATCAACTTTAGGAGATTCAACATCCTTGCTCAACTTCATCAGGTTGCCATGGGAGTATTCATTGCCTTTGAATCCTCCATCCCAAATTTTTTCAATAATTCTTTCATGTATTTGGTCTGAGATATGAAGATTCCTTTCTTTGTTTGAGTGATTTGCAAACCCAAGAAGAAATTCATTTCACCAAACATGGACATCTCAACTTCACTTTTCATTTGATTTGCAAAAGTTTTGCACATATTATCCTTTCCTCCAAAAATAATATCATCAACACATACTTCAACTATCAAGATATTTTCATGATCAATCTTAAAATAGAGATTACTGTTAGTAGTACCTTTGTTAAAATCAATTTTCAAAAGATGTTTGTCCAACCTTTCATACTAGGCTCTTGGGGCTTGTTTGAGTCCATACAAAGCCTTCTTTAATTTGTAGACCATATCTCCATTATTAGACGGTTGAAATCCATCTGGTTGCTCAATGTACACTTCTTCTAAATCACCATTTAGGAAAGCATACTTGACATCCATCTGATATACCTTGAAATCTTTGAAGGTAGCAAAGGCAAGAAATAGTCTGACTGCTTCAATCCTTGCCACCGGAGCAAAAGTTTCTTCAAAGTCAACTCCTACTTGAGAATAGCCTTTAGAGACCAATCTAGCTTTGTTTCTTATTACCTCACCATCTTCATTTAGTTTTTTTCGGAAGACCCACTTAGTCCCAATCACATTTTTGTCCTTAGGTCTAGGAACAAGATCCCAAGTGTGATTCTTTTCAATCTGCATCAATTCCTCCATTTCTTTAATCCAACTTTCATCATTGCATGCTTCACTTACTATTTTTGGTTCAATTTTTGAAATCAGACAATACTTCAATGAATCTCGAGCAATATTTCTTCTTGTTTGAACACGTTTGCTTCTATCTCCTATGATCTGGTCTTCAGAATGATTCAGTCTTACATACCTAGGAGTTTTGGGAATCACTTGCACTTCTAATTCTTGGATAGGTTCATTCAAGCTTGTTTCTTCTTCTTGTGTTTCTTGATTCTCTGGATCAATCTAAATTTGGACTGGAGTTTGAACTTGTTCTTCTTGGTCTGAGATATCATTTTGATCATCAGCTTCATACTCATAGTATCTTGAGAGACTTTCCATGCCTTCATCAACTTTCACATTTGTGCTTTCCACAATCTTCCTTAATCTCTTGTTATAGCACCGGTAAGCTTTGATTTGAGTAGAGTAACCCAAGAATATTCCTTCATCACTTCTCGCATCAAACTTGCCAAGGTCTTCATCTCTTTTGATATAGCATTTGCTACTAAAGACTCTGAAATACTTCATAGTAGGAGTGATGCCAAACTAAAGTTCATAAGGAGTCTTACCAGTCTTACCTCTGATTTGTACCCGGTTAAGAGTATAAATGGTTGTGCTCATAACTTCTCTCCAATAGATTTGAGAAACATTTGCTTCCATCGTCATGGTCCTAGAAGCTTCCTAGATGGTGCAGTTCTTTCTCTCCACTGCTCCATTCTACTGTGGAGTCTTTAGAGCGGATAACTATCTTTTTATCCCATGTTTCTCATAGAATTCAATGAACTCTCTGGATGTGAATTCTCCACCTCTGTCAGATCTGAGGCATTTTATTTTTATGCCAGTTTCATTTTCTACCATAGCCTTGAATATTTTGAACTTCTCAAGTGCTTCAGATTTTTCTTTCAAGAAAGTCACCCACATCATCCGGGAGTGGTCATCAATCAGCAACATGAAATATCTATCTCCTTGTAGACTCTTGATTCTTGCCAGACCACATAGATCAGTGTGCACCAAGTCCAACAATCTGGTTGAAGAATGTTCCTTACTTTTGAATGAGACTCTATTCTGCTTACCTAATTGACATTCCTTGCACAAGCTATTAGAAGGTTTCACCAATCTTGGAAGGTCTCTTACAACCTAGATGTTGCTTATCTTAATGATGTTATCAAAATTCACATGACACATTCTCCTATGCCACAACCAACTTTGATCAATTTGAACAAATAAGCAACTTTTGCCAGTACAAACCAAGAAAAAAATGTTACCTTTTGTCTGAGTACTGGATGCAATCTCAGTTCCAGAGCTTTCAAAGATCTTACATTTTCTATTTTTGAACCGTAGATCATAACCTTTGTCTACTAGCTGCTCAACACTAAGAAGATTATGCTTTAAGCCTTCAACATATAGAACATCACCGGTTTTGTCCTTACCATCAAAAGAAATGGTTCCTCTGCCTTTAATTCTGCCAACAGAATTATCCCCAAATTTTACAACTCCACCTTCATATCTTTCTAGGTTTATGAACTTGTTTTTGTCGCTAGTCATATGGTGAGAGCATCCACTGTCAATGACCCATTCATCCTTTTCTTCAACCTGAGTAGCCAAAGCTCTTTCTATCTTACGATTGGCAGATTCAATAGGCATTGGATCTTCTTCCTTAATGGCAATAAACACCCAGTCACTTCCGGATTTGGTTCCTATCTCAGATTCATCATCTATTACTCCATCATCATCTTCTTGAACATAGTAACTCTTCTTTTGAAATATTGATATATTAGGGTTAGGCTTTGAAAATATTTCTGGACACCTTGAGGCAAAATGACCAATCTTGTTACAATTGAAACATTTGAAAGGAAATTTTCCTTCATACTTACCGGATTCTCTTGGCAATCTCTTGGCAATAAGGGCTTCAAGTTGTACAGCTTTTGACTCATCTTCTTACAGATCTTTTCTTGTTTTTTCATACCATGATGGTTTCTTTGAAGAGTTCTCTCCTAGATCATACCTTTGTTTTCCTTTTACAGAGGCACTATCTTTGAATGTAGATTCAATCTTGGGGGTGCATCTCCAAACTCAGCCAATTCAAATGCAGCTAATTTTCCAACCAATTGATCTCTTGTGATATTTGAAAAAGATGTGAATTCTTCAATAGCAACAACCTTGTGTTTGTAAGCAGGAGGTAGGGATCTAAGAATTTTGGCAACAATCTCATCTTCATCCAAGGTTCCACTAGCACACCTAATGCCACAAACAAGCTCATTTACTTTTGGCATAAATGTAGTGATATTCTCATCTTTAGGTTTTTGAATTTTCCTTTGAGACTCTGTAGCTTGGCACATTTAACATATTTGTCTCCTTCATGCAGAAGTTCCAGCTTTGCCCAAATCTCATATGCAATTTTTAAATCCATAACATTTGTTAGATTTGAATCAGATAAGGCACTCAGTAAGGCTTCTTTATCTCAAAGATTATCTTTAGAATCTTTGATTTCATCTACAATTGTCAGACCATTCTTTGGAGGAACATACCTTTTTGTAGCCATAGTCTAATATTGCATTCCCTTACATTGCAAGTGACATTCCATGCGGCTTTTCCAAAGAGTGTAATTAGTTCCATCAAACCTCAGACTATCCTTCTTGTAGGAATACATCCTAGATCTCCTCAAGTGATTAAGCTCTTTTAGAGGAACTTAGCTCTGATACCAATTATTGATTCAAGGATAGACAACTGAGAGGGGGGGCTGAATCAGTTGTCACAAAACTTTGTTCCGTATGTACTTAAAACCTTCCTGTATTTCAACAGCATATCAAAGATTCAATCATGGAAGCATAATGTAATAATTTAAGAGCAGAACCAAACTCAACACAAATAACACCAAGATTTTAACGTGGAAAACCTGGTTAAGGGAAAACCCACGAGGTGACTAACCCAAGATTTTATTCTCTGTTAAAAGAATATGAGAAATGAAATGGCACCTGCCAATTAGGGCTCATTGCCCGAGCACACTGCTCACAAGAGGCACACTGCCTATAGGAGACTCATTGTCTACATAAGAAAATAAATATTACCAACTTGAACTGGAAGTTAGCATCTTTACTATGCTTGAATCAGTTCCATTGAAGCTCAACACCTCTGCTCTACTATTTCGCTCCTCTTCCTTACCACCACCTCATCATGACCACATTGGATACCTTTTGAACAACTTGGCAATTCTTATTTATACATGATATCGACTTTGGAATGATCATCAAAGTCAGCACAACATACACTTATTTTATTACAGAGCAATTACAAACATACAACTTGACTTATTACAAAAGCTTCATGCGAGTTACTACATTGTCGGCCACGCATAGATGGGACTTCAATCTTCTTCGAGGAACACGCCACGCCTTGCAAAACATCTTCTAGATTATCTGCAACAGGTGCAAATCATCTGGTCAGCCAGGACTGGGAAGAACACTATTACCCGGAGGTAAATCTTCAATTACAAGCTCAATCTTCAATGCAGACCACCAACACAAACTGGAAACAATCTGGAGACCTCCACAAGCTTGCTTGAATCACCAAGAACATCCGCACCACTTCTACTTATTGTAATCATTTGGATCTTCATCCAGAATCACAAGAACACAGTCGGTCATCTCTGTCATACTAGAAGGATCACTTGCGGACCTCCAAACCATATGCCAATTGAGGTTATAATTTGTGTTAGCTTCCCAAACATACCACTAGATCTGCAAAGCAAGATATTGCATTTCTAGATATCACCAGACCTATTTGTGCCACTCTGTCACCACTGAACAGCTACTGGAACAAGTTCTACTCATATACCCATAACTTCTTCAGATCTTCATGCGGACCTCTGAAATCTTGACTGGACAACCTTCAGATACATATCTACAAACCCTTTAATGCATATACTCTGATCTTCAACTATTTGGGATCTTTGTTTCATAGGACTTCACTATCTTCATTGTTCTTCTCTATTTTTGATGGGGCTAATTTTCTCAATATCATCAACACATACCTCATCCAATTCTTAACATCAATGCAACAAGAGTATGTTGACATCAATGACAACACTATTTAGATCCATACTTGCAACACTTAATTCCCAACATTCTCCCACTTGTCGAACACCTTGTAAGAGCCAACGGAAATAACAAGATTTAATTGCTATATGCCAAGAGGCCCATAGACTCTGAACACCATCTAAACTTTTGTGTGACCACTAGTTTTGTCAATGCATCTGCAACATTCTTCAAAGTGTCTACTTTCTGCAATGTCACCTTCCCATCCTCTACCATGTCTCATGTAAAATGAAACTATACATCAATATGCTTTGTTCTGGCATGGAAAGTTGGATTCTTTGCTAGGCAAATCGCACTCTAACTATCACAATAGATCGTAATATGTCTTGCATCAACACCAATATTTGAACACAATCTCTTAAGCCAAATGGCTTCCTTGCAAGCATGAGTTGCTACCATGTACTTAGCTTCTATCGTGGACAAAGCAACCACAGTGATGAAGGGGGTAAATCATAAATTACACAACCACATAAATTGCACATAGAAAATATAACTTTCTTTTATTGATTTGGACAATTTATTACATTACAGAAGCTCAAATACAATTAGAGGAATCAATCCTCCATAGGCTGCAGCACATTACAACTTCCTCCCACAAGACTCTGGAATCATCTGCCTTTTGTAACCCCAAATCTGCTAGGGTTTCTGTTTTCCTACCTATTCTCAACTCTACACTTTCCCCCTTAACTCTACTACTGCTCAGGTTCCCAAAAATAGTAATAAATAGCACTTTTGGCGGCCTCCAACTAAATTTCAAATTTTGCAACTCCCTCCAAAAGTAGGTCAACTTCCAGGAAGCATAACTTTTGATCCGGGTGTCCGATTGACAAACTATTTTAAGTGTCGGAAAGCTCGTGATGTGAACTATCACACTGGAAATCTGTAAACAAATTTTCCTCAACTTTTTAGGATGTTTTGGGATGTTTTAGTGCCTCATATCTCATTTTGGAAATTTTTAGGGGCTTTTCAGAAAATGAAAGCTTTAATATCTTTCAGCTCACAAATGATCTTTACCTGATTCCTTCGCCAATGGGCTTATATTTCAATTATAAAGCTTCCTGTAAATTTTCACTTCTATCCATGCCCAAATACAAACTTTCCTAAAATGGCAGTTAAACCTTCCACAAATGGCAGTTTGCTATTCTCAGCATTTCCAGAAAAAACTAAAAGTCCTACATCATTATTCAAGAGATTATGGAACCAAAAAACTAATTATGGAAAGAAATGAAAACAACTACAGTGATTTTGAATCAACATCTTTTTGGGTGATGCAAGATAATTTCCCTTACACCACTAGATGCTCCTACATCAGACACCTAGGGTAATTTGAGAAGTGACCCTGTCACGTCTTAGGTGTTTGTTTGAGGAAAAGCCAAATGGTTAACCTTTGTCTTAGACAACCAATAAGAATCTTCAACATGCCTTCCTTTCTATTTCACCAGATATTCTTCATATTGCTTGTTTCAAGTACTTCTTCCCACACGGCTATCCAAGATCTCTTCTATCTCCTCCATTGAAGTAGATGCTGGAATACTCCACTGTTCTTTTGTTGGTCCATCCTCTGCTCCACCTTCAGGATATTCTAATAAATCAACAATGTTGAAAATAGGGGAAATGTTGATCTCACTCAGAAACTCTACCTCATATGCATTTCCTAAATCATGTTTCTTCAAAATTCTGCATGGTCCAAATTTCTTCATTTTCAACTTATTGTATGTTCTAATTGGAAACCTTTCTTTTCTCAAGTGAACTATGACTTCATCTCCTACCTGGAATTCCTTATATCTCCTCTTTTGATCTGCCTTAGCCTTGTACCAAATAAATATCTTATTAATGTGCTTTTTCACCTCTTCATGCAAATTCTTCATGTGTTTTGCAAAGTCTTTAGCCTTAGCACTTGTCTTTTCTTCTTTGTATAGATTCCTTAACTCTGAAGCATTTCTTGGACTATTCCCATATACAATATGGAATGGTGATTTACCAGTACTCCTATTGATATAATTGTTGTAAGCAAATTCTGCCTGTGGTAAAATCAAATCCCATCCCTTGGGCTTATCTCCTACTAGAATCATAGAAGGTTACCCAAACTCTTTATCACCACTTCGATCTGTCCATCAGTCTATGGATGGTGTGCAGAACTGAACTTCAAATTTGTCTTCAACTTCTTCCACAATGTCCTCCAGAAATAATCAACAAACTTGGTATCTCGATCTGAAACTATGCTCTTTGGTAGACCATGTAATCTCACCACCTCCCTAAAAAATAACTCTACAATATGAACAACATCACTAGTCTTCTTACAAGGAATAAAATGTGCCATCTTTGGGAATCTGTCCACCACCACAAAAATGGAATCATGTCCTCTCTGTGTCCTTGGTAAACCAAGAACAAAATCCATACTAATGTCATCCCATGGCTTCTCCAGTATAGGTAATGGCTGATACAACTCTGTATTCTGACTTATTCCTTTTTCCATCTAACACACTCTCCAACTCTGCACAAATTTCCTCACATCTTACTATAGTTGTGGCCAATAGTAATTCTCACCAACAATAGCAATAGTCTTATCTTGACCAAAGTGTCCAGCCAATCCCCCACTATGCTTCTCCTTAATCAGGTTCTCCCTCATGGAACTCTTTGGAATGCACAACTGGCTTCCTCTAAACAACATGCCATCTTGGATTATGAAATCCAACCATTTTGTCATATCCAAAGTAATAGGTTCCAAACAAGATTTCTAGGCCTCTGCAAAATCTGGGTCTTCATGATACAAACTTTTGAGCTCACCAAACCCAACGACCTCTATCTTCATTTCTGTCAACAAATTCTGTCTTCTTCTCAAGGAATCTCCAACTCTGTTGGACTTCCCACTCCTGTGCTTCAAAACAAAAGTATAGCTCTATAAAATATCAACCCATTTTAAGTGCCTTTGATTTAACTTTCCTTGACTATTAAGGTATTGTAAAGCCTGATGATCAATATATAAAACAAAATCTTTTGGCAATAGATAATGTCTCCATTTCTTCAAAGTCTAAACTATTGCATAAAACTCTTGATCATAAACAAAATACTTTTTCTTGGCATCATTAAGCTTCTCACTAAAATAGGCAATGAGCTTACCTTCTTGACTCAAAATAGCTCCTATAGCACTGCCACTAGCATCACAATCTACTTGAACTACCTTATTAAAATCTGGAAGTGCCATAATAGGTTGCTCTGTCACTTTATGCTTCAATGTATCAAAGTTTTTATCTATTCCTTTGTTCCATCTAAACTCTTTTTTATCCCCTCTCATTGTACCCGTTAGGGGTGCACAAATGATACTAAAATTTTTGCTAAACTTTTTGTAAAAACTTGCCAAACCATGAAAAGATCTTACCTCTATAGCACTTCTTGGTGCAAGCCATTCAATGATAGCCCTCACCTTCTCTAGGTCCATCTTAAGACCTTCCTCTGAGACAACAAATCCCAGGTATACCAACTCCTTTGCAAAACTACATTTCTTCAAATTGATCAATAATTTCTCCTCCCTTAGCTTCTCCAAAACTCTTCTGATATGCATCATATGCTCATCCTAAGTCTTACTAAAAATTAAAATATCATCTAAATAAACAATAACAAAACTTCCCAAAAAAAATTTTAATACCTCATTCATGAGCCACATGAATGTGCTTGGTGAATTGTTTAGCCCAAATGGCATGAATAACCACTCATACAAACCTTCCTTTGTCTTGAAGGCTGTCCTCCATTCGTCTCCTTCTCTAATTCAGATCTAGTGATACCCACTCTTTAGATCAATCTTCATGAAGTACTTGGCTCCACTCAAACAGTCCATTATGTCATCCATTCTGGGCAATGGAAATCTGTACTTGATCATGATCTTATTAATGGCTTGAGAGTCTGTACACATTCTCCTTTCTCCATCCTTCTTTGGTGCTAGTACTACAGGTACCACACATGGACTTAGGCTCTGTCTTATCAATCCCTTCCTCAACAACTCCTGAACTTGTCTGTTCAACTCTTCACTCTCTACTGGAGTCATTCTATGGGCTACCTTATTTGGCAAACTAGCTCATGGTATCAAATCCATTTGATGACATATCTTCCTTACTCATGGTAAACCTTCTACTACATTATCAGATATAATATCCTAAAATTCTTCCAACATTTTTGAAAGTTTTTCTGGTACATCTTACTATTTCTCTTAACTAATCTTATGAATGAATGCAAAGCAATGATGCTCATGCTTCATACCCTCCAAAAATTTTCTACCATCTACCAAGCAAATTCTAGTAATACTACACACCTTTTCTTCCACCTCCTTCAAGGGCTTCAACTTATGACGAACTCTATCCTTTGTTATGGAATATGTGTTTGCACGGCTATCATGGATAGCACTCCTATCATACTGCCATGACCTCCCCAACAACATATCGCATGCATCCATTGGTATGATATCACACAACACCTCATCATGGTAGTCATCAATCTTGAACTTCACTAAACACTGCTCATTGACCAAAGCTCTATGGTCCTTCTACAACCATGCAATCCGATATGGATGTGGATGCTTTCTTCTTGTCAGCTTCAACTTGTCAACCATCTCCTCTTAAACAAGATTATTAGTGCTTCTATTATCAATAATAATATCACAACACTTACCTTCACATTTACACCTTATGCAGAATAAACTCTTCCTCTGATTTGGTTCTTTCTCCTCATTTAACAAGGTTCTTCTGACAACTAGGGTTTCTCCCCTTTCAGCATTTTCAGAATGCTCAGACTGTGCATCTTCATCTACATGTGCAACTTGTGCATTACCTTCAAGTCTTCTATTTGTCCTTCCTTGATGTTGTGGACACTCATATGCTCGATGCCCTTCTTCTCCATATTGGAAATAGGTTCCTTTGAAACCTCCTCTTCTAGGTCCTTGCCCAGGTCTGCCTCTTCCTCTTTCTCTTTGCTCACCAGTATTTTGATCGCAAGGGCAATAGGTATTATCTCCTCTCTGATTTCGATTGATGCCAGCTTCTTCACCTTTTTTTATCTTCATTACGGCCTCCATAGGGTCTTCTACCAATCCTTCCACCTTGATCTCTTCCCCTTTTCTTGTTGTCAAATCTTTTATTCAACTTCTCTATCTTCAGGGAAAACTAGTATGCATATTCCATGGTGGTCATTCTAACTAGGCTCAACTCCTCTTGAATACTTGGCCTCAACCCATTAATGTAACGGGCTACCTTCTCCTTGTTGGGCTCTACATGGCCTATCCTGATAGTAATCTTATAAAACTCTTCTATATACTCCTTAATAGAATTGTTACCTTGCTTCAGTCCTTACAATTTCTTTAGCAACTCCATCTCATAATCCAGAGGAATGAACTACTTCTTCAGTTTCTCTACCCTTTTCCTCTTTTGTTCCTCTCTAACTAGACCTCCTTCCACCAAATGCTAGCATGGCCCTTCAACTTTGTTTTTGTAAACTTGACCCGATCTGGGTCCTCCACATCTTCATACTCAAAATACTCCTCCATGTCATTAATCCAATCAATAATCTATTTTGGATTCAAATCTCTAGAATAGGTAGAAACTTCGATCCTGGGCCTCTTTCCAATCTTCGAAATGACCCTCAACAACCTAACTTTTGCAAGACCTCATGTAGCTTCTTGTTCTTCCTCAAATAGCTCTTCTTTAGCTTCATCCTTACTTTCTTCTCTTGTTCTCGGCTCAAACCCTCTTCGTAACTCCTCTTGCAATGCATCGATTTGCCTTTATAGGGCTCTAAAACCCTCTTCTGTTAATGCATTCCTCCCAATACAATTTCTTCGTGGAGGCATCTTGATCTGCACAGCAAACCCACAACCTCAGGTCCTGGTGCAAACCACCTCACGACAATGATCTATCTACACACTCAGGAACCCTTGCTTTGATACCACTTGCTGAAGGGGGTAAATCATAAAACACACAACCACAAAAATCATACACAAAAAATAAAACTTTCTTTTATTGATTTGGACAACTTATTACATTATAGAAGCTCAAATACAATCAGAGGAATCAATCCTCCACAGGCTGCAACACATTACAGCTTCCTCCCACAAGACTCTGGAATCATCTGCCTTCTGTAAGCCCAAATCTGCTAGGGTTTATGTTTTCCTGCCTATTCTTGACTCTACACTTTCCCCCTTAACTCTACTACTGCCTAGGTTCCCAAAAATAGTCATAAATAGCACTTTTGGCAGCCTCCAACTAAATTTCAAAATTTGCAACTCCCTCCAAAAGTAGGTCAACTTCCGGGAAGCATAACTTTTTATTCAAGTGTCTGTTAACAAACCATTTTAAGTGTCAGAAAGATCGCAATGTGAACTATCATGCCAGAAATCTGTAAATAGATTTCCGTTAACTTTTCAGGATGTTTTGGGATGTTTTAGTGCCTCATATCTTGTTCTAGAAATTTTCAGGGGATTTTCAGAAAATGAAAACTTTAATATCTTTCGGCTCACAAATGATCTTTGCCTTATTCCTTCACCAAAGGGCTTATATTTCAATTACGAAACTTCCTGTAAATTTTCACTTCCATCCATGCCGAAATGCAAACTTTCCTGAAATTGCAGTTAAATCTTCCATAAATGGCAGTTTGCTATTCTCAACATTTTTGGAAAAATTGAAGTCCTACATCATTATTCAAGAGATTATGGAACCAAAAACACTAATTATGGAAAGAAATGAAAACAACTACAATGATTTTAAATCAACATCTTTTTGGGTGATGCAAGATTTCCCTTACACCACTAGATGCTCTTACATCACACAAGTTATCGCTTACTCATCCAACTAATAGCACCACCGAACATAGTAAACACATAAGCACTGGTGGATCTTCTACTATCAATGTCAGTTGTCCAATCCTTAAATACTCACAGAATGTAGAGGTCCTGTAGGATAACCATGATAGCATATGGAATACTCGGAAGTACCCCTCAAATATCTGAACACTCTTTTTACCGCATCCTAATGTACTCGTCCAAGATTAGCCATAAACTGACTAAGGAATCCCACTGCTTGGGCAATGTCTAGTCTTGTGCAGACCATAGTATACATCAAACTACCAATAGCACTAGCATAAGGTACTCTACTCATGTCCTCCACCTCAAAAGGAGATTTTGGATAATAATTAACAGATAACTTTGTCCCCAATGAAACAAGAATACACAATGGTCTACAATCTACCATGTTGAATCTATCCAACATGGTCTTCACATAATTACTCTAGCTAAACCAAAGTTTTTTGTTTTCTCTATCTCTTCTTATTTTCATTCCCATAATGTACCTAGCTACCCCTAAATCTTTCATTTCAAACTATGCTAACAATTGAGACTTCAAATCAGAAATCATATTCTTTCCCTTCCTAATCAGCAACATATCATCAACATACAATGCAATAATGAGAATAAATCATTGTCAAACTTGTAATACACACAATGATCTGATTTTGATCTCATAAATCCAATTGACAACACAAAGACATCAAACTTCAAGTACCACATCCTAGGAGATTGCTTCAAACCATACAAAGACTTTTTCAGCTTGCAAACCAATTTTTCTTTACCTTTTTCTATGTAATGCTCTGGCTGTGACATGTAAATCATTTCCTCCAAATCACCATGAAGGAACATTGTCTTCACATCCATCTGCTCCACCTCTAAGTCATAAGTTGATGTAAGAGATAACGGGAACCGAATAGATGTCAGCTTTGCAATAGGAGAGAAAATTTCACCATAATCAATTCCCTCCAGTTTTGAGTACCCCTTCGCAACCAATCTAGCCTTATACTTTTCAACACTGCCATCTGCTCCAAATTTCTTCTTGAACACCCATTTGTATCCAACATGTTTCCATCCATCAGGCAAAGGCACCAAGTCCCAAGTTTTATCCTTTTCCAAAGAAGTCATCTCATCTTCCATGGCCTCCTTCCAAGAACCTACATCTTTCATGCCCATTGCCTCTATCACAGTTCTAGGCTCATTAGTGTTAGTAATCAAGGCATAAGCACAACTAGAATCAAGCAATGAATAACCAAACCTATCAAGTTGCTTCCTTGTTCGTGTAGACCTCCTCAAAGACTGAGGTTGAGGTTATGCTTCTTCTTTTGAGCTTTTAGAGCTGCTAGAGCTCTCCTCATCATCAGGTTTCACAGGGTCTATCAATTCAGTCTTCTCAGGGGTAGAAGGAAACTAAACTACATCCTCTTTCTTTTCTATTTCTTCTAGTTGTAGAACAACAATAGAAGGTGTTAGCTCTCTAAAGATAACACTTTTACTATACAACACTTTTTCAGCCATAGGATCCCAAAGCTTGTGCCCCTTCACACTGACACCATAGCCAATGAAGATACATTTAACTCCCTAGTCTCCAATTTTGACCTCTTCTCCTAAGGTACATGTGCATATGCCTCACAACCAAAACCATGAAGATGTCTCAATGAGGGCTTTTTACCAAACAACACCTCCATGGGTGTCTTATTAATGAGCACTGAGGTAGAAGATTAGTTAACCAGATAGCAAGCAGTAGCTACAGCTTTAGTCCAAAACTTTTGTTTGAGGCTAGCACCACTAAGCATACTCCCAGCCCTCTCCATCAACATTCTGTTCATCCTCTCTACAACTCCATTTTGCTGTGGGGTATAAGGAGTTGTCTTATATCTTTAAATCCCATGTTCTTTACATAACTTGTTAAACTCTATGGAATAGAACTCACCACCATTATCAGTCCTCAAACACTTAATCTTTTTACTAGTCTGAATCTCAACAAAAGATTTAAACTCTTTGAATCGACTAAAGACTTCTGATTTGCTTCTGAGAAAATAAACCCATGTCCTTCTACTGTAGTCATCAATGAATGATACAAAATATACAGATTTAGAAATTGAAGGAACATTTATAGGACCAAACACATTAGAATGAATAAGATCCAAAACACCAGAAGACTTATGAGAACTCAAGTAAAACTGAACATGGTTTTGTTTTCCATATATACAATCTTTGCAAAAGTCAAACTCAAGATTATAATCATTTAACCCCTCGATGAGCTTTTTATTTTTTAGGGCTCTAAGACCCTTCTCACCAATGTGACCGAGTCTCTTATGCCATAACATTGTCTTCTCAACAGGAATCTAAACTTCTAAAGCATGAGCACCCTTAGGTACCCAAAATGCACTACCATTAGAATTTGATACAACATATATTTTCTCTACAGGTTCCAATGGTGGGGATGAAGTGACTAAAGCCCTCTTCTTCAAATTAGAAGCACTATTGCATTGAGTAATGCATGCATCCAGCTGAAACATAGTACCTCTCTGAGTACCCTTCGCAAGTACCATAGCACCTCTTGTCATCTTGTATTCACCTTTTGAGAAGACAACCTGCACACTTGTATCATTCAATTTACTTATAGAAAGTAGGTTCTGTGCCAAGCCCGGGATGTACATAAACCCAGAGATCCCCTTCACCTGTCCATCAGGGAATCAGATTGTGACTCTTCCATGACCAACTCTCTTCAGATGAGAATCATCACCTAGGTACACTCTTCCACCATCGAACTCTTCATACTTTGTAAACCAGTCTTGATGCGAGGTCATGTGGAAAGAAGCACCAAAATCAATCAACCACACATCATCTGATGCATGGGTGGCCAAGGCTGCAATGAAAGCATCTCCATCATCTTGTGACTTATCAGAATCAAAATCTAAGGGATTCTTCTTCTTTTTCTTTTTATCTTCTTTGCACTCCTTTCATAAATGCCCAATTTTACACAATTCCAATAGGGAGCCTTAGACTTTCTAGGAGATTTGGATCTACCCTTTTCATCTTTCTTGTCCTTTTTCTTCCCTTTCTCCTTGGTTCTTCCATGAACTGCAAGAGCCTCTTTGGCTGATTCAGAGGATTTTCTCCACATTTCTTTAGATGACAACAAAGACACCACATCATCCATTTTGAAAGTGGAAGTGGTACTCCCAATGGCCATAACAAGATGGTCCCATGAGTTTGGCAAAGAACAAAGCAGGGTCATACAATGATCCTCCATCTTCACACCAACAGATGTCAAATGTGTAACTAGCATGTTAAAAGCATTTAGGTAGTCTGCAATAGATCCTCCATCCTCCATCTTCAGAGAATAAAGCTTTTTCCTCAGGAATAACTTGTTCACCAGGGATTTAACCTGATAAACATCTCCAAGCTTCTTCCATAGTTCGTTTGCAGTCTTCTCTTCATGGACATTGATAGAAATATTAAAAAGAACTACGAAACAACTAATTAAAGTTGTGAGTTAAATGAATAATAATAAAAAGAATGATTTTACCATTTAAGAAGCAAATCAATAACCATGCACCAAAAGATAACAATGGAGACAAGAGATTTTGAAGGGGGAAAAAACAAAGAAAAAATCCCCATAAATTATGAAAGATGCTATGAAGCCATAAAATAAAATATTACAGAAAAAGAGGGAGAAGCTCCTCAAGAAATGAACAAGAAGAGAAAATAAGAGAGGAATGAATGAATGAATAGGAGAGGGCACCTCATAAATATAGGTGAGAGGGGAGTTACAATCAACTCCCATATGCCACCTTTCATGTGGGTGCGTGCCATGTGTAAACCTCATAATGAGGTAACTAAATAAATCAAATATTCCTTCAAGAGGAATATTGACTATCCTCACACATGTGTGAGGATACTCACATAAAAAAAAATACTTTGTATTTATAAAATACAAGTATTTAATAAGAAATAAATATAATCTTTACCTAAGTACCAAGTAAAGATTAAATTTTCTAACATCCCCCCTTAAGCTTTACTTGGGGAAGATTACAAAAAATCCATCAAAGGATGATTGCAACATGTTACATGAATGGCATAAAAGCCTTTACAATGAATAAGAATATATAATTTGATAAAGAATCTTGAAGAAGAGTGAAGAGGCAAGTCTTCAAGTAGCCTTGAGAATAATTGTATAGATTCCTTTGTGAACCAAAGTGCTTGTATAGATGCCTTTGAACAATCTAATTAGTGAGCTCCTTTAGAGCCAAGAGAAGTGGATTGTTGGTTCTTATGCCGCCAAGGTAGCCATTGGACCTGTTTCATCAAAGAAACCATAACTAAAAAATGGATTTCCCATTATTGGGATCATCTCCTAAATCTAAATTAGTATAATCATATAAAGAGATACAAATTGCATATTGCATAATAAAAGTTTGTGGATCAAATGAATCCAAATTTAAGTCATAAAGCCAATAAGGTAAAAGTTAGCATAACTAAAATAACCTTAAGTCTTGAGTAAGAGTGCTAGGAAAAGTTGTAGCACAAATTATGGCTTATAGCCCAAATTATAAAATAGCAATAATAGTTCTAGGTTTCTTCTCACTACATCATTTGTTGAATGGTAAAGGGAACTTATATCAAGTTTAATAATAATGGACTTTGAAAATTAGTCCTAAAGATCATAGTGCCATCATTTTAAGTTTCAATAACAAGGACTCTAAAAAATAGTCCTATAGATGGTTTTAAAAACCATAGTGCCTTCATAAAAAATTTTAATATCAAAGGACTTTGAAAATAGTCCTAAAAGTGGTTTTTTTAAGAAACCAAATTGCCTTCATTTTAAAGATCAAAGGACTTTGAAAAATAGTCTGAAAAATGGTATAAAAACCATAATGCCTTTTTAAATTTTAGAGGACTTTGAAAATAGTCCTAAAAATGGTATAAAAACGATATTGCCTTCATAAAAAATTTTAAGAACTTGATCCCCAACGATCAGTTCATCATAAAAATGTAAGTGTATACCATCAAAGTGGATGGAAATATTTTCCATGGGGCCCAAAAAAACTCCAATGCGACTTGATAAAATAGCTAATTCATTATAGATAGGGCTCCCTATGCAACATTAGTGGAAAGCTTGTGCATAAAATATTTAAAGGCTCCATTGAGACTAGATAAATCCTTTACTTTCCAAAATATATATAGATGGAATAAATCCATCAAGAAGGCATATGCTCTAATGAGTTTTTTAATTTTAAAAAATATATAGATGAAACAAATCCATCAAGAAGGCAAATACTCCAATGAGATGAGATAAAGCATTTAATTTTCAAAATATATATGGATTAAATCCATAAGAAGGCAGATTTATCATATTTTAATAATGAGGCACAATAAAATATTAGATTCCCTTTATCAAGACAACATAATCCTAGTTGAGAAGGAAACTTTAGATTTGTTTTAAATATTGTGATAAATCAAGACTTAGGTAGAAAAAACAGAATGATAATTTACCACAAACTGATATAGAAAGTTCTTGGAGATACATTGATATTTCAAGTGGCACAAATCAAGCCACCTTAACAAATAAAATTTGTGATTTAAAAAAAATAGGATAAGTGGAATATTCCAAAGTGATATTCATGCATTCGCGACTACGTGAATATCCCTAAAATATAATTGAATGGAACAAGTACAGAATTATTGGGTTGATCAAGTCCAATAATAAAGTACATGTGTAAATATTTAAAAAAAACAAACATTATGAAAAATGCCTAATTTCGGACATAAAAGGCAATTTTTTTTAAGAAATGCCTAATTCCATAATAAAAGGAATTTTTTTTTACTAAGAAATGTCTAATTAAAAGGCAAATGAAAATACCTACAAAATGTCTCCATTGAAGAAAAAAGTTAATAATGCCTTTAAAAGGATTTTTTTTTAAGAAATGCCTATTTAAAAGGCAATTTTTTTTTAAAAAGTCTTATTTAAAGCAAAACTTGTTTTTAAAACAAATACCTAATTATATAAATAAAAGACAAATCGAAATATTGCCCTCACAATTTTTTTTTTTAAAGAAAAGAGTATTTTTTAAAAATGTAATTAAAAGGCTAATATTTTTTAAAAAACTTTAAATAACAAAGCACGTGAACTTTCTAACATTATTTAATATCTAAATATTTTATATTTTATTAATTTAAGTTTAAATAAAAAAGTCTTAAGTTTAAAATAAAAATTTTAAAAACAAAAAATTAAATAAGTTAGATTTCATAATTTAAAATCATAATTTTAATATGGTTAGATTCTTAAAATGTAAATCAATTTAAGCAACCATTATTAAAATTAAGCAAAGTTCACTACATTGTAGGAAATTGTAAGAACTGGCAACATATAAAAAAAAATCTTGCTTTTTCTATTTCTTATTTCCTTTTATTCCCCTTTTTTCTTTTTATTCTTGTTTTTTTCTCTCAAATTTCTTCTTACTTTTCTTCATGAAATTATTTTCTCTCTGCAAGAATGAGAGGGTTTACTAGAATATGCTACCATGCATAGCAGAGCCCAAGTACATAATTTGGTATTCAGAGGAATAAAATTGCATTAGCTCTATACAGAAAAAATCTAAAACAAATTCATAGCCAGGCCTCAAAGAAGAGGCATTTTGGAATATGGCTCTGATATCATGATAGAAAAAAAATAGAAGAATATTGACATATAGAGACTGACATGCAACAACAATACATTATGAGAGAGAGAATCTGCTAAACATAGGAGGGGTTACATAAAAATTGCTGCAAATAAACAAACTTACCTGTGAGTGAGACAGACAATAGCTTTATTATTTTGAAAAAAATGCTTGATTTCTGGTTCTTCCAATTTTGTCTCTCATCACATTCCAAAATGCCTCTTCTTTTAGGTGAAGAAGATGATAACTTGTTGGTCATTTTCAAAGGAGTTCAATGAGTATATCCTAATTCAACATAACTAGATTTTTTTATATTTATTTAGCAGATTTTCTATCACCTTAAAGTCATGAAAGGCCAAAATCAGAAATTTTTTACACATATCTTAAAACCTAGATTATTGTATCTAAAACAAATTGAATAGATTTATTGGAAAGAATGTAATTTTTTTTAAATGCTAGAGACAAAAATTTGTTTAAAGAAATGTTATTAAAAGGATTTTTTAAAAAAAAAGCTAGATGTATATTATAAATAGATTTATAAATGCATGCAAACTTTTTTTAGAAATGGAAGGCCTGGAATTATTTTTTTTTTAAATTGAAGAATGGTTTTTTTTTAAGAGAATAGAACTAGTTAGATTTTTAAATAGATAGAGGGATTGGGGCCAAAAAAATTCATGTGCATTAGATGTAATGTTTTGAAAACCCTTGCTGAAACTGTTTAAACAAAACACTTGCAAGCAAATAGGGGTTAGTATGAGAATAAGATAAATAAAATATAGGGTTAAAACCCTTGTGTGTTGCACACAACAAATAAAAATTTCTCCTCTCCTCTTAAATCTACAATGTCTCCAAGTGAATGCTACTAAAAAAAATTGGTAAACCTTCAAGAGCACAACTCACAATAATATTAGTTGCATGGTTCTGATACCATGATAGAAAAATTAAAAAGAACTAGGAAACAAGTAATTAAAATTGCGAGTTAAATAAATAATAATAAAAATAATGATTTTACCATTTAAGAAGCAAATCAACAACCATGCACCAAAAGATTAGAATGGAGACAAGAGATTTTGAAGGGGGAAAAAACAAAGAAAAAATCCCCCATAAATTATGAAAGATGGCATGAAGCCATGAAAAAAAATATTACAGAAAAAGAGGGAGGAGCTCCTCAAGAAATGAACAAGAAGAGAAAATAAGAGACTAATGAATGAATGAAGAGGAGAGGGCACCTCACAAATAGAGGTGAGAGGGGAGTTACAATCAACTCCCATATGCCACCTTTCATGTGGGTGTGTGCCATGTGTAAACCTCATATGGAGGTAACTAAATAAATCAAATATTCCTTCAAGAGGAATATTGACTATCCTCACACATGCGTGAGGATACTGACATAAAAAAAAATACTTTGTATTTATAAAATACAATTATTTAATAAGAAATAAATATAATATTTACCTAAGTACCAAGTAAAGATTAATTTTTCTAACAGACATTTAGCAAGACAAAGTCAACCAAGTAGAGTCTCACAAGACCCTTAGCCTTCTGATCCTTGAGATCCCAATCAGCTTGAGACATTGCCGCTGATTTTACACTAGAAATTGCTTCCCATAGGTCTCGATCAATAAGCAAGTCTTCCATCTTAAGTTTCCATAACTCAAAATTAGTTCCCTTAAACTTCTCCACATCATTCTTCTGGATGTGCTTGCCATCTCCTTCCTGCAACAAGATTACAAAATGCTCTACACAAACTCCCACTCAATCTAAGATCAACTCAAAAAACCCCTACCCAACAACTAGGACCAAAGGTGATCAAGCTCTAATACCAACTAAAAGGAAGCTAGGTGTATGGAAATCGCTTCCTACACTAATCTAATGAGGGAAGTACAGTACAAATTCTTTTCAACCTTTATAGTTATAGTGTTATTAACCCAACAACAGAGATATTGTAGCAATACACATACACACAGAAAGTAGATAGAAGAAAGAGAGACAAGATATAACATGGGGAAAACTCTTTCAGGAGAAAAACCCCACACTCCAAAACCTGCACAATTTATTATCAAAACTAAAAATGGTTTACAATACACTTGCAATGCAAGTTATCAGGAGTCTTTGACACTCGTATCTGGAGATATTCCAAAAGCATAACGGTACCTATCAATCACATAATACATCTCCTCTCAAAGCACCTATTTATAAAGAAGTTACAAGACAAAAATGAGCCTTTCTTGAGATGGGCGTCCAACTTGGCCTCATGGCCTAAAATCCATGCCTGGGGACACTTGTCCAACACTGTAGCATAGTCATGACACTTGTCATATTACCCCATCCCAAAGAGGTTGCCTATTCCCAAGTTGGGCAATGACAAATACTCTTACGACTCTTATGACTATCATAGAATCTGTCATAACTATCATATCCTATAACTGTAAGAGAATCTGTCATACATTGGCTAAAAATAGCATATTCTCTTACATGTCATAAGCCTCCTTGAGGCACCCAAAGATGCATTCTTCCAAGATGCCTTGTGACACATGTCTTCACCTGTCATAGAATCTTCCATTTATGACTCTTACACATCATAGATTCTGTCATAGGAATCTGTCATAACCGTTTCAGTCAAAATTCCCTTACACGCTATCCAAGATGCCGACGCATGACAAAATACTTCTACCACTAAGTGGGACACCTATCTCCTCATGTGAGAACAAAAATTACATGTGGTCACCTTCCATGTAGGATGACAGATCACCGTGTCAACTCCCACAAGATGACAAAATAGGATTTGCATCCTAATTACAATAATAGGCAATAAATAAATAAATACAATTAATTAATACAAGGAATTACCAAGATTGAGACACCTTAATTCCCAACACTTTTTGTAAGTGCCTTTTGTCTTCTCTGTTGTCATTCTTCATATCAAAGAATGTCTTGGTCTGAAATTTACTCTTAGGGGCTGCAAATTCCACGTTCTTAGCCTTTTTATGGCTTCTTGCAATGACTTAGGCTCCAAAGCCTTCACCCAACCTCTCAACGGTTCCATCAACCCCCCAATAAAGAGGTAAGTAGGCCTCCCTTTGGACAAATCAGCCACCATCACAGCTATTCTTTGAAAATCAGAGATGTAGACATCTACTGTGTCTTTACCTAACTTGGGCCAGCTCCTTGAAATGACTCTCAAGATCATGCTTGTCAAAGAGGTCAATGAGTCTTTGATTGAAGTCTTCATATGATGTGATGAGGTTATGACCTTGAGTGATCATGCCATGAGTCCACCATTCATGAGCATCACCATCAAGATATGTAGAGGCAAACTTGATTGAATCTCCCTCCAACATTAGGTTCAAACACAAGTAGTTGTCTAACTTTTGAACCCATGCCCTAGCCGTGCATTTTGATGATCCATCAAAAGCTGGTAGAGGCACTTTCCCAAGCTTCCATTGAAGGTCCTAATTCTAGATCATGGGCCTATTCCAGTACTTGCTTTGGCAAAAGTCTTGAGTGACATAGCATTTTGAAACTCTTCACCCAATGATGGCCACTCTTGCTGGTAATCAGAAAATCTCTCAACTACAAATTGTTGTCCTCCATCTTGGTTATGTTGTTGTCCCAAGAAAATTGGCATCATAGGCCTAGTTGTAGAGGCCTGAGAGGTTCTTGTGTTATTGGTCTAATTTCTAGCATTGTTAGAGTCGCTAGCATCTCCATGATTCTCATTGTTCCCCCTATTTCGAGGAGTCTCACTACCCATATTCTGATTCAACTAAGCCAATAATCTAGTCCTAAATATTGCTATCCTCTAGCAAGATCATTCAGAATGTCCCTTGTACTAGGGTCTTGTGGGGGTCTGTCACCCATGTTGTTCTCTTCTTTAGTCTTTGGATCAATCTGATACCTTCTTCTTCTATATGTGATGAAATCAACATCTTCTGGTCATCAAAGGCACATGCAGACAAAATTGATTTTTAGCTCTGAATGCTCAACTGAAGGATGACCAACAAGGTGGTAGGAAGACCACCTCTGATACCACTGAATTGTTGGAAATAGTCTGGACAACTGAGAGGGGGGGTGAATCAATTGTTCCTAAACTTTAACCTTTTCTAAACTTTTTAAATCATCTTTATAATCAGATTAATGATGAAAATAATTAAGCATAAATAAACACATGAGAAAAAACAACATGAAAACACAACACCAGAATTTTGACATAGAAAACCTGCTTAAGGGAAAAACCACAGTGGGGGTTAACCCACAAAAATGCATACCCTGTTAAAAGTACTTAAGAAAATAGAAGGCACATGCCTTCGAGTGCACTGCCCAGAGTTCACTACTCAAGAAGAGGCTCACTACCTATAAGAAATTATGATTTACACATAGATAATGAACTAAGAAATAGCATCTACATTCATGCCTGAATTAGTCCCTTTAAAGGCTCAAAAACTTCTGCTCCTATCTTCAAATTCTTCTTCACTAACTCTTCACTCTATACTTCCTTCACCCCTCTTCTTCTCTGCTCTTCTTTTTTATCCTTTCTTTAGATTTAACTTATTTATTCAAGGATCCTTTTCAACAACTCTTGAAAAAGTACTTATATGCTTTATCAACCTTGGAATGATCAACAAGGTTGGATAAAATTGATGCAGATCATTACACTATCAGCCAGACACAATTGAGACTTGAATCTTCCTCTACAACCACACCACGCTTCATAAAATGTTCTTAGATCATCCGCAACACGCCAGGAACATCCGGTCAGCCAAGACTAGGAAGAACATCAACCTCAAAGAAGAAATCGTCAATCAACAAGATCAAAATTCAATGCAGACCTCCAACATAGTAGTCATACGATCCAGAGACCTCCACAAGCACATTGAAATCACCAATAACATTCACTCTAAACCAAATTACTAGAATCATTTGTATCTTCCTCTGGAACCTCAAGAACACTATCTGCCATGACTGTCAAACTAGAAAGATAGCTTGCGGACCCCCAAACCACGAACCACTGGAGTTGATGATACACACTGATTTCCCAAACATGCCTTCAGATCTGCAGACCATAATATTTCACTGTAGAGCAATCCGGACCAACTTACTGTCACACTGTCTCTTCTGAGTACTGTAAAATCTAGTTCTACTCAGATGGCCATAGCTTCTTCAAATCTTCATGTGGAATTCTCAAATCTTAACTAGAGCAACCTCTGACAATCCTCTACATAGCCGTATGGTCCACATGCATTAATTGTCATTAATTTTCTTAATATCCTCAACAATCTAGTCTTCTATACAGATAGCAAAATAGGATATAGTTGACACCAATGGCAACAAGGATATGTTGACATCAATGACAACACCACTTAGGCACATATTTGCAACATGAATATACTGCCCTGATTTTTTTTTTGAAATCAGAAGATGACAACACTAAATGTTATGAGCAATGTTCTTCCACACTTTTCTGATCACCTAGATCCTGATGTGGGCAAGGTGAGAGCATACAAGTGCTTCAAAGTCAAATTAAAAACCCAACTAAAGTAAAAATATTCCACTTATTCAGTGGGCATCCACTCAATCGTGGGAATGAGCATGAAATGTAAACATCCACTTATGCAATGGGCATCCACTTATTCAGTGGGAAGTACAAGGAAAGTAAACCAAGTGCATCCACTTATTCAGCAGGAACTCGAGATATAAATTATTGGAAATGAAAGAGGCACATCCACTTATTCAGTGGGAAGCCTTTACAAGCAAAATAGAAAACATGTCTAATTGGCACATCCACTTATTTAGTGGGAAGCCCTTACAAAGTTTGCATCAGATTATTACAATGAAAGCCCTAGAATGTTAAAGCACTAACATCTGATATACATGTCTCTAATGAGCAATGAAAGCATAGAAAAGATCTATCAAATGAAGTATTCAATAAACATTTATATCATGAAGTGTCCATAGATATACCCTGGTTGGAAGAATGGAGAAGAATGTTGGTATGTGGTATGATATGCTACAGGCGTAGTCTGCAACAACCCTTAAACAACCATATTTCCATCTATAGTTGGTGCCACCAAAGGGAGATAAAACAAAGATAAATCAATAGTGAATAGATCACAAACTCACACATCCCAGCAATGTACTGTATGACCCTGAGGAAGTACGACAAGGTACAAAATGACGTTATCAGTAGAAGTTACTACTCCCAATGCAATGATAATAGGTGACCATGATAATAAAACGTTTCCCAATGCTTAGAATTGTAAACAACAATAAAAACAAATGCCAAAAGATACACACCCTAGCTGGTATAGAACAACAGTGTGGCCAACAGGTACAACGATCTAGAAACCCACACAAAAACTCTAAAAGAATCCAAACTCTGCTCCAAACCACTCCAAAAACTCTAATACAGGAAAAAAATGCATTCACTCCAAACTAATTAAAAACAGCGAACTCCATGATGGCTCTATGCAACTCCTGCTGTGAAGTTACCTCTTCTAGCTAGGGTGGATATCTCATCACTAAAACTAGACTTCTTCAAGAGAGTTTTCATTCTCAAGAAGAGATGAAGATCTCACAAGTTCATTCTTACAACATAACAATATCTCAAAAAACATAAAGAGCAAAATGAGCTCTCAACCCCGTTTTATAGGCACTTTTGAAGAGTTTGCACAATAAAATTAATTATAAAATAGAGAAATATACTTTTTCTCTCAAACTTCAATATTTCACCACATTAGCTCACTTTTATGTGCCTAAATAAAATAATAACTTTTCTCCTTTCCAATGAGCTATCATGCTCTTGCACTTTATAATTATTTTCCAACTTATAAGTCTAAGTGTAAACAATTAATTGTTAGCTCATTAAAATATATGGTTTTTGCAAAAAATCCCAAACTTCACCCAAATGCCAAATAAACTATATCGACATGCTCCATAGGGTTTGGGATGAATAACGATGCCTTCCAGGTGAATTTCTAAAAATAGACGGCTCCTCTATGAATCTTGGAGAGCTATCTGGGAAGACGAACAAACTTCTAAAAGTTGTAGTCATCCTGAAACATCACCGAGCTCAAATCCAACATCAAAAACTAGCAAGAACAACTAAACCAAAGATCTTTGCAAAAGGGAACCCCTTACCATACTGTATAGCCTATCAAGATTGTAGGAAATAGGCTATCAGGCTCACAGCTAACTAGGCTTGAAAAGGGAACATTACAAAGCATTTGGGACTAGTCATAGTCATCATTAACTATGGTTGCTAGGTGATAGTGATTGTGCCTATATTGGCAATTAATAAAATAAAAATAAAAATAAAACAAAATATATTCCTTCATGTTGATCCTTATGAGGATATAAGTAAAGAGACACATGAATGTAGGAGGTAGAAGAAGAAAGTAAAATTCTATTCCTAGGTTGCAGTTTAGCCTATAATTGTCCAAGCATAGGAATTAGACAATTATATAATTTTCATGATAATGATTGTGAGGTGACTGAAATAGCTTTGGTTTTAAGGTTGATCATTGTAAGCTACCCAAGCAGTAATATAAGGGGATCTCAATTTTGTATGTTGAACTTTGAAGTGGCATAGTTTTGAGTACTATCATCGTATGCTGATTTTGGTTGTTATTAAAATTTATAAGTTTCAAGTGCTTCTGTCATTCATTGGTGATGGAGATTTTTGTTGTTGTGTTTGGAGGCTATGGGATTGGCTGCCATTCACTGGGTGCCTGGTTCTCATTTGCATCAAATTTCTTTGTGGTAATCTTCTCATGTACTTCTAGAGTTTCCTTGTTTGTAACTTGCCTTCCTTTCTTGTTCTTTACTATTTCTATTCTTGATAAAATCAAGCTTCCCTTTAGTGATGAGAAAGAAATACCATCCAAATGAAACAAAAACTTGCAACACTTGTGCATTAAAAATGACAAGGTACCTTGCATCACCTAGAAACATTTCACATCATGATGACATTGCTTGAATCGACATGATTAAATGTTGTTAGATTTCTCAATACACCATTTAGGTGTTTGACATCTTCAAATATCCATTCTTCCTCCCATAAAGGGTGATCTTGCATTATGGCACTTCTGTTCTCCAAGTTTACTTGTCATACTTAGCTAAATATTTTGATGTTTATCAATTATTGGGGAAAAAATCTTTACTACATGCCTATTTCAGTTGTTTGTAATTGTCCCTTGCTAGATATCTCTTGGGAGTGTAAGTTTTTATCTAAGTTGCTGGTACAAGAATGGGTTCAGGTTCAAGATCTGGGACCATTGGTACAACAATTGTTTTTGGTACACACATGACTATATATATACACAAAAAACATATACACTAGTGACTATACAAAATTTTAATATATTTGATGGTTGATACTAAAAATAAGTTAAATAGCAGAATTTAAAATACATTTCATAATTCATTCAATGTTATATCATATATCTATATGTCAGATCATAATTCACAACATGTAATTTTGTAAATAGCATATATCTACATTTCATTTCATGAATTGAAAAGATAATTGATAGTTCAATGTTATATCATATAATATATATCTATATGTCAAATCATTACAAAACTTGAAAATACTAAATGCAATAAAAAAATTGTATCTTGCTCTACATCGAAAACATCTAGATCTAAGTCATCACTAGGATCAACTTCATTTGAACCACAAGAAACCACAATGCCACTCCCATTAGCTACATGAACATCATGTGTAGGAGTCTCATTGTCATATATACCGACTTTAGCAAGCTCTAAACAAATGCATCCAAGTTGGCACTCTTAGGGGCTATATCTTGATTCCTAATCACCCCTTCCTTGTAGTCAACTTCCTTATGTGATAGGAGACACAAGTTGAACAAACATAGACAAAATCTTTTTTTTTTGCAGGTAATTGGCTGTGCTTAACCGAGTGGATAAAGGAGTATGTACTCCAATTTTGCTCAGTAGAAGAACTCACAACTTGTTGAAATTAGAGAGCAAGTCAATACAACTTAAAAATGTGAAAGAATGGTAAGAATTTTTAAAATAAAAAATTAAAAATGCTTACTTTGTCCATTTAGGTACCACCATGTATGAGTGTTTGTTTTGTACTTGTCTCAAAGAGTGCAAGTACTATGATCTCGTCCCATCACGAACCTACCAAATTTAGTCCTAAAATTATTCACCACTTTTGAATTTGAGAAGATTCTTTAGAATGCTTTCTTGTACCCTTCAACAACTTCATTGTCTTTATATGGTGTTGATCTCCTAGGCTAAGTATGTATTCTCAAGATATAATATTTGGGAGAGAATGCATATGCAAGGAGATGCAAGGGCATGGTCATCTTGTTCCAATAGTCAAGAATGACTTTTTCCACCCTTAGGAAAAATGTTTCTTTGAGGTTATTCTCCTTTGCTATTATGGACTTTATTTTTCTATCATGGAGTCCATGCCATCATAGATTTCTCCCAAACATGACCAATTTGTATAATCAAACTTGATCATACTCATGGCGGGCTCGGTGAAACTCAAGACGTAGTCCACATGAGCCCACCTATAATCATCTAGGATCAATGATTTGACCTTTTGGGCCTTCTATGAATTTGATTGCCTCCACAGACTCATTGGTTGCTAATGACCATGCTGCTAAACACCTCTCCCACCTTCACAAAATGTCTCAAAATGATTGTGTGTGATGCCAAACGAGTCCCAAAAAGATAATGTAGTGTAAAAAACAAGTCAATAAACAAATTAAAATTTAAATAAGTAAATATATTATAAATTAAATTTAAAATAATATTGGAATTTCATAAATTTACCTTCAACAATTCCAAATTCGAGAAACTCTTGAAGATGCCTTGTGACATATGATGGTTTGTCATGAACATTTGGATCTCCTTGCCCTTGGTGTATATTTTTTTCGTCCACTTTGTCAGAGTTTCAATCATTTGCATCACCAAGTTGAGGGAGTGGGTAGTACATGGTGTCCAAAAAATGTGCTCAAACTTTTCCTCAACCAAAGCACCTCCTGCCTTGGAATTTTTTGCATTCTCTGTTATGATTTGGACAATATTCTCAACACCCACCATATCTATGGATTGAATGAGGATTATGGAAATGAAGTTTGCATCCTTCACTTGCCCCTCACAAAAACATTACCCCTTTAGGGGGCATTGCAATGATATTTATTGAACGTTAGTTTTTACAATCTTTCCATCCATCTGAAATGGGAACTTTTGTTTCAACTTTCAACCCATGAATACTTGATTGGTTTTAGTGATGTCTCTACAATTTCCTTTTTTTTGCCAATAAGGTGGTGCCTACCTACTCATACCCATGACTTGTATAACTAGAGGGTGTTTGATTGATTACCATCTCACCCTTTCCCACCAATATGGTGATCTCACTAGGCTGAAAGGAAGGTCATTGATGTAAATGTAATGTGCAATGCATTCATCTGCATTGTCCCTTGACAAAATTCTGAACACCTCCTCTAATGAGCCCCTTTTGTGGGAAGAAATAGAGGGATCTTCTTCTTGAATAGACAATGTCTCCAAGAAAGGATGTGGCAACCACTATTGAAGGAAACCTACTTGGACCCTTTCTTTGCTAAAGGATGAGATTTTAATTTTGCTTTCTCATTCATATCATCAATGTCTTCATGTTTTGTAATATATGCCATAATTTGTTCCTTTGGTAACCCCTTCTTGTTTTCTCCTTGACAAACTCTAATTCTTGGGCTGATTATAGCACAGAAGTGAGATTTCACTTGCCTATACGAGTTCTTATACTCGATCCCATAGTGAGTACAATGTCAAAGACAAACCCCATGTCCTCGAAGTTGTTTAATCACCATATCATATTTCCATAGAGGTGATGCTTGATCATAGTTGAAGTGTCTAACTATCTATGGGGCCACAAAACTTGAACCAGTAGCCATTTTGAATAGATTGTTGTTATAAGAAATTTAAAAAAAAATGAAAATGTAACCTTGGACTACTTGAACTTAGAAAAATAAAAGAAAAACAAAAATCCAACCTTATAATAAATATACACATAATAAAAACCAAAAACAATTAAAAAAATAAAATGTTTTTAAAAAAATCTTAATTTTTTTATTTGGAAAAACTTGAAAAAATTCTTCAAAAACTTGAAGGAATCTCAAAAAATACTTACCTTTGATTGATAAATATCCTTTGTGCAAGATAGTTGCTTCCCACGGCACCTATCAAATGTTTGTTGGCACCTTTGCAATCCTTCACCTTTCAAAAGAACTAGCTAGCTTCACAAATGAAAAAATGGCAAAGAGGAATGATATTAGTCATTTTTGTGCTTTGTGATTTTGAAATGAAGGATATTGGTCATTTTAGGGTTGACATTAACATTTTAGAGCTTTGTAGACTTTTAAAATGTATTTTTTAAAGATAAAAAATGTTTTTTTTAAAAAATAATAATCATCTATGGGTATTTGGGGCTAGCTAGGAGCACCCAGGCAAATCACGGGATAGCCAAGACACACCCTTGCCACCTTAGGTCCAAGTTTTAGTGCTGGCTTGGGACTGAACGGGAGCAGAAGCAAGGATGGGACAGTCAAGGCATGCCCTTGCTGCTCGGTGGTTCTTGTTGTGACATTTTCATACATTGCCCCATTGCAAATGGGGGCCCACCATTTTTTTGCTTTTTGTCATCATAGGTTGTTAGGCCAAGCTTCAAGTTGTTGAGTCTTGGGTAGTATCAGATAGTTGATCAAGTCTCCTCTACGAATTGGGAATTGAGTCTCTCTGGAAATGAATCAAGTGAGTCAATCAACATGAAAATGAGGAATCACAAAAGGGTCAATTTGATAAACAAGATACATTGAGAACACTAAAATCAATCTCTGAGACTAGGAGTGATGAAATTTTGTCAAAATTGAAAATAAAGAAATGAAGGTTCAAAACTAGAAAAATTGGTTAAGTAAAATTTTAGTGCAATTTCCATGCCATAGTGGAAATTATGCCAAAAAGGTGCAATTTCCAAGCACCATTGGAAATTGTACCATTTCTCTTGGAGGTTGTCAAATAATAAAAATTGCACATTTTTCTTGATAAGATTGATAGATTGTTGAAAGCTAGCATTTCAAGTTTAAATGTTGATTGAAATTTTATGAGAAAAACTGGGAAAAATGATCATCATCATCAAAAAGTGCAATTTCCAGGGACCAGTAGAAATTGCACCATTTCTCTTTGAAAAAAGCGTACTTTCTGAGTATGAATGGAAATTGTGCCTAGAAGGATTTTGACCTTGGTTCTTGCAAAAAAATTATCAAGGAAAACATGAAAATCTTTTGAAATCTTTGAAGAAATTTTGTGAAAAGTGTTAGACTTAGGGCACACAACTGAGAGGGGGGGTAAATCAGTTGTGCAAAACTTTCTCCAATTTACACACTTAAATCTTCTTGGTGATTAGCAGTATATTAAACATGAAACATAATGCATTCAAATCAAAAGCAAAAACTCATCAACACATAAGACACCAAGATTTTGATGTGGAAAACCTGGTTAAGGGAAAAACCACAGGGTGATTAACCCAAGAATGTATTCTCTGTTAGAAGAATAGAAAGAACAAAATGGTACTTGCCAATTAGGGCTCACTGCCCGAGCACACTGCTCACAAGAGTCTCACTGCCTACAAGAGACACATTGTCTACAAAGAAATAAGTATCACCTTCATGAACTGGAGAATAGCATCTTCACCATGCTTGAATTAGTTCCATTTAAGCTCAATACTTCTGCTCTGCGGTTCTCACTCCTCCTTGCTACCACACACTCATCTCCACAAGACACACTTTGGAAAGACTTCACAATCCCTTATTTATACAAGGCATCAACTTAGGAATAATCATCTAGGTCGGCAAACATCTACAAGATCATCCGGAAGACGTGTAATACATCCAATCGGCCAATCTCAGGAAGAACACCATCATCTAGTGGTTATTCTTCAAATGCGCACTCTAACTTCAATGCGGACCACCAACATGAATTGGACACGATCCAAGGATCACCACAACCTTACCCGAATCACTTGAGAACATCCACACTTCATCTGGTTGCTAGAATTCTCCTCTCCTTCATCTGGAGCTTTAAGAACACAGTCTGTCATTACTATCACAAAGGAATAGGTTCTTCTGGACCTTCAAACCACGAACCAATCGAGTTGACACTTCACACGGATGTCCTCATCACCCCCTCAAATCCACAGAATGAGATATTGCATTACCGGATCTCACCGGACCTATCTGTGTCACTTTGTCACCTCTGAACACTTACCAGAGCCAGTTCTACTTGAGCGGCCATAACTTCTTTAGATCTTCATACAGACCTCTGAAAACTTGACTGGATCATCTCAAGACTCATATCTACAAACCCTTTGAACCGCAACCTCTCATTTGCATCTTAGCTGGGATCTCCACTTCACTGTCTCCATTGCTTCTCTCTACTCATCCAATCCTTCTCATTAATGCAACATGAGTATGTTGACATCAATGACAACACCAGTTAGGCCCATACTTGCAACAATCTCCCCCTTTGTCATTGATGGCAACATATGATGTGAAAAACCATCAAGACCAGAACTTCTCCTTACTGTCACTACTCCCCCTATCAACAACAACCATTCACATGTCTTCTCTTCCTTTACTGCTCCCCCTTTGATCATCAACCACTTGTTTTTCACATGTCTTCTCTCCCCCTTTGACATCAATGGCAAAGGGCTCATACTTGCAATTCCAACACTATAGAATCATACCTGCTGCTCCCCCTGAGTAGCAGCTCCCATCAATCCAGATCACAAGATATGATTATGATATCCACCGGACTGATACACCTCAGTGCACCTTAGTTCATAACCAGAGGGGTAATAACCCCTAACTTCTCCCTGAGATACTCAAAAGAGTCCTTAGGTAGAGGTTTAGTAAAGATATCTGCAATCTTATCCTTGGAGGGCACAAACTCCAATCTGACTTCATTCTTGTTCACTTGCTCTCTCAAAAAGTGAAATTTGATAGATATATGCTTAGTGTTAGAATGCAGCACCGGATTCTTAGATATATTTATAGCACTTGAATTATCACAGAAGATTGTGATAGGCTCCTCATACTCTACTTTAATATCTCTTAGCATCTATTTCATCCACAAAACTTGAGTACAACTACCTGCTGCTGCAATGTATTCTTCTCTAGTTGTAGACAGAGATATTGCCTCTTATTTCTTGCTTAGCCAAGAAACCAATCTCTTTCCCAAAAAGAATGCTCCACCACTGGTACTCTTCCAGTCATCCACATCTCTTGCCCAATCTGCATCTGTATATGCATGAAGAGAGAAATCATGATCTCTAGGATACCACAAACCATACTCAACTGTTCCTTTTAGATACCTAAAAATCCTTTTGATTCCATGACATGAGATTCTCTGGGATCAGCCTGGAATCTCCCAACAAGACCAACAACCTACATTATATCTGGTCTAGTTTGAGTGAGATACAACAATCCTCCAATCATTGATCTGTACTTTATCTAGTCTACCTTAGGAGAGTCATCATCTTTGCTCAACTTACATCCGATTGCCATGGGAGTATTCATTGGCTTTGAATCTTCCATTCCAAATTTCCTCAACAATTCTTTCACATATTTGTTCTGAGAAATAAAGATTCCTTTCTTTGTTTAAGTAATTTGCAAACCCAAGAAGAAATTCATTTCACCAAGCATTGACATCTCAAACTCACTTTTTATTTGATTTGCAAAAGTTTTACACATACTGTCTCTTCCTCCAAAGATGATATCATCAACAAATACTTCAACAATCAAGATGTTTTCATGATCAATTTTGAAATATAAGTTACTATCAGCAGTACCTTTGTTGAAACCAATCTTCAAAAGATGTTTGTCCAATCTTTCATACCAGGCTCTTGGGGTTTCCTTTAGTCCATACAGTGCCTTCTTCAACTTGTATTATCACCATGCTCAGATAATTGAAATCCATCCGGTTGTTCAATGTACACTTCTTCTTCTAAGTCACCATTCAAGAAAGCAGACTTGACATCCATCTGATACACCTTGAAATCCTTGAAGGCAGCAAATACAAGAAATAATCTAACTGCTTCAATTCTTGCTACCAGAGCAAAAGTTTCTTCAAAATCAACTCCTTCTATTTGAGAATAGCCCTTGTAGACCAGTCTGGCTTTATTTCTTATTATTTCATCAACTTCATTTAGTTTGTTCCGGAAGACCCATTTGGTTCCAATCATATTCTTGTTTCTAGGCCTGGGAACAAGATCCCAAGTGTGATTTTTCTCAATTTGCATCAACTCTTCCTCCATTCCTTTGGTCCAGTTTTCATCATTGCAGGCTTCATTTATTGTCTTAGGTTCAATCTTTGAAATCAGACAATATTCATCTAAATTTTGAGCAATTTTCCTTCTAGTTTGCACACCTTTGCTTTTGTCACATATGATCTGATCTTCAGAGTGGTTTAGTCTTACATACCTTGGAACTTTGGGAGTTTCTTGCACTTCTGTTTCTTGATTAGGCTCATTCAGACCTATTCCTTCTTCCTGATTTACCAGATCAGTTTGAATCTGACTTTCAGAAGAGGATTGAACTCCTTGACCCAAAACACCATTATGATCATCTTCATCATATTCATAAAACCTTGAGGGTTTCTCTATTCCCTCATCAACCTTCACATTTGTACTTTCTATCATCTTTCTTAGTCTCTTGTTATAACACCAGTATGCTTTGCTTTGAGTAGAGTAACCCAAGAATATTCCTTCATCACTTCTTATATCAAACTTGCCTAGATCTTCATCTCTTTTGATGTAACATTTGCTACCAAAGACTCTGAAATATCTTATAGTAGGAGTAATGCCAAACCAAAGTTCATAAGGGGTCTTACCGGTATTGCTTCTGATTTGAACTTGATTGAGAGTATAGACTGCAGTGTTGACAACTTCTCTCCAATAGATCTGAGGAACATTTGCTTCCATCATCATGGTCCTAGATGCTTCCTGGATGGTCCGGTTCTTTCTCTCCACTACTCCATTCTGCTATGGAGTCCTAGGTGTAGACAACTATCTCTTAATTCCATGTTTCTCACAGAACTCTATGAACTCACCGGATGTGAATTCTCCACCTCTATCAGACCTCAGACATTTTAACTTTAATCCTGTTTCATTCTCTACCATAGCCTTGAATATTTTGAATTTCTCAAGAGCTTCTGATTTCTCCTTTAGAAAGGTTACCCACATCATTTGGGAATAGTTATCAATTAGCAGCATGAAGTATATATCACCTTGAATACTCCTGGTTCTTACCGGACCACAAAGATCAGTGTGAACTAAGTCCAATAATCTGGTAGAAGATAGTTCCTTGCTTTTGAATGTGACTCTGCTCATCTTACCCAACTGACATTCCTTGTACAAGTTGTTAGTAGGTTTCACCAATTTTGGAAGATCTCTTACAGCCTGAGTATTGCTTATCTTGACGATATTATCAAAATTCACATGACACATCCTTCTATACCATAACCAACTTTGATCAACTTGAACAAATAAGCAGTTTTTACCAGTACCAACCAAGTGGAAGATATTACCTTTAGTTTGAGTACCGGATGCAATCTCTATTCCAAAACTTTCAAAGATTTTGCATTTTCCATCCTTGAATCAGAGATCATAACCTTTGTCCACCAACTATCAAACACTGAGAAGATTGTGCTTCAAACCTTCAACATACAGTACATTACCAGTTTTGTTTCTTCCAACAAAAGAAATAGTTCCTCTTCCTCTGATTCTACCAGCAGAATTGTCACCAAACTTTACCACTCCTCCTTCATACCTTTCTAAATCTACAAACTTATTTTTGTCACCTATCATATGGTGAGAGCATCCACTGTCAATGACCCAATCATCCTTCTCTTCAATTTGGGCAGCTAGAGCTCTTTCCATAGTCTTAAGATTGACAGATACAGAGGGCATTGGATCTTCTTCCTTGATGGCAATGAACACCCATTCATTTCCGGATTTGTTTCCTATCTTTGATTCATCATCTGTTACTCCTTCATTATCATCATCTTCATGTATGTAGTAACAGTTCTTTTGGAACCTTGGCTTGTTAGGATTTTACCTTGAAAATCTTTCTGGACACCTTGAGGCAAAATGACCAATCTTATTGCAGTTAAAACATTTAAAAGGTAATTTTCCTTCATACTTACCGGATCCTCTTGGCAGCCTCTTTGCAATAAGGGCTTCAAGTTGAGCAGTTTCTACTTCTTCTTCCAGATCTTTTCTTGCTTTTTCATACCATGACAATTTCCTTGAAGAATTCTCTCCCACTGGCTTTGAATGCAGATTCAATCTTGGGGGGGTCATCTCCAAACTCTATCATTTAAAATGCAACCAATTTCCCAGCCAATTGATCTCTTGTGACAGTTGTATGGGCTCTGAATTGTTCAATGGCAGCAGCCTTGATTTTGTAAGAAGTAGGAAGGGATCTAAGAATTTTACCAACAATCTCATTTTCATCCAAGACTCCACCAGCATTTCTAATTCCATAAACCAGCTCATTCACTCTTGGCATAAAAGTGGTAATATTTTCATCATCTCTCATCTTCAGTTTTTCAAATTTCTCCTTTAGACTCTGTAACCTTGCACATTTAACATACTGGTCTCCTTCATGCAAAAGTTCCAGTTTATTCCAAATCTCAAAGGTAATTGGTAGGTCAATAACATTCGAGAGCTCTGAGTCAGATAATGTGCTTAGAAGAGCCTCTTTGGTCCATAGATTGTTTTTAGCATCTATGATTTCATTTAGGGTTGTCAGACCACCCTGTGGAGGTACATACGCTTTTGTAACCATGGACCAGTACGCCATTCCCATACACTGCAAGTGACATTTCATATGACCTTTCCAAAGAGAAAAGTTGGTTCCATCAAACTTCAGACTATCCTTCTTGTAAGACGACATCTTGGATCTCCTCAAGCGGTTAAGCTTCTTTTAGAGGAACTTGGCTCTGATACCAATTGTTAGACTTAGGGCACACAACTAAGAGCGTGGGGGTGAATCAGTTGTGCAAAACTTTCTCCAATTTACACACTTAAATCTTCTTGGTTATTAGTAGTATATTAAACATGAAACATAATGCATTCAAATCAAAAGCAAAAACTCATCAACACATAAGACACCAAGATTTTGACATGGAAAACCCGGTTAAGGGAAAAACCACGAGATGATTAACCCAAGAATGTATTCTCTGTTAGAAGAATAGAAAGAACAAAATGGCACTTGCTAATTAGGGCTCACTGCCGGAACACACTCCTCACAAGAGGCTCACTGCCTACAAGAGGCTCACTACCTACAAGAGACACACTGTCTACAAAGAAATAAGTATCACCTTCATGAACTAGAGAATAGCATCTTCACCATGCTTGAATCAGTTCCATTTAAGCCCAATACTTCTGCTCTACCTTTCGCACTCCTCACTACCACACACTCATCTCCACAAGACACACTTTGGAAAGACTTCACAATCCCTTATTTATACAAGGCATCAACTTAGGAATACTCATCTAGGTTAGAAAACATCTACAAGATCATCTGCAAGATGTGTAATACATCTAGTCGGCCAGCCTCAGGAAGAACACCATCATCTAGTGGTTATTCTTCAAACGCGCACTCTAACTTCAATGCGGACCACCAACATGAACTGGACATGATCCAAGGATCACCACAACCTTACCCGAATCACTTGAGAACATCCACACTTCATCTGCTTGCTGGAATTCTCCTCTCCTTCATTCAGAGCTTTAAGAACACAGTCTGTCATTACTATCACAAAGGAATAGGTTCTTCTGGACCTTCAAACCATGAACCAATCAAGTTGACACTTCATACGGATGTCCTCATCACCCCCTCAAATCCGCAAAATGGGATAGTGCATTACCGGATCTCACCGGACCTATCTGTGTTACTATGTTACCTCTAAACACTTGCCAGAGCCGGTTCTACTTGAGCAGCCATAACTTCTTCAGATCTTCATGCGGACCTCTGAAAACTTGACTGGATCATCTCAAAACTCATATCTACAAACCCTTTGAACCACAACCTTTGATCTGCAACTTAGCTAGGATCTCCATTTCACTATCCCCATTGCTTCTCTCTGCTCATCCAATCCTTCTCATTAATGTAGCATGAGTATGTTGACATCAATGACAACACCGGTTAGGCCCATACTTGCAACAAAAAGGTCTAGAAAATCACTGAGGAAACTTAGAAAAAATACCAATCATGAATTGAAATTAGCGCAATTTCCATGCATAGGCAGAAATTGTGCCAAAAAAGTGTTGTAAATATGTGCCTAAGTGGTGTTGTCATTGATGTCAACATATCCTTGTTTCCATTGGTGTCAACTGTATCCTATTTTGTTGCCTGTTTTAGAAGATTGAAATGTTGAGGATATTGAGAAAATTGATGAGGATCAAAGTATGTGGACCATATGGATAAATAGATGATTGTCTGAAGAAGCTCCAATTAATATTTGAAGGGTTCGCATGAAGATTTGAAGAAGCTATGGCAATCTGAGTACAACCGGGTTTTGTTGTGTTTAGAAGAGACAAAGTGATAGTAAAGTGGTCTGGATTGCTCCGCAGTGAAATATATTGATATGCAGATCTAGAGGCATGTTTGGGAAGTCAGTGTGTATCATCAACTCAAGTGGTTTGTGGTATGGAGGTCCACAAGCAATCCTTCTAGTGTGATAGTCATGAGAGGCAGTGTTCTTGAGGTTCCAGATGAAGATGCAAATGATTTTGATGATTTGGAGGAGTGCGGATGTTCTTGTTGATTTCAATGTGCTTGTGGAAGTCTCTAGATCGTGTGACTATTGTGTTGGAGGTCCGCATTGAAGATGGAGCTCGTTGGTGAAGATTTTCTTCTTGGTGTTGTTGTTCTTCCTAGTCTTGGCCAACCAGATAATTCAAGTGTGTTGCAGATATTCTAAGAGCAATTTTTTGGAGCATGGTGTGTTGTTGGAGGAAGATTTGAGTCCCAGTTATGTTTGGCTGATAGTATAGTGATTCGTATTAAGTCACATATTTGTAGTGCTAACCTTGATGTTCATTTCAAGGTTGATGAAGGATATAAAGGCATGTAGATGAGTTGTGAAAAAGCATCCTTGTGCGAAACAATCAAATCCAAAGAAAGGATCAAAGGTAGAGCAGAGAAGAGGAGGAGCAAAGGAACAAGAACAGTAAAGGATGAAGTAATAGTGAAGAAGTATTTTGGAAAAGAGCATAAGTTTTTGTGAGCATTCAATGAGACTGAACCAGGCATAAACAAGATGCTATTTCTCAGTGAGTTTTTTCTGTATCAAACATAAATCTCTGTAGGCAGTGAGCCTCTCTGAGCAGTGAGCTCTGGGTAGTGAGCCCTAAGGAAAGTGCATTTTCATTTCATTTTAAGTAATTTTAATAGGGTACAAATCTTGTGGGTTAACCCCCACCATGGTTTTCCCTTAACTGGGTTTCCATGTAAAAATCCTAGTGTTATGTGTGTTCAATTTTTTCCTGCTCATGTATTGTTGATTCATGCTTTAAAATTTACATATTTAATCTGATTACAAGTTGATAAAGAAGGTTGAAATAAGAAAAGGCTAAGTTTGTGGGACAACTAGTTCACCCCCCCTCTCAGTGGTTCGGACTAGTTCCAACAATTGGTATTAGAGTGAGGTTCCTCTAAAAGAAGCTTAACCACCCGAGGAGATCCAGGATGTCGACCTATAAGAAGAATAGTCTGAGATTTGATGGAACAAATTACTCTGTTTCGAAGAGTTGCATGGAGTACCATTTACAATGCACGGGTGATGCTTATTGGGTGATAACTAAGGATGAGTATAATCCTCCAAAGAAAGGTCCTTCGACTCTAGATGAACTCAAAGATGCTAAAAATAACCTTTGAGCTAAAGAAGCCTTGTTAAGTGCCCTGACTGATTTAGAAATGACAAATGTCTTTGGACTAAAAACTGCTCATGATATCTGGAAGAAGTTGGAGAATCTTTATGAAGGCGATGAATATGTCAAATGTGCCAAGCTACAAAGTCTAAGAGGAAAATTTGAAAACCTAAGGATGAGTGAAGATGAAAACATCACAATCTACATGCAAAAGGTAAATGAACTTGTGTGTGGTATCAGGTGTGCTGGTGGAACTTTGGAAGAATCAGAGATTGTGGCAAAAGTGCTTAGATCTTTACATGATTCATACAAACATAAGCTTGCTACTATAGAGGAGATCAAGACTGTCTCAAAAGTTACAAGTGATCAGTTGGTTGGCAAAATTTTAGCTTTTGAATTAAGTGAGTTTGGTGATTCTCTTCCTAAATCTGAATCTACATTCAAAACCAGTGTTCATGTGAAGCAAAGATGTGATCTAGGTGAAAGCTCTTCAAGAAGATCAAATAGATTTACTAAGGCAAGGAAGGATCTTGAAGATGATAAAAATGAGTCTATAGAACTTGAAGCTCTAATTGCCAAAAGAATACCAAGAGGATCCGATAAGTATGAAGGAAAGTTGCCATTCAAATGTTTTGCTTGTAATAAGATTGGTCATTTTGCCTCAAGATGTCTGGAGAAATTTTCAAAGCCAAACCCTAACAGAAATAAAAGTTAGAAGAAATGTTACTATGTCCAAGAAGCTAAAGAAGGAGTCACAGATGATGAATCTGATCATGGAGGTTCCACTAAAGGTGATTGGGTGTTCATTGCTATCAAAGAAGATGATCCGATGTCTATTGAATCTACTAGTTGTGCAAATGTGGAAATTGCCTTGGCTGCTCAGGTTGTTGAAAAGGATGAATGAGTCATTGATAGTGGATGCTCTCATCATATGATCAGTGATAAAAGTAAGTTTGTGAGATTTAAAAAATATGAAGGTGGAATTTTAAAATTTGGAGACAACTCAGCTGGTAGAATCCATGGTAGAGGATCCATCTCTTTTGATGGTAAGAATAACACTAATGATATTCTCTATGTGGAAGGATTGAAGCATAATCTTCTCAGTGTTAGACAGTTTGTTGATAAGGGTTATGACCTCAGATTCAAGGATGGACAATGCAGAACCTTGGAAAGCTCTAAAACTAAAATTGCATCCGGTACTCAGACTAGAGGTAACATCTTTCATTTAAGTAGTTCAAGTAAAAGTTGCTTGATTTCTCATGTGGATTAGAGTTGGCTCTGGCATAGGAGAATGTGTCATTTAAATTTTGATAACATTGTTAAGGTAAGTACCACTTAGGCTGTAAGACATCTTCCAAGACTTGTGAAACCTACTAATAGCATGTGTAGAGAATGTCAATTGGGTAAACAAAATAGAATCTCATTCAAAAGTAAAGAGAGGTCATCAAGTGGATTGTTGGAACTTGTGCATACTGATCTTTGTTGTCTTTCTAGAATTAAGAGTGTGCAAGGAGACAGATATTTTATGTTGCTAATTGATGATTACTCCTAGATGATGTGGGTAACCTTCTTGAAAGAAAAATCAAAAGCTCTTGACAAATTCAAAATATTCAAGGTTATGGTTGAAAATGAGGTTGGTGTGAAGATAAAGTGTTTGAGATCTGACAGAGGTGGAGAGTTTACCTCTGGTGAGTTTGATTCATTCTGTGAAAAGCAAGGCATAAAAAGATAGCTATCTACTCCTAGGACTCCTCACCAGAATGGAGTTGTGGAGAGAAAGAACCACACCATTCAAGAAGCAACTAGGACCATGATGATGGAAGCAAATGTTCCTCAAGTCTATTAGAGAGAAGCTATGAGTACTGTTGTCTACACTCTTAACCAGGTGTAGATCAAAGACAATTCTAGTAAGACTCCCTATGAACTATGGTTTGGTCATCCTCCTACTGTGAGATATTTCAGAGTTTTTCGTAGTAAATGCTATGTCAAAAGAGATAAGGATCTAGGCAAGTTTGAAGCAAGAAGTGATGAAGGAATATTTCTAAGTTACTCTACTCAAAGCAAGGCTTACCAGTGCTTTAACAAAAGATTAAAAAAGATTGTTGAAAGTGCAAATGTTAGAGTTGATGAGAGTAAAGAAGGTCATTCCAGGTATTGCGAATATGATTCAAAAGATCAAGATGAAATTCGAAGTCAAGGAAGGCAAGTTTAGACTTAGACTTAGATTTAGATTGATCTAGAAAATCGAGTGACTCAAGAGGATAGTGCAGAAGTTGAGGAACAAGCTCAAGAAATAGAAGTTCAAGGAATTCCCAAAACTCCTAGGTATGTAAGGATGAATCATCCTGAAGATCAGATCATAGGAGATAGAAATAAAGGTGTTCAAATTAGGAGAAGAATTGTTGAAGATCAAGAAGAGATTTGTTTGATTTCAAAAATTGAACCAAAATCAGTAAGTGAAGCTTGCAAAGATGAAAACTGGGTAAAAGCAATGGAAGAAGAATTAATGCAAATTGAAAAGAATCAAACTTGGGATCTTATTTCTAGACTTGAAGACAAAAATATGATTGGAACTAAATGGATCTTCTAGAATAAGCTAACTGAAGATGGTGAAGTTGTAAGAAACAAAGCAAGGTTGGTATGCAAAGGATACTCTCAAGTGGAAGGGATTGATTTTGAAGAAAACTTTTGCTCCAGTGGCAAGAATAGAAGCAGCCAGATTATTTCTTGCATTTTTTGCTTATAATGACTTCAAGGTCTATCAGATGGATGTCAAGTTAGCATTCCTAAATGGAGAGTTAGAAGAAGTCTACATTGAGCAAATGGAAGGATTTCAGTTATCTGATCAGAGAGATATGGTTTGTAGGTTGAGGAAAGCATTTTATGGACTCAAACAAGCCCCAAAAGCCTGGTATGCAAGATTAGATTAGTATCTCCTAAAGCTAGGTTATAGCAAAGGTACTATTGACAATAATCTTTACTTCAAGATTGATCATGAGAATATTTTGATTATTGAGGTATCTGTTGATGACATCATTTTTTGTGGAAATGAGAGTATGTTCAAAACATTTGATGATCAAATGTAGAGTGAATTTGAGATGTCCATGTTTGGTGAGATGAATTTCTTCTTAGGTCTATAAATCACTCAATCAAATAAGGGTATCTTCATATCTCAATCTAAGTATGTAAGAGAATTGTTGAAAAAGTTTCGAATGGAGGAGTCAAAACGAGTAAGTACTCCTATGATAACCGGATGCAATTTAAGTAAAGATGATAATTCACCTAAGGCAGACCAGAAAAGGTATAGATCAATGATTGGAGGACTGCTTTATCTGACTCAGACCAAACCTAATATCATGAATGCAGTTGGACTTGTTGCTAGATTTCAAGCTAATCTTAGAGAATCCCATGTTGTGGTAGTCAAGAGAATTTTCAAATATCTCAAAGGGACAATTGATTATGGATTATGGTATCCAAAGGATAATGACTTCGCTCTTCATGCATATACAGATGCTAATTGAGCAAGAGATGTGGATGACAGAGAAAACACTAGTGGTGGTGCATTTTTCTTGGGAAGTAGATTGGTTTCTTGGCTGAGCAAAAAGTAGGTGGCAATATCCCTATCTATAGTAAAGGTAGAGTATATAGTAGTAGCAAACAATTGTACTTAAGTTCTATGGATGAATCAAATGTTGAAGGACATCAGAATTGTGTTTGAGGAGCCTATCACAATCTTTTGTGATAATTCAAGTGCAATAAGCATCTCAAAGAATCTGGTGTTACATTCAAAGACAAAGCACATATCCATCAAGTTTCATTTCTTGAGAGAGAAGTTAAATGAGAATGAAGTCAAGTTGGAGTTTGTCTTCAAAGGATCAGATTGCAGATATTTTCACTAAGCCTCTTCCCAAGGATACTTTTGAGTATCGAGCAGAGAGAAGTTAGGGGTTATTACCCCTCTTGATTAGAATTAAGATGCACTAGAGTGCATCAGTCCAGTGGAATTCATAGTCATATCTTGTGATCCAGATTGATGTTAAGGAGGCACTAATCAGGGGGAGTAGTCTGCATGCAATTTTTTTTTGAAACAAAAATAAGAAGAAAAGACTGCAAATATGTGCCCTTTGTTATTGATGTCAAAGGGGGAGAGAAGTCATGTGAAAAACTAGTTGCTGATGAAAGGGGGAGCAGTGAAGATAGTGTTTACAGAAGTGATAAGAGAAAGGTGGAGATGTTCTTGTCTTGATGGTTGAATCAAATTTTCACATCATATGTTTCCATCGATGAAAAATGGGGAGATTGTTGCAAGTATGTGCCTAAGCGGTGTTGTCATTGATGTCAACATATCCTTGTTGCCATTGGTGTCAATTGTATCCTATTTTGTTGCATGATTTAGAAGATTGGAATGTTGAGGATATTGAGAAAATTGATGAGGATCAAAGTATGCGGACCATATGGCTGAATAGAGGATTGTCTGAAGAAGCTCTAGTCAATATTTGAAGGGTTCGCATGAAGATTTGAAGAAGCTATGGCCATCTAAGTACAACTGGGTTTTGTTGTTCTTAGAAGAGACAGAGTGACAGTAAATTGGTTCGGATTGCTCCGTAGTGAAATATCATGATCTGCAAATCTAGAGGCATGCTTGGGAAGTTAGTGTGTATCATCAACTCAAGTGGTTCATGGTTTGGAGGTCCACAAGCAATCCTTCTAGTGTGACAGTCATGACAGATAGTGTTCTTGAGGTTCTGGATGAAGATACAAGTGATTCTAATGATATGGAGGAGTGCGGATGTTCTTGTTGATTTTAATGTGCTTGTGGAAGTCTCTAGATCATGTGACTGTTGTGTTGGAGGTCCGCATTGAAGATGGAGCTCATTGGTGAAGATTTCCTTCTTGGTGTCGTTGTTCTTCCTAGTCTTGGCCGACCGAATGATTCAAGTGTGATGCGGATATTCTAAGAGCAATTCTTTGGAGCATGGTGTATTTTTGGAGGAAGATTTGAGTCCTAGTTATGTTTGGCTGACAACATAGTGATTCGCATTAAGTCACATATTTGTAATGCCGACCTTGATGTCCATTCCAAGGTTGATGAAGGATATAAAGGCATGTAGATGAGTTGTGAAAAAGCATCCTTGTGTGAAACAATCAAATCCAAAGAAAGGATCAAAGGTAGAATAGAGAAGAGGAGAAGTAAAGGAACAAGAACAGTAAAGGATGAAGTAATAGTGAAGAAGTATTTTGGATAAGAGCAGAAGTTTTTGTGAGCATTCAATGAGGCTAAACTAGGCATAAACAAGATTTTATTTCTCAGTTAATTCTTTCTGTATCAAACATAAATCTCTGTAGGCAATGAGCCTCCTATAGGTAGTGAGCCTCTCTAAGCAGTGAGCCCTGAGATAAGTGCATTTTCATTTCATTTTAAGTTCTTTTAATAGGGTACAAATTTTGTGGGTTAATCCCCACCATGGTTTTCCCTTAACCGAGTTTCTATGTAAAAATCATGGTGTTATGCGTGTTCAATTTGTTTCTGTTCATGTGTTGTTGATTCATGCTTTAAAGTTTACATCTTTAATTTGATCGCAAGCTGATAAAGAAGGTTGAAATAAGAAAAGGCTAAATTTGTGGGACAACTGATTCACTCCCCCCTCTCAGTTGTTCGGACTAATTCCAACAAAAAGTGCAATTTCCAGGCCCAAGTGGAAATTGTACCAAATTGGGATTTCAATTTTAGCTCATAAAAATCAAAATTCAACTTGAAAACATTGAAATCGTATGTGAAATGCATTGCAAAATCATTAGAAGAAAGTCTTTTGAAAAGAGAAGAAAGTCACAAATTTTAACATCAAGGAGAAAAAGTGCAATTTCCATCCCATAGTGGAAATTGCACAAAAAAAGTGTAATTTCTAGGCACATGTGGAAATTGCACCACCCTCATACCTACCTTGTTCAATAAAAAAAATCTGCCAATGAAGTAGGAATGTTATGAAATTTCAACAATAGCTTTCAATTTTTCCACATGCATAAAGGTAAAAGAACTTGACATGATGCTCCCATTATCAAATACTATGACTTGTGAATTTTCATCTTGCAGGTGTGTGAGAATCTGGAGGTGAGCTATGCATCCAAAGAAGAGGAGCATCTAGAGGATCGAGACATCATCGAGTTCACCATCATCCTGCTTCCAAAGAAGAACTTCATCATCCATCTTGCAAGCTCCATCATCTAAAAATCCAGAAGATCATTTCCACGTTCAAGAGTCTTCCACTTCATGCACCAGAAGAAGATCAAGAGAAAACATCATGAAGTCTACTCCAGGGATTCATGCCCAAGTCATCTCCTCTACTTCAACATCTAGAGCAAGAATCCTACATGAGCATCACAAGAAAAGTTAGTCAAATGAGCAAGATTATCAAGAAATCTAAAATTACACTAAGGAATGAAAAGATGACAACAAGGAGTAAAGAACAAGGACAAGATTCCCAAGTTCCACATTGAAAGTTCTAGAAGTGAAAATCCAGTTTCGAGACTTTACCAAAAAAATAAGATAAAATTTGGGAAAATGCATCAAGAAGCATGAAAAAGTATTGAAAATCAAGAAAATTTGCTCAAGAAACGCTCAAGTGGCATTCATACTTCATCAGCTAATCATTTCTCACCACGTCATCACGTCCATGTTCAATGTATATGCAACAAAGTCCAAGAGAAATAGGGCACCCTATCTAGAAGATTACCAGAGATTCAAACATGTCATGCTTATCACCTTGGGAAATGTGCCTTCATTGCCTTCAGGTTTTTATGTACACGGATTATGTTAGCTTTTCTTTTTTACTAAAAATAGTCAGTTGTTGTAACTAATTGCTGATGTGGCAAAATCTCGGCCATCAGTTGCTCAAATCGATCTTGGCCCTTCATTGTATTTTGAGGACTATAAAAGGCTCATTCACCTCATTTCTAATCATATATTATTATTGATGTAGGAGAGTAGAGGAAGCTCTTCTAGGTTGTTGGAGAGAACTCATGAAATTGTTGTAATCACTTCCAAGATTAATACAGTTCTCATTGAAGCTTGGTGACAATTGTGTTGTTTTGGAACATCACATGGTTTCTTATTTCTCGAAGATGATTGAGATGTGTTTCCAAGTAGAAGTTGAGTAGATTAGAAAATTCATTGATATAGTGAATGCATTGTGAAGATATTTGATGAATTCCTAGGTTCATACTTTTGATGGTTTATCGCTGGCAAGTCATTGTGCAAAGTTGGCATGAACCTCAACTTATTGCAATAGTTCAATTGTTGATGCTTGTTCAAGTTGCGCCAGCTGAGGGTACTTGAATGTGTGTTTGCAATATGAAAATCCTTAGTCATCCTTGGTGGATTGCACTTGTTCTACGTAGTTGTTGAATTCATCATGGCGAAGTAGAGCTTGTTATGAAAGAATTTGTCTATCTTGGCATTGTTCATTGTCTCATTGTCCTTAGGAGTAGCATAAATTCTCTCTCAACCCTTATCTTTTTTCTTTATTTGTAATCATGGTTATAACTCTCACAATATCATCCAATTGTGGAATTAGGAGGTTTCCATCCATGAAAAGGAGTAGTAAGTCGAGTGAGTGAAGAAGTAAATCCAGCGTAAGCCCCTTTGTGTTAACAGCACATCACTTCAAACTACTGAGTCTATCCATTGCAAATCACGAATAATGAACCTTGGAGTTGTCTCTCTGGATCACATAGTTTAACCTTTGAGAGACTTTGTTCAAGAGAAGATAGAATACTTAGTAATTTATTCTGCATAAAAAACATGTCAACAGGTCCCAAGTCGGCATTGAAACTTGGCATTACCAATAACATAGTTTATTTTCTGATATCCAAGACCTCACATAGCTATTATTGGGGCAATAATGTTCATGAAGTATGGGGATTTTTTAATGCATAGCTATAGTTGGGGCAGTGATATCCATGACTTATCCTAAATCGGTGATTGCATTTATAATTCTACGTTTGATTATGGTGTTGCCTTAACATTTCCTTGCCTCATTTTTTTAATCTTGAGGGACCAATTCACCTATCATCTTTGCCAATTAATGTGAATCTGATAGGACAGACATTGGACTCTCCCGTCTATACTTTTATAGTGGTGATGACCATTGCTTTTCTCCTTAATTGCTGTTTTAAAAATCATTATTCTTCTCAGGATACAAAATTTTTGTGTTTAATGTCAACCTAGATCTGTTGACCAGTAGCATTTGCACAATGATCAATATACAAATATTCTTTGCGATATTAGTATAATTTTGTACAGTTAAAAATTGAAATGTAAAATTTCCGTATGGACCTTTTGATGGCATTACAAACAGTATGCTTGAAAAAGCAATAGTAGACCAATTCCAATAGTGACTAATTTGTACAATTTTTTGAATTTTATTATATTGTGAAATAGATCTAGAGAATCTATAACAATCTTAATTACTGCATTTATTCAAACCATATATAATATTTGAAATGATACATGTGTTTAATATGCATTTCTACAATCTTGTATTTGTGAATGCCTGTGTTCTTGCAACTTGTTATATTTTTCCATGAAATGCTCTTATCAATTATTCAATCTCATACTAGTCTTTGAACTGATATGTCTTTAAAAAAATGTAACTGGGAAACAAAGTTTGGATTCCAATGATATTATAGCTTATCCTTCTATAAAGTTTTGGCTTTACTTGGATGTGGTTTCTAGGCGAGGCACCTGAAAAAGAAAAGGCTGTTCAGAGAAGTCAGGGCAGTCACATCCCATGTAAGTTATGAAGAAGAGGTCCAATCTGTGAAACAGAGGTGATCATATTTGCAGATGCCCAAGATATGGTGTATTTTCTTTCTTAGTTTTAGTAAAGCATTTTCAGTTTAATTTTTTTGGGAGTTGAGTTAATCTATGGAAAACATTTTAAAACGTGGTAAATTTGGTTTATATTGCTTTCGGGAGTTTGATAGTTGAGATCTGTGCCATTGGCTTCTCGGGATTTGAATCAATATTTGTCACCTATGATGTGTTTATTTCAGTCAAAGCAATATGTTTAGAGGAATCGAAACAATATGAAGTAGCTAATTTTAATTTTTAGTTCATTGCAATGGTGATTTACAAGCTTGTAGTTCTCGTTGCCCTTCATTGGCGTTGGCTTTTTAATGTTATCACACCATTGAATAATTATCCTTATTTAACTTATTTAATATATCCTCTTAAATTTGGCATTTTCAAATTGCAGACCTCCAATGATAACATCTATTTGAGGAATGCTTTAGTCATTGGTGGCATGGTTTGATTGAATAATTATTCTTATTTGGTTTATCCTCTTAAATTTGGCTCTTTCAAATTGCAGACCTCCATTGTTGACATCTATTGGAGGAATGCTTCCCTCATGAGTGGAATGAGCATGGTTTGATTTATTTGGTGCATCATTGAAAGCAACTCATTTAGCTATCTGATATCTCCTTACTGTATGCTTTGTGTTTTGGAAAATAATAGCCTTGATGGCCTACTCAAGGATGGTATGCTAGCAATTGGTTTGTGTTATCATTTCTCTCTGTGTCCATGTTTTTTGATTTTTTGTCAATTTTATTCCTATTATTGTTACTGGCCAACTCTTCTATTTTCTTTACAAATTGCCAATATTTAAAGTGCAAATTGCAACCAGCTTTTGAGTTCTTTGTATACCTTCTTTTCTATTTAAGCTTCTACTTTAGGATTCCCATCTTTCAACTTTGCTATAAGTAGCATAGTTTTGAGACTCTTTAATTGGTTCAAACTTGAAAGGTCCATTTTAGGCTCGGACTTGTACTCAATGAAAAAACTTGGTAAAATATCAGTGATTTGAACTGTAAATTATAACATCTATGAATAGGGTTAGCACAAAAGTGCAAATAGTTAGGCTTTGAAGAATTGGTGTTTTCCACCATATTCTTTGCACCACAGTTTTGCAAAGAGGAAATTTAAAACTTCATAATTAAACTAGAAATGCACTCATTACAAAAAGTCTACTATCCATGGGATTATGATTGAAATTTTGAATGGCTTAATTTTTTTCTTATCCTTTTTCTAGGTCACTATTCTTCAAATGCATATAGGTGAAGAAAGCAACCTCATAAATTGTAAATCTACAATTTGTCAAAAATTATGTCTCTAAGGGATTCTTTGGGCATTGTACTCTCTTTAGATGTGTTGAGGCTATTCATAACCCTCTTATTGGCCTTAAAGGAATAGAAAAAGAAATTTTGGGGTTCAAGTAATAGGCCGATGCATGTATGTTTTGGTGAAACTGTTTGTTCCACCTCTAAGGAATTTTTTTGTCAAATAGGATGATAATTTCCTAAAAAAATTTATGTATTAATGCTAGATGGCCTCATACAGATAACCTTTTGTTATTTTTCCCCATCCACTTTTGCATAGATGTAAGGTCCCCATTTTCAGAGTGATCACCTAATGGAGTCGGTTAGCCTATCCTATTCCCGTAGGCTAAGCCGAAGGGCTAAGGGAATGCCCTAATTGATGAAATATTATATTTAATCAATTTATTAGGGCAAATTAATGATGAGAGATGACTGGTATATTTTTGTGAGCTTATTGGTGAATTCAAAATGAATAAGATGAGCGATCAAGGAGAGAGAAAAAGAAAGGAAAATAAATGGAAGAAATACCAAGGATGGTTGGTCAATTTCAAGCAGAAAAATACAATAAATCAAAATAAAATACCTTTGAGATGGATGACCTAGTGAAAGGTCAAAACATGGAATAATAAGTGCCAAATGTGGTTCAATCCTCTTGTAGGAAGGAATAAAATATAAAAGAAAACTATTTTATTTGTATTTTAGGTACCTAGCATGACGTCGGCCATGAGGAGATGTTAAAAAAACCAAATAAAATAAAAGATATTTCCAAGAGGTCAGCCAAGGTGGAATTGGAGGAAAGAATGGCTATAAATATAAGGTCTTTTCAAGGCATTTGATCAGCCATTCATATTATATTTTGTCATTGAGGTTTACTCTTTGCCTGCAAATTTTGTTGGGCTTTATTCCAAGGACGAAAACCCTTGTGAATACGGTGAGTTGGACAAAAACCTAGCTCATCTTGTGGAGGACTCATAATGGAATTCTATTTGCATTTCATTGGAGACATTGGAGAGTTGGATCTTGATTGTATATTCATATTTGCAGATCAGCATTGGAGGTTCATTTCGTGTGGCATTTTGGTGCATATTGCATTAGGGTTTTTGCTCTAATTTGGAGTGCCACTTTGGAACATACTTGAGCACCCATCTTTGGAGGGTGATTTTACTTGTTTGGAGCAACAAACCCTAAGTGCTTGCCAAGGAGGATTCACCCATCTAGGGTTTGGTGTTTGAAGAATATTTTGCATATTTTTGGTATGTACAATCCTAGTTTTAGGTCTTATTTGTAGAGTGGAAATATGGGCATATGTTTGGCATGTTTGAGCCCATGAATTCATTGTAAATTTAGTCCAGAATATTCAGTTTTGTAGCAGCAAACTTCTTTAATCAGACATCAAATTTATTGGACCTATGTTTGGGTCTTGGATGGTTGAATTTAATGGTTGTTATCATAGTTGATGATATCTATATGTTTGGCATATTTTTATGGATGTTTGGTATATGTTTATTGGCTGGCCATAAGTGTTTATCATTTTGAAAATAAAAATCAGAATTTTGAGTTAGGGTCTGAGCAGAAAAATAAATCAAAAATCTAGGGCAGAAATCAGAAATTTTAGGGTAGATTCCATTGGGGATATTGCAATAGAACCCTGACCAAGGGTTCTATTACCTAAAACAAAATAGTATGGATTTTAAAAATTAAAATTAATAAACTCTAAATGGAAATGACAAAAAAAAAAGTAAATGATACATCTATGGATTAACAATTTATGAATTTTACAGATATACAAGTAATTTCAAGTTGATTACTTTGAAAATTTATAATCATTAAGTTTAAAGTTACCTTGAGGATCTTGTTTCTACTCTTGGCAAATAGATCATGAAAAACAATCTTCACCATCTTTTCCTTTTTGGCCATATTTGAATATGGAGACTCCAATCACTAGGTTCTCATAAACATTTGCTCAAGAGATCTAGTGTGGCTGTTATGCCCTACATTGTGATGAAGATGGTGGCCATTTGTGTGGCTCTCGATTGCACAAGCCTTTCCCTTGGTGTACTCTCTCATCAAGTTAAGCACCCAAAGGTGGTTGTAGATGTATTTGGTGATGTTTTTTACTTCTTCAAGCATAAATTCTATCCATCCATGTTTGGTTATGTCCTCAAGTAGGGGATCAAGCAATGAGTGACATGGGAGCTCCAAAATTATAGCGTGCCTCTGCTCAAGAATTTGACCTGGTATTGCATTTTTGGTCACAATTTGGATGACATTCATGCCCCCCATTTTTGTGACCTCGTCGTCCAACATATTACACAAAGATTCTAATACTTCTCACTTCATTAGAGGCATTAATTGATGTTAAGAACACAAATTGTTCACTTGAGGTCACTAGGAAGTTGATCAATGTATATTTTTACTGGTTGTCCACCAGTCAGGAAAAATAGTATGTCCTTTTAGTGCCAAATTTTTTATCTTCTAATATACCACAATATTTTTCATGTCTTCCTCTAGCAAGTGCCCACTCAAATCAGGTGGACTAGGTGCCTTGAACATGTTCTTGCATTAGTCAATGCATTTATTGAAGAATTCTAATATGGGTGTATTGTAACATGGAATGATATAACACCAATGTTTTTTGATAGCCATCCTAACTTCATGATGCTTCTTTTGGTTCCAAGTAGTAACTTTTAGTGAAGACTATGCACTAGGAGTACTAGGAGGAATGAAAAAAACTCATGAATGCAATTGGAAAGAATTATTTGTAGTGTGGATAAGCCTTGCATGTGTGGGGCTAGACAAGAGTCTACTAATTCAATAATTGAATAAGGGGAATTTATCACAGCTATAGTTGCTTTATCTCCTGTCTTCTTCTCTATTTTTGTCTCCCCATGGCTTGCAAGGAGAGTGTTCATCTCGTGTAACCTTGGGTTCCACAAAAATACAAAACTGCACATCTCTGTCAAATCCATTGAAGATCACTCCAAAGCAATTGGAAAAGGATAATTATCAAATGATAGTCAAAAGTTGTCAGAGGTGCAGAGAAAAGGAAAAAAAGACAAAAGTGATTGGAAAAACTGAGTTATTGACACATTTTAATAGTTGACTGTTGTTTTGCATAGGTTGGTGAGCTTTTTCCCCAGACATGTGGGCACTTGTTGGGCTCTTTCAACTCATGAGTTGGTGAGTAAATCACTAGGTTTTCTATCTATAGGATGTATAATAGGTATAAAACTTTGATAAAACCGTAGTAGCAAAAATCTTTTGGGGAAAATTGACAAATCAAAAATATAAGATTTTTTCAAAAAATTGTGAAAAAATCATGGAAAAATCAGATTTCCAGAAAACATAGAAAAATACAAAAAAAAAAAGAAAACCTATTTTTTGGGGGGTTGGATTTGTTATATATAATTTTATATATCATAATATAAATAGAATAATAAATATTGATAATATATTATATAAATATAATAATATATTATTATTATTATTTTTTTAGTGAACGCTTTTTGACTGGAGCTATGAATGGTGAGGCCACAACACAGGGGTCCTCATCCCCAAGCATGAACACTTAGTAATTTGGAAACCTCCACATTAGAAGCCAATTATGGAAGACCAAGAGTCACAACTTAGAATTCCACATTCGATGTCCCTATGGGGATTTGAACTTGGGTCTCCTCAACAAGAACCCAATGTTTCAACCAATTGACCTCAACCCCTTGGACAATATAATAATATATTATTAATAATTATTATTCTATTAAATATAATAATATTAATAATATAATATATTAATGTATAAAATATTATAAATATTAATAATATAGTAAATATTATATATTGTATATAATATATATCATATCAATAATATAATATACTAATGTATAAAATATTATAAATATTAATAATATAATAATATATTATATTTTAATATTATAATAATTTAATATATAAATATAATAATATATTATAAATAGTGGAGACCCTGTGGTGAAATGGTGGGGCTTCTTGCTTGTAGTGCCAACAACCCAGGTTCAAACCTCATGAGATTGCCCTCTATTGTGTCAACAATTGAGGGGCCCCGAAGATCTTGTATCTTGATTTACTTGCGACATGTGGGCCCTTCGCGAGACCTAGGGCTTTCACGCCCCAATCTAGGACCTCCTGCGCCTGCATTTGATCAAGATGTTCACAATCCATATTAGGGACAGTCTCAGGCTTTGAGGAAACATCTAGGTTTTGTTGGAATAGAGGTGGCTTGCTATTCAGTCAAGAGGCAAAATAAAACATAGATGCACTAGTGGCAAGAATAAATAAAGCCAATGCCAAGAATTAGGAGTATAAAGAGAAAATTGCTCAAATGCAGGCCTTTATCAAGGATCTAGTGGCACCAACAAATGTGCCTATCACATCTTCCACGTCCCTAACATTAGTATCTCAATAGGAGATAGTTGCATTGGATGTGTAGAAGCATCATGCATAGGTGATGGATAAATGGTTCACCAAATTTTTGGGTGAAGGAGAACAAGTAATAATGACCTCATTATCCAATTGGGACATGATAAGCAACCTAAAGGGTAAGTCTAACAAATTGAAGAAGGAGGTTGGCCAAAGATTAAAAAAGAGTGGTCAGCATTTTATTACACTCAAGGAGATGAGGAAGGCAAATGTTGGCACCCTCATGACAAAGAATATCCTGACATCTCAAATGTTACCATAGTTGGATAATTGGTTCGAAGACATAAGGTTTGAGGTAGACATATCAAAGAGATGTAATGCTAAAACTATGGATGTCAGTGTCAAATCACATGAACTCTTAGAAGATGAGCTAGGAATTTTGGAGGCCCTTGAGGGTGAAGTTGAAGGAAAGGTAGAAAATCAAGACGAGGATTTTGCTACCAAAGCAATCAAGGGTAATTTTATTCTAGTAGCGGAGGATCCTATTCAACACTTTTCTAAGGCTACTATTGACAAATACATGTGCATGAAGGCCAAAATAGAGAAATATAATGAGGAGCTGGATAACATGACTAATAGGTGGATAGCTCTACAAGAACAACTGAAGGTGCAAGAGCATGCTACTAAAAAGGCAAAAGTGCTAGATAAAGTAGAAATAGATAAGGCTATCCAGGGATATGAGCTCATCCAGGGTGTTGGATGCAGAATAATAGAGGAGCCATCTACTGATGAGGAATCTAATGGTAATGCAGTGTAAAAAGGTCATGTTGAACGCCAGATAGACTCCACTAGATTGATTGCCAATTGGTAATCATGTGCCATATTTCATTCTGACTGTTAGATCATTAGATCTCTTGTAACTGTATCCTCTCCTTGTTCTATAAAAGGAGATGGACTACCATTTGTACATTGTTAGGAGCTTAATCAAGAGAGAATTGTTGATCTTTGTGAGCACTAAGTATACTTTTGTGACTTAGCATTTCCCCATGGTTCTTTCTTGAGGCCAATTGTAAATATGCATACATTTTTTAATACTGAATCAAATAGAGATCTAGGTTAGAAATTAATCATAAATCTTGAGTAATCTTTTGTGGATGATATCTAGACATGTCACTATAGAGTGTTGCACTCTTTGAGGTGCATTTCAACTGGTGAATGTTATTGTTATCCAATTCCTTTGAAGATTAGCATCAACTGTGTAGTTGTGGAATATCCTAGTGAAGCATGGTTTGATTTCATCTCTTTTCGTGGAGTATTGAATTGTGCATATGGATCAATGGTCAAAACTCACTTATTTCAAATAATTTTAGAATTTCAGTTCATTTTCTTTCAAATTTCATTAATTATCATCATCATCAACAACTGCAAATATTGATACATGATAAGCCTAGAACATAGTAAATATGTAGACATCTGTAGATAATTGAATATCTTGTGCATATTTGGACAAACTGCATGTAACGTTGAAAATATCATGCAAATACTTCGAAATACTTGTATAGATCATAGAAATATCATCTTGTAGGCATAATATATACAAGAATTTAAAGTGCAAAAGCAAAATCAAGTGAAGATTAGTTCAAATTTAACTAAATTTAGAAGAACTAATCAAAGTTACATAAATTATCATGAACAATCTTAATCAAAGAAAAGATCAGAAGAATTGATCAAACTTAGAATAAATTCATACAAATATTTGCATATCATGGTTAAAGATTGTAGGATTTAACACAATTTGTTGAGATTCATGCAGAATAGGTGAAACGGAGTAAATACTTGCATATCTAGATACAAATTACATCAAATTTCTTATGTAAGACCCCTGAATGATTAACAACATCATCACATCAAACTATTGAGTAACGTCAGAAGGTTATGCATACCAACTATTAGAGACTTGGGATCACAAATTCATCTTGAATTTGTAATATCTTTCAAGAGGATAAAGGTTTGTTGTATGAATTTTTATCTCTGTTAATATAACTAATAGTTGTATCAACATTAACCTTTTTCTTTTTTCTCTATAATGAAAAGACCATGATTGTGGTTTTTCTAGTGTTCATTTGCATCCCAACCTCCCAACAGAAGAGTTCTAGAGCTCTCAAGTTCTCTCAAACTATGAGTTGTTTTTGCAATTAGAATGAGATCATCCATATGGGTGCTGCCACAATAATGGGTTACACTTTCTGGGACATCCTTATTTTTGCTGAAATCACATAGTTTTAGAAAATATAATGATTTAAGCCTTGAAAGATTCTATTTAAAGGATTTTAATTGAAGACGGTTTGATCAAACCCCCTTAGATCAAACCCCCTTGGATAGAACCCCGCTAGTTTTAAACCATGCATATAATGGAGTCTCCTCTACACCTATCAAAATACTAATAAATAACCACTTTTGATTTACCTTTTGGGAGATCAAATGAATTCATTTAAAATTTATGTTCTGTAAGTATGTACTTCCTTATTATAAGCTTCTCAAAAAGTATAATTTTAAATGTATTTAATTTGATTATTATATTCATTTTTTATTTCTTGTAAATGTAGGTTTTTCAATGAACATCAAGGTCTTTGTTTCATACATACAGAAAAATAGGAAAATATAGAAAAAAAAATTGTAAAAAATACATGTCCTCTAGGTATTGATGTCTTTATTCCAACAAAAAAGGAAAAATTGAATTCCGATACATACAAAAAAAATTATGCTCTTTATAGTACACCTATGTCTAAATTGTATTTAGTTTGACTGCAAAAATTAATTAAAAAAAAGTATTCAATAAAAAATTATGAAACTAATTGCATCCTCTAGATATTGTAGTTACAAATCTAAATTAAAAAAAAATAGAATTTTATCCTTCATAAAAAAAAGTTATGTTGCAAGATTTGAACGATGCTGCTGATGGTTAAAGTGTTTGCCTGACTTCTATGTTATTAATCCACTTATGTTATCACTTTTGGTAAGCCCATTATTGTAAGGGCCTATTTAGTCCAGTGGTGCATAGTCAAAGATGTGAATGGACTTTAAATTGCTTCAAGATAGTAGATATCTGGTTGACAGATTCTCCATTTCCTATTTTTTTGGAGTGCCAAAGAGGGAACTAGTTTTCTTTGTTCTAGTGGATTCGACTGGGTTATAAATACTTTCTGTATTAGTGTAGTTTCTCCCAATTTTGATATTGCAAATCCTTTATTTGGAAAAATGTAATCATCGATCTATAACTGGAGGTTTTCTTCCTGGTTCTTTTCTGCTGGTATGCTCTCTGAACCAGGATTTTGTAACTTTTTATTTATAATTAGTATATATTATAGTGGTTCGCCACTTTTTGTTAAAAAAAAAAGTTCTATTTTATACAGTACACACCACTCTATAAAAATGGTGTTTACTGTTAAAAACTAGTTATCGAAGGAGATGGAAAAAGAAATGCAATTTGATTCCAAAAAAATTTAAAAATATATATTTAGAATATACAGATAAAATGTCACAAATCACTAGTTTTCATCATCTTCAAATTCCTCATGGTTTAGCAGCTATATGTAATGCCTTCTCATTTTTTGGCTTATGATAGTTGCTAGTTTCACATTACTCTTTGTCAGTTCTGAGACAATTGTTAGTTCTTCCATTACATTTAAATAGTTCTGAGACATTTGAGTTACTAGGCCTATGGTTTATGCTTATTATGATCAGGATAGACTATGTTCGACTGATATAGCTTTGACATGTGTTATGATTTATGATGATGTTATTGTTATTCTAGTTATGATGAGATTGACATGATTAGTGATGGTTTAATATTATCATGTTTTATGTGATTTGTTGATATCTTATTTTAAATAAAAATTGTTAAAGTCTTGTTCCAGAGCAGGGATGGCATATTACTACTCGTTCTGAGCACCCTACTATGTCGTGATTCTCTGACTCTATGTGTGTTGATATATATGCAGTCGATCGTATACAACCTATTGTTCTTATGCAGGTTGCAGATACCAGGCCTCGACTCCACCTGACATAGCAAGTCTGAACGAGCCCCTACACCAATGGATAATGTTGATGGAGATAACATGAGGTTTATCCCCTAGGTCAGTCTCATCCTTCAGTTGTTGTCATGTGTCGTGATGTGACGCTTGGTCCTTGTTTCAGGTTGTTGGTCATCATGTGTTTTGTGGACTAGTGGCAAATATTGGTTGTTAACCCTTGTGTATTTTGGTAATACCTTAATGAATTATTATTATAATAATAATGCTATTAATATGTTTAATTTGATAGTATTTTGCTTAGTCTAAAACTTGGAATATTATTTTAGTAAATTTTAATATAGATTAAAATTAATTATTTTAATGTTTTAAAAGTATTTGAGTCATAAGTTGTTATTATGGGTAATTAGTATATAGTTGATTGAAGAATATTATTGGTTAATAATTTATTGCTATCAGTTATCGGATATAATTGGAGATTTGGGGAATCTCTATGTTAAGCAAAAATTTTGAATTCTTCTGAGTAGTGGGATTTTTGGTAACGGATTGTAGTAATGGGAATTTATTATCCTGGCTATTTTTGCATGATGGGGTATCACATTTGGTATCAAAGCAAGGTAAATAAACACTAGGTACTCTGGTTATAACCGAGCTCATTATGTGTTCTAGTGCTTAAACTCTGTAGATTAACTTTATCCCTGTTGTTTTCCTTTTTGTGTATAATCAATCATCTTTTGGTGTTGTAGGTAGATGCCTAGAGGTAGGGGTCGAGGTCATGGTAGAGGTAGGGGTCGTGGGAGGGGTGGTGGTGGTACACTTCCTCCCAGTTCTCCTCATGAGAGTGCCCATGAAGGTGGGGGTTAGAATATGGAAGGTCAGGGTCAGCCTGAGGGAGCTTAATTGTGACAGTCACTTGAGGAGGCCCTTGCCTGTTTAGGTCCTAGACAGGAGGGTGAGCAGCCTAGAGGGGGTTAGGAGGTATACCAGTCAGAGCCTAGAGAAAGAGAGATATCACCCAGGCGGAGAGAGTTGACAGCTGAGCAGGAGGCCACACTAGCCAGCCATATGAGAGATCTACTGAGGGCACGCCCTCCCACCTTTGATGGAGCTGGTAGAGGTCTAGAGGCGGAGACTTGGTTATTGGATTTAGGAAGGTGTTTTGCCATGCATCCTTCTAGTACCAACACCAAAGCCAGATGTGCTATTTTGCATCTCTGAGGTTTTGCTTCGACTTGGTGACGGTTAAAGGAGCAGAAGCTACACTTGGACATTAGCACTGTTTATTGGGAGTTGTTCTTAGAGAGATTCAGAGCTCGTTTCATGTCGGATCATTAGAGGCAGCGTCGCGCAGATGAGTTCCATGAGTTGAGGTAGATGGCCATGTTAGTTGAGCAATATGAGCGCAAATTCTATGAGCTCAAGCAGTATGCAGGTATCAGAGATGATGAGTCTATGTTGGTGCAGCATTTTATCAGGGCCCTGAATGCCCAGATCAGCGGAGGGGTTCGTGTATTTGAACCTAAGTCTATGGAGGTGGCAGTGGAGAAAACCCAATTAGTGGAGGAGAATTTGGCTATGGCACTCAGTGGGCATACAGGTGTGCATATTGGAAGTGCACCTTCTTCAAGTTTTGGTTCGCGTGGTGGACATACTCAGGCATTAGGATCTCATGCACCCTTAAAGGGTGGACAATAGTAGCACTCTCAGCCCAAACTGAAGAATTCTTAGCCTCAGCAAGGTAACAGATTTCAGTCTAAGAAAGACTAGTCTTGGTAGCGTAATAAGCAAAATCACTTTAATTAGCTAGCTTAGAGTACGCAGTCCATGGTGAGCAGAGGTAGTTTCCAGTAGTCTAGTGCTTTCTAGGGTGGCGATAGTTTTGGTAGAGGCACTGGGTGCTTCTCTTGTGGCCAACAAGGCCATATTGCTAGACAGTGTCCTCAGAGGAGTACTTCAGGGTTTGGACATTGATCGGCGGCTTCAGAGCCAACAATAGGTGATGCAGGAAAATCACATAGAGTCTTTGCAACAATGGATAACCGTCAGGCAGAGCATAAGGCACCGTGGTGGAGACTTCTGGTTTCATGTAAGGTATTGGTTTTTCTATTCTTTTTTATTTTGGTACATCTGATTCATTCATATCTTCTTCTCTTGTGGAGTGTTGTGGCTTAGTGGCAACAAAGTAGGATGATAGGTGGCAGGTTGAGTTAGTTTCTAGGGCAAGGTAGTAGTTGAGTCTAGTTGAGTCTCTAGTGCTCAGTTGTGAGTTAAGGATTGGCTCTCTATCTACTACAGTAGACCTTTGCATCTTAAACCCTTGGTTCATATGATATAGTGTTGGGGATGGATTAGCTAGAGGCCCATCAGGCAGTGATCGATTGTCAGCATAAGTCTGTTAGATGTGTTGATGATTCTTGTGCAGAGGTGGAGGTTGTAGGAGCTCAGACACCTATTTCCCTACGTATGATCTCTACTATGCAGCTTAAGAGATGTATGTGTCAGGGATGTCAGCTTTTTGTGGTGTCAATTAGTGACTTGGAGATGGAGGAGAGTTGAGAGGCATCTCTTGACGATCATCCACTGTTGAGGGAGTATGCTAATTTTTTTCCTCTGAGATTTTGGGGATGCCACCTAAGCATGACATTGACTTCAAGATTGATCTTGGTCCCGTCACAGAGCCCATCTCACGAGCTCCATACAGGATGACCACTCAGGAGCTTAAGGAGCTCTGACTACAGTTGGAGGAGTTGTTAGCCAAGGGATTCATTCGACCTAGTGTCTCCCCTTGGGAAGCACCTATGATCTTTGTAAAAAAGAAGGATGGATCTCTGTGGCTATGTATCGATTATCGACAACTCAATAAGGTAACAGTGAAAAATAGATACCCCTTGCCTTAGATTGATGATTTGTTTGATCAGATTAAGGGAGCCAAGGTGTTTTCTAAAATTGACCTTAAGTCAGGATATCATCAGTTGTAGGTATTTGAGGCAAATATTCATAAAATGGTATTTCGTACCTGTTATGGGCATTATGAGTTCACAGTAGTACCATTCGGGTTGATGAATGCACCTTCAGTTTTCATGAGCTTGATGAATGGTGTTTTCAGCACTTATCTCGATAGATTTGTCCTTGTATTTCTAGATGATATATTGATCTATTCGAGGACTATGGAGGAGCATGAGGAGCATTTACGTTAGGTGTTGCAGTGTCTGAGAGAAAATCAGCTTTATGCCAATTTGTTGAAGTGCGAATTCTTTCAGACAAAGCTGAAATATTTGGGTCATGTCATCTCTGGAGAGGGTATTGTGGTGGATCCTTCAAAGATCCAAGCTATTATGGATTGGCCCACACCTACCAATGTTTCTGAGGTCTGCATTTTTATGGGTTTGGCAGGTTACTACTGTCATTTTGTTATGGGGTTTTCGAGGATTGCTCATCCTATTACTTCCCTTTAGAGGAAAGGGAAGAAGTTTGTTTGGTCAGAGCAGTGTCAGGCAGCTTTTCAAACCCTTAAGGAGAAGTTGACCAATGCACCTATTTTAGTAGTTCCTGATCCTACCAGGGACTTTGTTGTTTGTACAGATGCTTCTTTGGAGGGTTTAGGAGCAGTTTTGATGCAGGATGGTCACGTGATTGCCTATGAGTCTCGCAAACTCAAGGATCATGAATTGAACTATCCCACTCAAAATCTGGAGTTGGCTGCAGTTGTGCATGCCTTGGTGAGATGGAGGCATTTTCTCTTAGGGCATCGGTTTGAGCTGCATAGTGATCATTGTAGTTTGCAGTATATTTTCATGTAGCCAAACTTGAATGCGAGGCAGAGGCATTGGATGGAGTTCTTACGCGAGTATGACTTTGAGGTCAAATATATTTAGGGCAAGAAGAATGTGGTAGCGGATGCTCTTAGTTGTCGGAGGCATGAGATCTCAGCAGTCTCTCTCATAGTTGATTTGAGAGGTCAGATTCTCGTAGCACTTCCTACCGACAGTTGGTGTCAGGAGGTGAAGTCTGAGATTGAGTCTGGTAGACCTTTAGAGGGTAGATTTTTTGGTTACTCCCTTGAGCCAGATGGTCTTTTGCAACATTTGGGTCATATCTATGTTCCTAGTTCTGAGGGTCTCCATACCCTAATGTTGTTAGAGACACATCATGCACCTTATTTTGCTCATCTGGGTGTCAAGAAGATGCATGCAGATCTGCGCCAGCTATACTTTTGGAGTGGCATGAAGCAGAATATTGCTGATTTTGTGTCAAGATGTCTTGAGTGTCAAAGGGTGAAGGTGGATCATCAGCATCCTGCAAGTCTTTTGCAACCTCATTTGATTCTAGAGTGGAAGTGGGACATCAGTTCGATAGACTTCATTGTTGGTTTTCTGGTATCCTCTCGTCGACACGATGCTATTATGGTCACTGTGGATAGGTTGACAATGGTAGCTCACTTCTCTCCTGTCCGTTCTTCTTACAATGCTACTACGGTGGCCAGAGTGTTCGTGGAGGACATTGTCAGACTTCATGGGATTCCTCATAGGATCATCTCTGATAGGGATCCAGTGTTCACTTCTGCCCTATTGATTTCTTTGCAGCATGCCTTGGGAACACAGCTAAACTTTAGTTCATCTTACCATCCTAAGACTGATGGACAGACCAAGAGGGTTAATCAGGTTCTCGAGGATATGCTTAGGATGTATGTGATGGATCGGCAGAGCCGTTGGGAGGATTACCTATACCTGGTGGAGCTTGCTTATAATAATGGATATCACAGTTCTATCGACATGTCTCCATTTCAGGCTTTGTATGGTCATCCTTGTAGGACCCCTCTAAGTTGGGATTGTCTCAAGGATAGAGTTCTTCTTAGTCTAGATATGCTTAGAGATATAGAGCAATAGGTCGAGAGGATTAGAGAGCATTTGGTGGTAGCACAAAACAGACAGAAGAAGTATGTAGATGCTCATAGGATCAATCAACAGTTTTTAGTTGGAGATCAGGTGTTCTTACGTGTGCAACCACAAAAGAGTCCGATCCGTTATGGAAAGGGCTCTAAGCTAGCACCACACTTTGTTGGATCGATCATGTTACTTATCATCTTGCTTTGCCGCCTAGTCTCTCACGTATCCATGATGTGTTTCATATTTCTGTACTTAGACCTTACTATTTAGATATTGCTCATGTTCTTGATTAGACTTCTCTATAGGTAGAGGACAGGCAGTTGGCTTTGGAGCCCGTAGGCATTCTACTCCACAAGAGACTTGCTCTTAGGGGCAGACACGTGGAGTGGATCAGGGTCTAGTGGGATCCTAATGACGAGACTTCTGCTACTTGGGAGGATGCTTCCAGGATGAGAGAGTTATACCCTTACTTATTTGCAGGCTTCCAAGAGTAAGCCTGACTCTAGGGGGAGGATGTAATGCCCTCTCATTTTTTGGCTTATGATAGTTGCTAGTTTCACATTACTCTTTGTCAGTTATGAGGCAGTTGTTAGTTCTTCCATTGCATTTAGATAGTTCTGAGACATTTGAGTTATTAGGCCTATGGTTTATGCTTATTATGATCAGGATAGACTATGTTCGACTAATATAGCTTTGACATGTGTTATGAGTTATGATGACATTATTGTTATTCCAGTTATGATGAGATTGACATGATTAGTGATGGTTTAATATTATCATATTTTATGCGATTTGTTGATATCTAATTTTCAATAAAAAAGGTTATAGTCTTGTTCCAGAGTAGGGACGGTGTAGTACTACTCATTTCAAGCACCCTACTATGACGTGATTCTCTAACTTTGTGTGTGTTGATATATATGCAGTCGATCATATACAACCTATTGTTCTTATGTAGGTTGCTGGTACCGGGCCTCAACTCCACCTAACATAGCAGGTCTGAGCGGGCCCCTACATCAATGGATAATGTTGATGGAGGTAACATGAGGTTTATCCCCTAGGTCAGTCTCAGCCTTTAGTTGTGGTCGTGTGTCATGATGTGACACTTGGTCCTCGTTTCAGGTTGTTGGTCATCATGTGTTTTGTGGAGTAGTAGCGAATATTGGTTGTTAACCCTTGTGTATTTTGGCAATACCTTGATGAATTATTATTATAATAATAATGTATTAATATGTTTAATTTGATAGTATTTTACTTAGTCTAAAACTTGGAATATTATTTTAGTAAATTTTAATATAGATTAAAATTAATTATTTTAATGTTTTAAAAGTATTTGAGTCATAAGTTGTTATTATGGGTAATTATTATATAGTTGATTAAAGAATATTATTGGTTAATAATTTATTGTTGTCAGTTGTCAGATATAATTGGAGATTTTGGGAATCTCTATGTTAAGCAAAAATTTTGAATTCTTCTGAGTAGTGGGATTATCGGTAACGGATTATAGTAATGGGAATTTATTAATCCTGGCTATTTTTGCATGATGGGGCATCACACTATAGGTGTCTGAAAGTGAAGATTTAGTTCAAAATGTTCATTTCAATGTCAAGTTTGGCCAAAAAGTGTAACCCTGTGGGATCACCCACATATAAGAGTAACTTTATTACATATTTAGCAAGTCGAACTCCCTCACTACCAAATTTGTTTACCCACTCTTCTAAGTTATCAATGTATAACCCAAACAAAGTTTGGGAGAGTAGGCAGCCTTATTTGATGCAATATCACTACCAAAGCACTCAGACATTCCATCACTTTTTCTAATTTTAGCCTTGACTTGTTCATAAAACCTATGAACTACCACTCTAAACTCATCTTAAAGTCTAAGTTTCTCCATCCTTAATATTCCCAAATTTGTCATGAGGTACCATGTCAAAAGCCTTTTTAAAGTCCACAAAATAGAAAAAAGCATCATCACCTTGGATCCCACATTTTTCCAATCACGTACCTAAGGGTGGCACAATGATCAATAGTGCAGTGTTTTGGTCTAAATCTTGCATGTCCCTTAGCCTTTTTTCCCTCTTTTTTGACCCATTTGCTAATTCTACATTCAACTATGCTCCTAAAAAAATTCAAAGAAGAGAATTTAATATAATAGTACAATAATTGACAAACTATTGATATCACCACTTTTATAGAGAGGGATAAAAACACTAGTTATCTATGTTGAATATACAAGACAACTAAGAGGGGGAGGGGGTGAATCAGTTGTATCAAAAATTTTAAACCCTTATAAACATATTCACATCCACATTAGTTCACTTAAACCCTTAATTTGTTATGATGATTAAACATGAGAAACAAATAATAGAAACTTAAACACATCAACACCATACACAAGAGAACACTAGATTTTACGTGGAAAACCCTAAAAGGGAAAAACCATAGTGAGGATTAGCTCACAATATAATGTAGTAGCAATATCGAATTACAAAAAGCTCACTGCCAAAGGGCTCACTGTCATAAGAAAGAATGCTCACTGCAGGGGACTCACTATCCAAGTGGACTCACTACCCACTTAAAAAGAAGGAAAGAAGAGAAGAATGGCTCATTACTAGATTTTAAACTAATATAGTTGCATCAAACCTATGCAAGGAATTCAGTTCCAATGAAGCTCAATATTCATCACAACACCAACATCTCCGCAGCATCACCAGAAAATAGACACCTTCTACTCACTGCATTTGGTAGCCTAACACATGAAAGCTCTTGCTGCCCCTGATCAAACTCACATAACACCCATCAAATCCCTCACACATCCATGAATCCATGACTCTTTGACACTTATTTATACCATCATCAATCATGAAAACATTCTCCAAGGGTAGAAACACAACTCAACCCATTAAATTTAAATTAGGTCTGGATCTAAACATCCCTACAGAGGAAGGGAATGAATGAAAACCACATTGTACCTTAGCATAGACCTAAATCCACTTTAGAATGCTTCAACACATTTTTACAATCACCAAAGTATAATCAGAATCAGTGAAAACAACCAAGTCAGCCAACCTTGTGTTATCATCAAGAACTTTTGAGCACATGATTCCTTAAAGATAAACACACCTTGTGGACCTTGAATGAAGCTTTAACATAATGTAGAAACATCCATGAACAACTTGAAGTCACCTGGAAACCAACAAATTCAACCACAACAACTTTCACCTGAACATAATAACACTATCTAATCTGCTACACAATAAATTACTTTTCAAAGCACCAAATCACAAAATTTTTGGATGGAAGATAGATAAGGACCTTATAAGCATATATCTAGAACCACAACACTTGAAACTATTCTGAAGAGAAATGCGGAGCAAAATACTTTCTCCTAGACACACTGTCAGACATTGTCTTCAAACCGGTGAACATAACTTTCATTGCACAGTGATCTAGAGTACAAAATTTTGGCTTAAGTATCTTCAAACACTTCTCAACAACATATCCAAACTACGCACTCAGATCTCCAAGATAGAAGAAATGTGGAGCAGAAACTCGAACAGCATTCTGTAAGCCATAAGACTTCAACACACTATTTCTGATATTAATCAAATTTTCTCAAAAGCACTGGGAAACTCAGCAATAGGAACATATTATTAACATCTTCAACACTTCTTCAAGGCAATCACATCATCATTAATTCAACTACTTAATCAAATAAAAATAGTAACAATAAAGAACATAGTGTACACCAATGACAACACAAACATGTTGACATCAATGACAACACTGATTATCACATACTTGCAACAATCTCCTCCTTTGTCATTGATGGAAACATATGATGTGAAAAACTATCATGACACAACTATGCACTAATCTCACTCTCCCCCTTTCTTTTATACATTTTGCTCTCTTTCTCTCCCATTATTTTTCACATGAACTCTCTCCCCCTTTGACATCAATGGCAAAGGGTGACACATCTCAAGTTCAAGTTCTCTCTTGATTATGATATTGCACATACTTTCACTGTTCTCAACTGTTTTGAATACTTCCCCTATCTACAACAAACATCAACACTACTACCTACTCCTCCTGAGAGGTAGCCTCCATCATCAGTCTAGAGAAGAATGAATATTGAAGCACACTAGACTAATGCGTCTCCTTATGCATCTAGTTGAAAGGAGGGGCAATAACCCCCAACTTCTCTCAAAGATACTCAAATGTATCCTTAGAAAGAGCCTTAGTGAATATGTGAGCAACCTAGTCCTTTGTAGGCACATGCTCAATCTTCACTTCATTCTCTACAACCTTTTCTCTTAGAAAGTGATACCTAATTGAAATATGCTTTTTCCTTGAATGCATCATTGGATTCTTTGAAATGTTAATGTCACTTGCATTATCACAGAAGATAGGAATTGGTTCATCATACACTGTACACAGCTTTGATATCCTTCAATGTTTGTCTCATCCATAACACATGTGTGCAACATGATACTACAACAATATACTCTACCTCTGTAGTAGATAAAGACACTGAATCCTACTTCTTGTGTAGCCAAGATACATCTATATCTCCAAGAAAGAATGCACCACCACTTTTACTTTTTCTGTCATCTACACATTCGGACCAATCTGCATCTATGTGGGCACTTAGGGTAAAGTCATTGTTCTTAGGATACCACAAACCATGATCCAGAGTACCCCTCAAATATCTAAATATCCTCTTCACTGCCATGACATATGATTCTCTAGGATCTTCTTGAAATCTTACCATAAGACAAAATGCATGAATGATATCTGGTCTGGTAGTAGTTAGATATAGCAGTCCTCCAATCATTGATCTATATTTTCTCTAATTAGCTTTAGGGGAATCATCATTCTTGCTCAACTTGCCACCAATTGTTATGGGGGTACAAACTGGTTTAAAATCTTCCATTCCAAACTTCTTCAACAATTCCTTGACATACTTTGATTGTGAAATAAAAATGCCCTTATCTATCTGATTAATTTGCAACCCAATGAAGTAATTCATCTCTCCACACATTGACATCTCAAATTCCTTTTTCATGTCATTTGTAAAGTCATTACACATACCTTCATTTCCTCTAAAGATTATATCATCCACATAGACTTCAACAATTAGGATTTGATCTTTCCTTACCTTAATGCACAAATTACTATTTGCAGACCCTTTACTGAATCCCTGTTGCAAAAAATACCTATCTAACCTTGCATACCAAGCTCTAGGAGCTTGCTTCAGTCTATAAAATTCCTTATTCAATCTTCATACCATATCTAGTTTGTCTGACAACTGAAATCCATTCAGTTGCTCTATGTATACTTCCTTTTCCAACTCACCATTAAGAAAAGTAGACTTCACATCCATTTGATAAACCTTGAAATATTTATGTGTTGCATATGCTAGAAACAATCTAATAGCCTCCATTCTTGCCACCAAAGCATAAGTTTCTTCATAGTCTATTCCTTCCACTTGTGAGTAGCCTTTACACACAAGTGCTCCTTACCACTTCTCCATTCTCATTCAATTTCTTCCTAAATACCCACTTAGTTCCAATCACATTCTTATTCTCTGGTCATGGGATGAGTTCCTAAATCTTATTCTTCTCAATCTGCATTAATTCTTCTTTCATCGACTTGACCCAATACTCATCTTTGCATGCCTCCATCACTATTTTAGGTTGAACTTTAGAAATTAAACATAGGTTTACATGTTCTTCAATCGCTATGCTTCTTGTCAATACACCTTTTCTCTTATCACCAATGATCTGGTCTTTAATGTGATGCCTTTGCACATACTTAGGTGTTTTAGGGATTCTTTTCAAAGCTTCTTGTTCTTCAACTTGCACTCCTCTTTCTTTGGTTTCTAGTTCTTCTCTAGTCTGTACTACCTTTTCAACAACATTTTCTTCTTCTCTACAAGAGGACTCATCTAGGTTTGATACATATTCATTAACTTCTGAAATCCTCAGCGTGTCTTCATCCACCTTGACATTAGCGCTTTGAATAATCTTTCTTAGTCTCTTGTTATAGCACCGATAATCTTTGTTTTTGTTAGAGTACCCAAGGAAAATGACTTCATCACATCTTCCATCAAACTTCCTAGTTCTTCATCTCTTCTTATATAATACTTGCTTCCAAAGACTTTGAAATATTTAATAGTATGAATCCTTACATACCATAGCTCATAGGGAGTCTTTGTGTCATTTTCTTTTACCTGTACTCTGTTTTGTATGTAGACAACAGTAATAATTGCTTCTCTCTAGTAGACTTCTGATAGCTTTGCTTATTTTATCATTGTCCTTGCAGCTTCTTGAACAGTCATCAACCACTCCATTCTGTTGAGGAGTTCTAGGAACAGATAGATATCTTTTAATCCCATGATTCTCACAAAACATATTAAACTCAATAGAAGTAAATTCTCCACCTCTGTCAGACCTCAAACATTTGATTTTCATATTCAATTTATTCTCAACAATTGCTTTAAAAGCTTTAAACTTATCTAGGGCTTCTAATTTTTCCTTAAGAAAAGTGACCCATGTCATTCTAGAACAATCATCAATAAACAACATAAAATGCCTATCACCTTGAAAACTCCTTACTCTAGTAGGACCACACAAGTCTGTATGCACCAATTCCAATAGTTTGGTAGATGACTGATCCTTGCTTTTGAAGATTCTTCTTGTTTTCTTTCCTAACTAACATTCCTTACAGAAAACATTGGAGGGTTTTGTAATCTTTGGTAGATCTCTCACAGCTTGAACTAAACTTATCCTTACCAGGCTATCAAAATTGATGTGACACAATCTCCTATGCCATAGCCAACTCTCACTGATCTGAGACATAAAGCAGTAACTAATACCACCTTCAAGATGATAAACATTTCAACATGTCCTCTTTCCAGCAGCAATTAGTGTTCTAGAACTTTTTCTGATCTCACAGCCATCATCCTAAAACATAAGATTGTAACCCTTTCTACACATTTGTCCAACACTCAAGATATTGTACTTTAAACCTTTGACATAAAGAACATCATTAGTTTTATGCTTTCCATAAAAAATGATTGACCCTTTTCCACAAATCTTAGCAGCTTCATTACCACCAAACCTAATTACTCCAGCATCAAAATTTTCAAGTTTAACAAACTTACTGTTATCACCTATCATATGATTTGAGCATCCACTATCAGTGACCCAGTCATCCTTTTCATTCCTAACATGAAAAATAGACATTACAATGCCTTTAGGGTTAGCACTTACTTTTGGATCTTTTTCCTTTACATAGCTTCCAGGGTTAGCAGAACTAGTTTCATCTCTTAGGGCAATAAATAAGCAATCATTATTATCATCGTCATGATCAAATTCATCATCAGAAATACTTGCATCTTCTCTAACATAGTAACTTTTCTTGACTATCCTTCCTTTGTTTTCCCTATTCTTAATTCTCAGAGCTCTATATGGATATCTTGATGCATAATGACCTATTTTTCCACAATTGAAACACTTAAAGGGCAACTTACCACTAAACTTTCTAGTACCCTTTTTCATTCTCCTCACAAAGTTAGCTTCCACTTCATCAAAGTCTTCTAGATCTAATTCAACAGTCTTCTCTGATTTGCCTGCTTTAAAAGTAGTCTCATCATTTGTAGTTCCACTAATTGTGCCAAACTCTCTTATTTCAAAAGCAGTTAGGGTGCCAAGTAACTAATCTTTGGTAAACTAATTCAAATTCTATAATTCTTCAATAGTAGAAACCTTATGACTGTAATCTTTAGGAAGAGTTCTGAGTACCTTCAATATCACTTCTTTATCATCCAAAGTTCTACCAAGTCCCTTGATGCCATTGACAACTTCATCCACCTTCTGTAAGTAGCTTATAACATTTTCATCTTCAGACATTTGGATGGTCTCAAATGTGAGCTTGAAATTCTGCATTTTAGCTTGTTTAACCTTATCATCTCCTTCATAAATACTTTCCAACTTTTTCCAAATCACATTAGCAATTTTCAAATTCACAACCTTTATCAATTCAGAATTAGTAAGGCCACTTAAGAGAGCATGCTTTGCCTTACCATCAATTTCAGCTTCTTTGACATCATCTTCAGTGCTTATACCATTCTCAGGTACAATGTAATTAGAGTTGACTAATTTCCAAACATCACAACCAAGAGCAATTAGAAAGGCTTCCATCCTTACCTTCCAAAGTGCATAATCTAATCCATCAAATAAGGGAATTTGTTTCTTGCATGCCATCCCAAATCTACCTCAAGCTATTAAACTTTCTTCAAAGGAACCTTTCTCTAATACCAATTGTTGAATGCACAAGACAACTGAGAGGGGGTGAATCAGTTGTATCAGAAATTTCAAACCCTCATAAACATATTCACATCCACATTATTTCACTTAAACCCGTAATCTATTATGATTATTATTAAACATGAGAAGTAAATAAAAGAAACTTAAACACAACACCATACACAAGAGAACACCAAATTTTAAGTGGAAAACCCTAAAAGGGAAAAGCCATAGTGAGGATTAGCTCACAATATAATGTAGTAACAATACCAAATTACAAAAGGCGTACTACCATAAGAAAGAATGCTCACTGTAGGAGACTCACTATCCAAGTGGACTCACTACCCATTGAAAAACAAAGAAAGAAGAGAAGAATGGCTCATTTCCATATTTTGAACTGATATAGTTGGATCTAACCTATGCAAGGAGTTCAGCTCCAATAAAGCTCAATATTCATCACAACACCAACAACATCTTTGTAGCTTCACCAAAATATAGTAGACACCTTCTGCTCACTGCATTTAGTAGCCTAACACATGAAAGCTCTTGTTTCCCTTGATCAAATTCACATCACACCCATCATATCCCTCGTGTGCCCATGAATCCATGACTCCTTGACACTTATTTATACCATCGTCAATCATGAAAACATTTTCCAAGGTCGGCAACACAACTCAACCCTTAAGATTCAAATTAGGTCCGGACCTAAACATCCCTATGGAGGAAGGGAATGAATGCAAACTAGATCATGCCTTAGCACAGACCTAAATCCACTCTAACATGCTTCAACAAGCTTTTACAATCACCAAAGCATAATTGAAATTAGTGAAAACAACCAAGTTGGCCAACCTTGTGTTAACATCAAGAACTTTTGAGCACACACTTCCTTAAAGATAAACACACCTTGAGGACCTTACACAAAGATGTAACATAATCTAGAAACATCCATGAACAACTTGAAGTCACTTGGAAATCAAAAAATTCAGCCACAACAACTTTCACCTGAACACAACAACACTATCTAACTCTGCCACATAATAAACTACTTTCTGGAGCACCAAATGACAAACCTTTTGGATGCAAGATAGATAAAGACCTTATTTAAGCATATATCCAGAACTGCAACACCTAAAATCATTCTGTGGAGAAATGTGAAGCAAAATACTTTCTCTTAGACACACTGTAAACACTATTAGACATTGTCTTCAAACTGGTGAACATAAATTTCATTGCACAACAATCCGGAGTACCAAATTCTTGATTTAGCATCTTCAAACACTTCTCAACAACATATCCAAACCACACACTTAGATCTCTAACATAGAAGAAATGTGGAGCAGAAACTCGAACAATATTCTATAAGCTAGAAGACTTCTTCAACACATTGTTTCTAATATTAATCAAATTTTCTCAAAAGTACTTGGAAACTTAGCAAGAGGAACATATTCTTAACATATTCAACACTTCTTCAAGGCAATCACATCATCATTAATTCAACAACTTAATCAAATAACAATAGTAACAAATTAGAGAACACAATTGACACCAATGACAACACAAACATGTTTACATTGATGACAACACCGATTAGCACATACTTGCAACAATCTAATCTTCTAGGAAGTCCTGTTAAATAACATTATTGAGGATGTATTTGATGTGAGTTGTAACCCCATTTTTAGCTAATAAACATTTTTTCAAGTGGGCCTGGAAGTCTACAAATTGTCTGTAAACCTATCTCACACCTAAAAAATTATTTTTATTCGCATGGAAACCATTTTTATTCACCAAAAAACATGATGATTTTAAAGTTCTACTTGTATTGTTGTCTACTAAATATTAATTACAAAATCCACCACCTTAACCCCTATTGTCTCTCCCACCACTCAGACATTAGATAAATAGTAGAAACATATTGAACTCTCTCGTACAAATGGATTTTGGCAATGTCATTTAAATTTTTGAATCTATCCTTATAAGCCCACAGATTGGTAAATGAGGTACAACCATCTCTCATATTGTTCTAATTGGGTGGATTCCATCATTCACCATTTGAATCCCCATTCTATCTATTGTGAAAAAATAGTATTAGCTTAATACAATAAATACCAAGATTTTTCAAGTTCTTTCTAAGAAAAATCATGTCAAACATGAAAACATTGCATCAAATTTTCTTCACAAATGAACTCTATTGTTTACATCTGAAATAATTCCTTATAGCATTGAGTCTAGCATCTTTCATGCTTTGATATGTATTTATAGAAATAATAGACAACAACCAATTTTTGTACATAAATTTGCTAGGTGTAGCTGCAAAACTGCCAAGAAAAGTTTAGGGAAGCTCTTTATTAGTGCTCACCAAATTGTCATAGGACTATCAATAATGCCTGTGTATGATGCAATATTGCCTTTGGTGCAAAATTCCATCTATAAAATGAATAAATAATAGGAGAAATTTATACATAAAATAAACAAATAATGCCCTATATACCTAATTAAAACATCTAAATCACAAATCCCATGTTCATGTTTAGTTTGACTGACCATTATTAATGTCTATGGTTCTATTACAACCATTTTCAAACTAATCTACAATTGCAATTGAAGCAATGTTGGAGCTCTGTATCTGATACTTTGATCCAATACTTTGTCTCTTGCTTGCATCTCTCAAAAAAGACAACAATCTTGTTACTACTTGGGTGGCAACACAATAATATGTCCCACTATTTGGCTAAAGTGGGATGCACAAAATTGTTGCAAGTATGGTCCTAACCGGTGTTGTCATTGATGTCAACATACTTCTGTTGCATTCGTGATAAGGATTGGATGAGTTATGTGTTGAGGATACTGAGAAAGCCAGTCTCAGTGAAGAATAGTGATGACAACAAGGCAAAATATGAAGACAGGTTGAGGATCAGAAGATATGGATTAAAGGGTTTGTGGATATGAGTCTTAAGATGTTCCAGTTAAGATTTCAAAGGTCCGCATGAAGATATGAAGAAGTTATGATCAATCTAGTAGAACCAGTTCCGGGAGATGTTCAGGAGTGACAGAGTATTATAGAAAGGTCTGGTGAGATCCGGAAGTGCATTGTCCTACTCTGCAGATTGGAAGGAGTGTTGGGGAAGTCCTTATGATGTGTCATCTTGATTTGTTCATGGTTTGAAGGTCCATAAGAATCTATTTCTTTGTGACAGCCATGATAGACTGTGTTCTTGAGGCACCGGATGCAGGAGAGAAGAGATTTTAGTAAGTATAGGAAGTGCGGATGTACCTGGTCATTCAAGTAAGCTTGTGAAGGTTCTTGGATCATGTTGAGTTTGTGTTGTCGGTCCGCATTAGAGTTGGAGCCCAGAATTGAAGATATACTTCCAGATGAAGGTGTTCTTCCTTAGGCTGGCCGACCGGATGAGTTATTCATCTTGCGGATGCTCTTGTGGATGTTTGCCGACTTAGATGATTATTCCTAAGTTGATGTCATCTATAAATAAGGGATTACAAATTCATTTCAAAGTGTAACTTGTGGAGATGAGTGTGTGGTAGCAAGGAGAAGAGCGAAAGGAAGAGCAGAAGGATTTGGGCTTCAATGGAACTAATTCAAGCATGGTGACGATGCTATTTACCAGTTCAAGTATGTAATACTTATTTATTGTAGACAGTGTGTCTCTTGTAGGCAGTTAGCCTCTTGTGAGCAGTGTGCTCAGGCAGTGAGCCCTAATTGGCATGTGCCATCTTATTTCTTTTATTCTTCTAACAGAGAATAATATCTTGGGTTAGTCACCCCGTGGTTTTTCCCTTAACCGGGTTTTCCACGTCAAAATCTTGGTGTCTCATGTGTTGATATGGTTCTGCTCTTGGTTAATTGCATTAAGTTTTCATGATTGATTTATTGTTATAATACTAAGTGAATGCAAGTATTGAAAAAGAAGAAAGTTTTGGACAACTGATTCACCCCCCCTCTCAGTTGTCTGCCCTAAATCTAACAATTGGTATCAGAGACAAGTTCCTCTGAAAGGAGCTTAACCGCTTGAGGAGATCTAGGATGTCGTCCTACAAGAAGGATAGTCTGAAGTTTGATGGAACTAACTTTTCTATTTGGAAAGGTCGCATGGAATGTCACTTGCAGTGCATGGGATTTACATACTGGTCCATGGTCACAAAAGCTTATGTACCTCCACAGGGTGGTCCGACAACCCTAAATGAAATCACAGATGTTGAAAACAATCTACGGACAAAAGAGGCTCTTTTAAGCGCATTGTCTGACTCAGAACTCTCAAATGTTATTGATCTACCAATTGCCTATGAGATTTGGAAGAAACTGGAACTTTTACATGAAGGAGACCAATTTGTTAAATGTGCAAGGTTACAGAGTCTAAAAGGGAAATTTGAAAAATTAAAGATGAGAAATGATGAAAATATTACCTCTTTTATGCCAAGAGTGAATGAGCTGGTTTGTGGAATTAGAAATGCAGGTGGAACCCTAAGTGAAGATGAGATTGTTAGCAATGTTCTCAGATCCCTTCCTGAGTCTTATAAAATCAGCTTTTGCAATCGAAGAATTCAGAGCTCACACAACAGTCACAAGAGATCAATTGGTTGGTAAGCTAGATGCTTTTGAAATGGCTAAGTTTGGAGATGATCCTCCAAAGACTGAATCTACATTCAAAGCAAGTGCCTCTATAAAAGGAAAACAAAGGTTTGATCCAGAAGAAAACTCTTCAAGGAAATCATCATGGTATGAAAATGCAAGAAAAGACTTGGAAGAAGAAGCTGAAACTACTCATCTTGAAGCCCTTATTGCAAAAAGACTGCTAAGAGGATCTGGTAAGTATGAGGGAAATTTGCCTTTTAAGTGTTTTAACTGCAATAAGATTGGTCATTTTGCATCAAGGTGTCCAAAAAGATTTTCTAGGCCAAACAGTAATAGACCAAGATTCTAGAAAAATTGTTACTATGCTCATGAAGGAGATGATGAAGGAGTAACAGATGATGAATTAGAGAAAGAAGACAAATCCAGAAGTGACTGGGTGTTCATTGCCATCAAGGAAGAAGATCCATTGCCCTCTGAATTTGTCAATCTTAAAGTTGAAGAAAAAGCCCTAGCTGCCCAAGTTGAAGAGAAGGATGATTGGGTCATTGACAGTGGTTGCTCTCACCACATGATAGGTGACAAAAACAAGTTCATAGATTTGGAAAGGTATGAAGGAGGAGTGGTAAAGTTTGGTGATAACTATGCTGGTAGAATCAGAGGTAGAGGAACTATTTCTTTTGATGGAAAGAACAAAACCGGTAATGTATTATATGTTGAAGGATTAAAACACAATCTTCTCAGTGTTGGACAGTTGGTGGACAAAGGCTATGATCTCAGATTCAAGAATGGAAAGTACAAAATTTTTGAAAGTTCTGGAACAGAGATTGCATCTGGTACCCAAACAAAAGGTAACATCTTTCATTTAGCTGGTACTGGTAAAAGTTGTCTATTTGTTCAAGTTGATCAGAGCTGGTTGTGGCATAGAAGAATGTGTGATGTGAACTTTGACAATATCATCAAGATAAGCAATACTTAGGTTGTAAGAGATCTTCCAAGATTGGTAAAACCTACAAATAGTTTGTGCAAAGAATGTCAGTTGGGAAAACAAAGTAGAATCTCATTCAAAAGCAAGGAACAATCTTCTACCAGATTATTAGACTTGGTTCACACTGACTTATGTGGTCTGGCAAGAATCAGGAGTGTGCAAGGTGATAGATACTTCATGCTGCTAATTGATGATCATTCTCAGATGATGTGGGTAACCTTCCTGAAAGAGAAATCAGAAGCTCTTGAGAAGTTCAAAATATTTAAGGCTATGGTGGAAAATGAGACTGGATTGAAATTGAAATGTCTGAGGTCTGATAGAGGTGGAGAATTCACATCCGGTGAGTTTATAGATTTATGTGAGAAACATGGAATAAAGAGATAGTTGTCTGCTCCTAGGACTCCACAGTAGAATGGAGTAGTCGAAAGAAAGAACCGGACCATCCAAGAAGCATCTAGGACCACGATGATGGAAGCAAATGTCCCCCAGATCTATTGGAGAGAAGCTGTCAGTACTGCAGTCTGTACTCTTAATCAAGTTCAAATCAGAAACAATACCGGTAAGACTCCTTATGAACTTTGGTTTGGTATTAAACCTACTGTAAGATATTTCAGAGTGTTTGGTAGTAAATGTTACATCAAGAGAGATGAAGATCTAGGCAAGTTTGATGCTAGAAGTGATGAAGGAATATTTTTGGGTTACTCTACTCAAAGCAAAGCATACTAGTGTTATAATAAGAGATTGAGAAAGATTATAGAAAGTACTAATCTAAAGGTTGATGAAGGAATTGAAAAACCCTCAAGATTTTATGAGTATGAAGAAGATGATCAGAATGATGGTCTGATTCAAGGTGGTCAAGACTCTTCTGAAAAACATGTTGAAACTGAACAGGTAAATCAGGAAGAAGAGACAAGATTCAATGAACCTAATCAAGAGTTAGAAGTGCAAGAAACTCCCAAAGTTCCAAGGTATGTGAAACTCAATCATTCTGAAGATCAGATCATAGGTGACAAAAGCAAAGGTGTACAAAAAAGAAGAAGAATTGCTCAAGATTAAGATGAGTATTGTCTGATTTCAAATATTGAACCTAAGACAGTAAATGAAGCCTGCAATGATAAAAATTGGACCAAGGCAATGGAAGAAGAACTGATGCAAATTGAGAAGAATCACACTTGGGATCTTGTTCCCAGACCTAGAGACAAGAATGTGATTGGAACAAAATGGGTCTTCTGGAACAAGCTAAATGAAGCCGGTAAAGTAATCAGAAATAAAGCCAGATTAGTCTGCAAGGACTACTCCCAGATTGAAGGAATTGACTTTAAAGAGACCTTTGCTCTGGTGGCAAGAATTGAAGTAGTCAGACTATTTCTTGCATATGCTACCTTTAAGGATTTCAAGGTATATCAGATGGATGTCAAATCTGCATTCCTAAATGGTAATCTGGAAGAAGAAGTGTACATTGAGCAACCAGATGGATTTCAATTGTCTGATCATGGTGACATGGTTTGCAAATTGAAAAAGGCACTGTATGGACTGAAGCAAGCCCCAAGAGCCTAGTATGAAAGATTGGATAAGCATCTATTGAAGATTGGTTTCAACAAAGGTACTGTTGATAGCAATTTATATTTTAAAATTGATCATGAAAACATCCTAGGTGTTGAAGTGTTTGTTGATGATATCATTTTTGGAGGGAAAGATAGTTTGTGTAAAACTTTTGCAAATCAAATGAAAAGTAAGTTTGAGATGTCCATGCTTGGTGAAATGAATTTCTTCTTGGGTCTGCAAATCACTCAAACAAAGAAAGGTACCTTCATTTCTCAGACCAAATATGCAAAAGAATTGTTGAAGAAGTTTGGGCTCGAAGATTCAAAGCCAATGAACACTCCCATGGAAACCGGATGTAAGCTAAGCAAAAATGATGACTCTCCTAAGGCTGATCAGACAAAGTATAGATCAATGATTAGAGGACTGTTATATCTCACTCAGACTAGACCAGACATTATGCAGGTTGTTGGTCTTGTTGTAAGATTCTAGGCTGATCCCAAAGAATCTCATGTCATGGCTATCAAAAGGATTTTTTGATATCTAAAAGGGACAGTTGAGTATGGTCTGTGGTATCCTAGAGATTAGGATTTCTCTCTTCATGCATATACAGATGTAGATTGGGCAAGAGATGTGGATGACCGAAAGAGTACCAGTGGTGGAGCATTCTTTTTGGGGAAGAGATTCGTTTCTTGGCTAAGCAAGAAACAAGAAGCAATATCTCTGTCTACAACTAAAGCAGAATATATTGTAGCAGCAAGTGGTTGCACTCAAGTATTATGGATGAAGCAGATGTTAAGAGATATCAAAGTGGAGTATGAGGAACCTATCACAATTTTTTGTGATAATTCAAGTGCAATAAACATATCCAAGAATCCGGTGCTTCATTCAAAGACTAAACACATATCCATCAGGTTACACTTTTTGAGAGAGAAAATGAACAAGAATGAAGTCAGATTGGAGTTTGTGCCATCCAAGGATCAGATTGCAGACATCTTTACAAAACCTCTTCCCAAGGGCTCCTTTGAATATCTAAGAGAAAAGCTAGGGGTTATTGCCCCTCCGGTGATGAACTAAGGTGCATCAGTCTGGTGCATATCATGTTAGATTTAGGGCAAACAACTGAGAGGGGGGTGAATCAGTTTTCCAAAACTTTCTTCTTTTTCAATACTTGCATTCACTTAGCATTATAACAATAAATCAGTCATGTAAACTTAATGCAATTAACCAAGAGCAAAAACACATCAACACATGAGACACCAAGATTTTGATGTGGAAAACTCGGTTAAGGGAAAAACCACGAGGTGACTAACCCAAGATATTATTCTCTGTTAGAAGAGTAAAAGAAATAAGATGGCACATGCCAATTAGGGCTCACTACTTGAGCACACTGCTCACAAGAGGCTCACTGCCTACAAGAGACACACTGTCTACAATAAATAAGTATTACATACTTGAACTGGTAAATAGCATCGTCACCATGCTTGAATCAGTTCCATTGAAGCCCAAATCCTTCTACTCTTCCTTTCACTCTTCTCCTCGCTACCACACACCTATCACCACATCTCACCCCTTGAAATGACTTCGCAATCCCTTATTTATACATGACATCAACTTAGGAACAGACATCTAAGTCGACACACATCCACAAGAACATCTGCAAGATGAATAACTCATCCAATCCTTATCACTAATGTAACAGAAGTATGTTGACATCAATGACAACCCCGATTAAACCCATACTTGCAACAATCTCCCCCTTTGTCATTGATGGCAACGTATGATATGAAAAACCATCACGACAAGAACTTCTCCTTACTGTCACAACTCTACCTATCAACAACTATTCACATGTCTTCTCTTCCTGTACTACTCCCCCTTTGGTCGACAACCACTTGTTTTTCACATATCTTCTCTCCCCCTTTGACATCAATGGCAAAGGGTGCATACTTGCAACTTCAGAATCACCCCTGCTGCTCCCCTTGAGTAGTAGCTCCCCATCATCAATCCGGATCACAAGATTATGATTGTGATAACCACTGGATTGATGCACATTAGTGCATCTTAGTTCACCACCGGAGGGGCAATAACCCCTAACTTCTCCCTGAGATATTCAAAAGAATCCTTGGGAAGAGGTTTAGTAAAGATATCTGCAATCTGATCCTTGGAGGGCACATACTCCAGTCTGACTTCATCATTGTTCACTTACTCTCTCAAAAAGTGAAACTTGATAGAAATGTGCTTGGTCTTGGAATGCAACACCGGATTCTTAGAAATATTTATTACAGTTGAATTATCATAGAAAATTGTGATGGGCTCCTCATACTCTACTTTAATATCTCTTAGCATCTACTTCATCCATAAGATTTGAGTGCAACTACCTATTGCTGCAATGTATTCTGCTTCAGTTGTAGACAGAGATATTGCCTCTTGTTTCTTGCTTAGCCAAGAAACCAATCTTTCTCCCAAAAAGAATGCTCCACCACTGGTACTCTTCCGGTCATCCACATCTCCTGCCCAATCTGCATCTGTATATGCATGAAGAGAGAAATCATGATCTCTAGGATACCATAGACCATACTCAACTATCCCCTTTAGATATCTAAAAATCCTCTTGATTGCCATAACATGAGATTCTCTAGGATCAGCTTGGAATCTAGCAACAAGACCAACAGCCTGCATAATGTCTGGTCTAGTTTGAGTGAGATACAACAATCCTCCAATCATTGACCTAAACTTTGTTTGATCAACCTTGGGAGAGTCATCATCTTTTCTCAACTTGCATCTGGTTGCCATTGGAGTGTTCATTGGCTTTGAGTCTTCCATCCCAAATTTCCTCAACAATTCTTTCACATATTTTGACTGAGAAATGAAGATTCCTTTCCTTGTTTGAGTAATTTGTAGACCCAAAAAGAAATTCATTTCTCCGAGCATGGACATCTCAAACTCACTTTTCATTTGACTTGCAAAAGTTTTACACATACTGTCTCTTCCTCCAAAAATGATATCATCAACAAATACTTCAACAATTAAGATATTTTCATGATCAATTTTGAAATACAAATTACTGTCAGCAGTACCTTTATTGAAACCAATCTTCAAGAGATGCTTATCAAATCTTTCATACTAGGCTCTTGGGGCTTGCTTTAGTCCATACGGTGCCTTTTTTAATTTGCAGACCATGTCACTATGATCAGACAATTTAAATCCATCCGGTTGCTCAATATACACTTCTTCCAAATTACCATTTAGGAAGGTAGATTTACATCCATCTGATACACCTTGAATCCTTGAAGGCAGGAAATGCAAGAAATAGTCTGACTGCTACAATTCTTACCACTGGAGCAAAAGTTTCTTCAAAATAACTCCTTCTATTTGAGAGTAACCTTTACAAACTAATCTGGCCTTGTTTCTGATTACTTCACCAGCTTCATTTAGTTTATTCCAGAAGACCCATTTGGTTCCAATCACATTTTTGTTTCTTGGTCTAGGAACAAGATCCCATGTGTGATTCTTCTCAATTTGCATCAGTTCTTCCTCCATTACCTTAGTCCAGTTTTCATCATTGTAGGCTTCATTTACTATCTTAGGTTCAATCTTTGAAATTAGACAATACTCATCTAAATTTTGAGCAATTCTCCTCCTTGTTTGCACTCCTTTGCTTTTGTCACCTATGATCTGATCTTCAGAATGGTTCAGAGTTACATACCTTGGAACTTTGGGAGTTTCCTGCACCACTAACTCTTGATCAGTCTCATTGAGATTTATCTCTTCTTCCTGATTTACCGGATCAACTTGACTCTTAGAAGAGGCTTGGATGCTTTGAATCTAAACATCATTCTGATTATCTTCATCATACTCATGAATTCTTGAGGGTCTTTCAACTTCTTCATCCACCTTCACATTTACACTTTCTACAATCTTTCTCAGTCTCTTGTTGTAACACCAGTATGCTTTACTTTGAGTAGAGTAACCCAAGAATATTCCTTCATCACTTCTAGCATCAAACTTTCCTAGATCTTCATTCCTTTTAATGTAACATCTGCTACCAAAAACTCTGAAATATCTCACAGTGGGAGTAATGCCAAACCAAAGTTCATAAGGAGTCTTACCAGTATTGTTTCTGATTTGAACTCAATTGAGAGTGTAGACTGCAGTGCTGACAGCTTCTCTCCAATAGATCTGAGGAACATTTGCTTCCATCATCATGGTCCTAGATGCTTCCTGGATGGTCCGGTTCTTTCTCTCAACTACTCCATTTTGCTATGGAGTTCTAGGGGAAGACAACTGTCTCTTTATTCCATGTTTTTCACAGAAGTTTATGAACTCACCGGATGTGAATTCTTCACCTCTATCAAACCTCAGACATTTCAATTTTAATCCAGTTTCATTCTCCACTATGGCCTTTAATTATTTGAATTTCTCAAGTGCTTCTGACTTTTCTTTCAGAAAAGTTACCCACATCATCCGGGAATGGTCATCAATTAGCAACATGAAGTACCTATCACCTTGGATACTCCTAACTCTTGCCGGACCACAAAGGTCAGTATGAACTAAGTCCAACAGTCTGGTAGAAGACAATTCCTTACTCTTAAATGTAACTCTACTCAATTTCCCCAACTGACATTCTTTGCACAAACTATTAGTGGGTTTCACTGATTTTGGAAGATCTCTTACAGCCTGAGTATTTCTTATCTTGATGATATTATCAAAATTCACATGACACATCCTCCTATGCCATAAGCAACTTTGATCAATTTGAGCAAATAAGCAAATTTTTGCAGTACCAACCAAGTGGAAGATATTACCTTTAGTTTGAGTACCAGATGCAATCTCTATTCCGAAACTTTCAGAGATCTTGCACTTTCCATTCCTAAATCTGAGATCATAGCCCTTGGCCACCAGCTATCCAACACTAAGAAGATTGTGCTTTAAACCTTCAACATACAGTACATTACCAGTTTTGTTCTTTCCATCAAGAGAAATAGTTCCTCTACCTCTGATTCTACCAGCAGAATTATCTCCAAACTTTACAATTCCTCCTTCATACTTTTCCAAACTTGAGACTTGTTCTTGTCACCTGTCATATGGTGAGAGCACCCACTGTCAATGACCCAATCATCCTTTTCTTCAACTTGGGCAGCCAGGGCTTTATGACTTACAGATTCAGAGGGTATTGGATCTTCTTCCTTGATGGCAATGAACACCCAGTCACTTCCAGATTTGTCTTCTTTCTCTGATTCATCATCTATTACTCCTTCATCATCTCCTTCATGAGCATAGTAACAATTCTTCTAGAATCTTGGTCTATTATTGTTTGGCCTAGAAAATCTTTCCGGACACCTTGATGCAAAATGACCAATCTTATTGCAGTTAAAACACTTAAAAGGCAACTTTCCCTCATAATTACCTGATCCTCTTGGTAGTCTTTTTGCAATAAGAGCTTCAAGATGAACAGTTTCAGCTTCTTCATCCAAATCTTTTCTTGCATTTTCATACCATGATGGTTTCCTTTAAGAGTTTTCTCCCGGATCAAACCTTTGTTTTCCTTTTACCAAGGCACTTGCTTTGAATGCAGATTTAGTTTTTGGAGGATCATCTCCAAACTCAGCCATTTCAAAAGTAGCTAGCTTACCAACCAATTGATCCCTTGTGACTGTTGTGTGAGCCCTGAATTCATCAATTGCAAAGGCCTTCGTTTTATAAGAATCAGGAAGGGATCTAAGGATTTTTCCAACAATCTCATCTTCACTCAGGGTTCCCCCTGCATTTATGATTCCACAAACCAGCTCATTTACTCTTGGCATGAAGGTGGTAATATTTTCATCATTTCTCATCTTCAACTTTTCAAATTTCCCTTTTAGACTTTGTAACCTTGCACATTTGACAAACTGGTCTCCTTCATGCAAAACCTCCAGTTTATTCCAGATCTCAAAGGTAGTTGGTAGATCAATAACATTTGAGAGTTCTGAATTAGATAGCATGCTTAACAAAGCCTCTTTGGTCCGCAGATTGTTTTCAGCATCCGTGATTTCATTTAGGGTTGTCAGACCACCCTGTGGAGGTACATAAGCCTTTTTAACCATAGACCAATATGCAAATCCCATACACTGCAAGTGACATTCCATGCGACCTTTCCAAAGAGCAAAGTTAGTTCCATCAAATTTTGGACTATCCTTCTTGTAGGATGACATCTCGGATCTCCTCAAGTGGTTAAGCTCTTTTTAGAGGAACTCGGCTTTGATACCAATTGTTAGATTTAGGGCAGACAATTGAGAGGGGGGGTGAATCAGTTGTCCAAAACTTTCTTCTTTTTCAATACTTGCATTCACTTAGCAATATAAAAATAAATCAGTAATGTAAACTTAATGTAATTAACCAAGAGCAAAAACACATCAACACATGAGACACCAAGATTTTGACATGGAAAACCTGGTTAAGGGAAAAACCACGGGGTGACTAACCCAAGATATTATTCTCTGTTAGAAGAATAAAAGAAATAAGATGGTACATGCCAATTAGGGCTCACTGCCTAAGCACACTGCTCACAAGAGGCTCACTGCCTACAAGAGACACACTGTCTACAATAAATAAGTATTACATACTTGAACTGGTAAATAGCATCGTCACCATGCTTGAATCAGTTCCATTGAAGCCCAAATCCTTCTGCTCTTCCTTTTGCTCTTCTCCTCGCTACCACACACCTATCACCACATCTCGCCCCTTGAAATGACTTCGCAATCCCTTATTTATACATGACATCAACTTAGGAATAGACATCTAAGTCGGCACACATCCACAAGAACATCCGCAAGATGAATAACTCATCTGGTCGGCCAACCTAAGTAAGAACACCTTCATCTGGAAGTATTTCTTCAATTTCAAGCTCCAACTCTAATGTGGACAGGCAACACAACCTCAACATGATCCAAGAACCTTCACAAGCTTGCCTGAATGACCAGGTACGTCCACACTTCTTCTACTTACTCAAATCTCTTCTCTCCTGCATCCAGTGCCTTAAGAACATAGTCTGTCATGACTGTTACAAAGGAGTAGATTCTTTCAGACCTCCAAACCATGAACAAATCAAGATGACACATCACAAGGACTCCCCAAACACTCCTTCCAATCCACAGAATAGGATAATGTACTTCCAGATCTCACCGGACCTTTCTGTAGCACTTTGTCACTCCTGAGCATCTCCCAGAACTGGTTCTACTTCATCGATCACAACTTATTCATATCTTCATGTGGACCTCTGAAATCTTACCTGGAACCTCCTAAGATTCATGTCCACAAACCCTTTAATCCGCATCTTCTGATCCTCTACCTGTCTTGAGCTATTTCCTTACTGTCATCACTGTTCTTCACTATTCCTGACTGAGACTGACTTTCTCAGTACCCTCAACAAATAACTCATCCAATCCTTATCACTGATGTAACAGAAGTATGTTGACATCAATGACAACACCGGTTAAACCCATACTTGTAACATATCACAGTCACATCTTGTGGTCCGGACTAATGATGGGGAGCTGCTACTCAGGGGGAGCAGCAAATGTGATTCTGAAGTGGTAAAGTTGCAAGTATGAGCCCTTTGCCATTGATGTCAAAGGGGGAGAGAAGACATGTGAAAAACAAGTGGTTGCTGATCAAAGGGGGAGTAGTAATGAGAGACAAGAAATGTGAAGAATGGTGATTGTTGATAGGGGGAGTTGTGATGGTAGAGAAGAAGTTCTTGTCTTGATGGTCAAAACAGTTTTTCACATCATATGTTGACATCAATGACAAAGGGGGATATTGTTGCAAGTATGGTCCTAACCGGTGTTGTCATTGATGTCAACATACTTCTGTTGCATCAGTGATAAGGATTGGATGAGTTATGTGTTGAGGATACTGAGAAAGTCAGTCTCAGTCAGGAACAGTGAAGAACAGTGATGACAGCAAGGCAAAGGATCAAGACAAGTTGAGGATCAGAAGATGCGGATTAAAGAGTTTGTGGATATGAGTCTTAAGATGTTCCATTTAATATTTCAGAGGTCCGCATGAAGATATGAAGAAGTTATGATCGATCTAGTAGAACCGGTTCCAGGAGATGTTCAGGAGTGACAGAGTATTACAAAAAGGTCCAGTGAGATCTAGAAGTACATTGTCCTGCTCTACAGATTGGAAGGAGTGTTGGGGAAGTCCTTGTGATGTGTCATCTCGATTTTTTCATAGTTTAAAGGTCCAGAAGAATCTATTTCTTCGTGACAGCCATGACAGACTATGTTCATGAGGCACCGGATGCAGGAGAGAAGAGATTTTAGTAAGTAGAGAAAGTGTGGATGTACCTGGTCATTCAGGTAAGCTTGTGAAGGTTCTTGGATCATGTTGAGTTTGTGTGTCAGTCCGCGTTAGAGTTGGAGCCTAGAATTGAAGATAGACTTCCAGATGAAGGTGTTCTTCCTTAGGCTAGCCGACCGGATGAGTTATTCATCTTGTGGATGCTCTTGTGAATGTTTGCCGACTTAGATGATTATTCCTAAGTTGATGTCATGTATAAATAAGGGATTGCGAAGTCATTTCAAAGTGTGACTTGTGGAGATGAGTGTGTGGTAGCAAGGAGAAGAGTGAAAGGAAGAGCAGAAGGATTTGGGCTTCAATGGAACTGATTCAAGCATGGTGACGATGCTATTTACCAGTTCAAGTATGTAATACTTATTTATTGTAGACAGTGTGTCTCTTGTAGGCAGTGAGCCTCTTGTGAGTAGTGTGCTCAGGCAGTGAGCCCTAATTGGCATGTGCCATCTTATTTCTTTTATTCTTCTAACAGAGAATAATATCTTAGGTTAGTCACCCCATGGTTTTTCCCTTAACCGGGTTTTCCACGTCAAAATCTTGGTGTCTCATGTGTTGATATGGTTCTGCTCTTGGTTAATTGCATTAAGTTTTCATGATTGATTTATTGTTATAATACTAAGTGAATGCAAGTATTGAAAAAGATGAAAGTTTTGGACAACTGATTCACCCCCCCCCCCTCTCAATTGTCTGCGCTAAATCTAACAAAAATAAATATTTTCAACATTTTTTAGTTTGTGTCAATTATAGCGAACAAATAGTCAAGAATTTAAGGATGATGTAAACTAATGAGTTGTGGAATTTTATACATAGATTCGATACACACACACACACCTAAAAATGACATAATTCTGTCCAAATAAATATTCTTAATATATATTTTAGTTTAATTCCTCTATCAATAAATAAACAAATCAATTTATTTACTTGATTCACATTCCTCCATAAAGTTAAATAAAATCATTTATTTAATTAAATTCTTCATATTCCTCCAAATTAAATAAATTCATTTATTTAATTAAAAGCCTCCAAGTTCTTCTAAATTAACTAATACTAAATTATTTAATTAAATTCTTCCAAAATCCTCTAAATTAAATAATATCAAATTATTTAATTACCCCTTCTAAATTCCAAAGTCATTCTAAATTAAATAATGTCCAATTATTTAATTGGTTCTTCTAAACTTAACATCCTCTATATTTAAATAAATCAAAACATTTATTTAGATTATCTATTTCCTCTTAAAAATGGATTAACACCAAAATTAATCCATGCAAATCCAGGTGCACACTTAATTAAATATTTTAATATTTAACTAGTTGTTCTCTCACCCACATGTCCTATTTATCCTCCAGTTCCAATTAGTTAACTCATAAATCAAGTCAGTTAACTAGTTAGTCTTTTATGTTAACTAATTAATCAATTTAGTTAACTCTTCTTTCTATTTCTGTTAACTCCCCTGTTGCATGGAGTAGGACACTTGTCCGCTTCTAATTCGCACACATCCTCTCAAATTTCTTCTACCATTGATTTTCTCTTTCACAAGTCTATAAGTACAACCCCAATTCCTCTATTTCAATCATCCAAGCTTTTACTAAACTTACTTTGTAGAATTAATAGCGCGCCTTTGGCAGCAACACCATTCCATAGCTTGCGATCACCCTTTTTATTATATTGAAGATCATCTTCATTACAAGAAGTATCATAGTTGTTTCTCTATTGTCATCTTGAAGAACAAAGCAAGTGCACTTTTTGAGGGGTTCATTCACATACAAAGATCAATTGAGATTAGGCGAACAATGGAAGCCGCGAAGTAATAAGGTTTGCAAGGTTTGTTCTTTGTGTTGAATCTTTATTATTTGCAATTTCTATTGAGTTATTGGGTTATTATTAATCATTGATATTATATCCACATTTTCTCGTAACATTTATGGTGCCCACCATGGGGCCTTGCCCCAATTTAACTTCAAAATTGAGTTTTTGTGTGTTAGGTTCTGTACACAGGAGGATTCTATGCATCTGTTCATTTCTAACACACATCTGAGCTCTGTTTCAACGCATCTAGAGATTTGACGCATCTATTCACTCAAACTATTTTTTTTCTCTATAACAACGCATTTATCCAAACTGCACATATGTTCTTTGATTCTACGCTTTTATGCTCCGTAACTGCGCATTCATAATTCTGTGCATCTGTGTTCTATTTCTACACATCTATGCTCTGTAGCTGCACATTTGTTCTAACAGTGATTTAGGGGTTATTTCTTGTGATTTTGCTAACACTAACATTTCTCACAGGAATATTCTTAGATCTGCTTGCAGGTTAGGGGTTGGTTAGTCATATAGTTGCATTTGTTAACCCATCTCTATATATAATTAGTGAAAGGAAAGTAATTGGATTGTTCATGCAAATCTCATTTAGCTCTAACTAGGAGGATTGTAATTTGATCTTGTTGCATCAACAACACAAATATAGTCCTTGCTAGAAAGATATAAAATTGAACCATTGCTATCTTGCTTCTTTCAAAGTTAACAAATCTTGTGTGTGCCTAAGTAGATTAACTCATTTAGTCTATTTCATTTTAACTAGGGGAAAATAACCATTGTCTTTCATGTATATGGAATGATACTAGGCCTATGCTCTCCCCTATCTTGGGTGACCAAAATGCCAAACCTATCATTTTCACATGTTTTTCCTTTAGAGAGGCCTGCCCTTGGATATTCTTCCATCCAAGTGGGAATGACCTTAAGTGGTAACAAGCTAAATCCAAGCTCTACTTAGCCACTATAAATAAATTATGCTTGAGGTGAAAGCTTCATACAACGAGTGCTGATTAGTTATACCGATAACCAACCTCCCCCAAAACCCTCCAAGCCGCAACCCTTGAAGGCTAGGAGAATCCATAATGAAGAGTAGCACTGTCGCATGTATAACCACTTGAACGGCTGCCCTTACTACTTATCCATTGTTTTAGAAGCCAAAATCCCCTATAAACTGGTGCTAGAAAGAGCGATTATCATCTTCCTAAGACGACTCATGTTCTTACGATTCAATAGTAGAGATAACAGGGAAATCCTAAGGTTTGCGAGCCTTGGGAACCTGAAACTTGGTGTACCTGAGAAGTTTGTGCACTTGTAAGGGGGAGCCCATGTCCCAAGTTCCTAAGGGCAAGCCAGTGTAAAAACCAAGTGAGAATTTAGTTTATATTACCCTTGCCATCCTAGGATTTGTACTTGGTTTTAGGAAAAAAAATCTAAAAAAATAAAAACCATGAAAATATTCTTTATGTTTGCTATGTTTTTCTTGCCATAGTTGAAAAATCAAAACAAAAAGACCAACTTTTGGCTAAAGAAAAACCAAAAACATCGAAAAAAGTGCCAAAAACATTGAAAAATTAGTCAAAACTACCAAAAAACATAAAATTGTGCATATATACCTTCCTGTTGTGCATTTGTCAATTTCTGTAGCACATTTGTTTCTATTGCATATACATTTTGACTTGTTGTGCTTTTGTTAAACCCTGTTGTGCATCTATCATTTACCAGTCCTGCGCATTTGTCCTGTTCTGCTGCGCATTTACCTTCTATTACTACGCTTCTGTTCTCGTGCATCCATCACAGTGAGCTATTCTGTACATTTGCTGAGAAAAACAATTATCTTTTCCAGCACCCATTTCAGCCTTGTTTTAGTTTCCCAAATCAGATTTACCATGTAGTCGCTTATCCCGTCCATTTGTCACGTCATACCCTCTTTTCCGTTGGACATCTTACCAAAACACTTCACCAATTTTCCTAAAATCAAACCAAGTTAGTGCAAAGCAATTCTAGATCATATTAGACTCAAACAAACCTAGTAAGTCTCCACTATCAAGGATATATCATCCTTCTCTCTCGAAACTTCACTAGTGGCTTGTGCAAAACTAGTCTATATTAAGTAATTAGATTCCAATCATCCTTACTTTTGACTACCATTTTGTATCAACCAACTTGTTTGACACCATTGGTCTAAGGGAACCCTTGTTTGAACCTCATCACCACAAGTATCCCCTTCACCACAATCTCCTAGCATACCTTGTCAAACCTTCCAATCTCTCACCACCCCATCTCAATTCACACTGCATGGTCCTAACTAGATCCCAAAAACAAAAACAACTTGTAATGGCCAGCACATCCAACAAGATTACCCCATCCCCTCATGACAGTGATGAGGAGTTTTCTCATGAGGACATTCTAGAAGCTCAACAAGACTGAAAGTTCCAACATATGATGGACAAATTGCTCAAACAAGACCATATCAAATTCTTTCTTTACCTGGCGACACAAGGAGCTAAACTCCCCAAACCCTTTGACATCAACGCATTATAAGAAACCAAGGAAGAAAGAATATGCGAGGAAGGCACATGATAGGAAAGAACCATGGACAAAGGCAAGACAACCATTGACTCTCCAAATCCTCTAGGCATATTGACTCAACAAATCCAAGCCTTGCAACAATAGCTTGCTAACATTCAAATTGGATCATCAACAAAACATTATTCTCTAGAGGATATCTCACCATATGCTTTTGACAAGACCTTGATCATGATACCTTTCCCCTCCAAGTTTGAGGTACCGAAATTTGACAAATATCACAAAAAGGGTGATCCAAGAGATCACATCAGAGCATTTAGTGCGGCATGCCTTGAAGTCACCCAAATGACACCTATCTCATGCGACTATTCCCAAGGAGCTTGGGAGGGCAAGCTATGGAGTGGTTCTCTCGACTACCTCCTGGCATTCAAACCTTCAATGAAATAGTGGATAAGTTTGTCATACACTTCTCCTACAACATTGAGCATGACATCTCGCTTTTAGATCTTTGTAACACTAAACAAAAGGGTGGTGAATCCTTTACCTCTTTCTTACAAATATGGAGACAATTGGCAAGCAAATGTCCACATCAAATACCGGAAAAACAAATGTTGGAAATGCTTGTCCACAACCTCCACACTGACCTCAACTACCAAATTCAAATACAATACCCTACTTCTTTTAGCAAGGTTATTGAGATGGGTTTGCTCATTGAAAAGGCATTGATAGTGAAAGGTCAAATCAAACTTTACAAGGACATTCCTAGTGCAAATGTCAACACAGATAAACCATGATTTTGGACTAAGAATAAGAACATCATGAATGATGGGGTGGTTGATGCCAAAAATGTGGCGCCAAACCAACCAATTTTCACTTTAACAAGCCCACAAAACAACCCCCCGCAAAACAAACCATGAAACACCGAATCACAGTTTACAACCTATCAACCTAGGAGAAAATTCACACCTCTAGGAGAAACATTGGAAACCAACCTACGGAAGCTACTATCAAATAAACTCATAACACTTCCAGCGGCATGGGACTTTGAACCAAAGGTCAAACCTCCTTGGTGGAATGACAGTGACTTCTGTGAATTTCACTGAAACAAGGGACACAAAACCAATGACTATATAGCACTCAAACACACCATTCAAGATTTGTTGGACCAGAAAAAGGTATTACTTGAAGGATATTTCTCTAATGATGATCACTTAGCATTCAAGAATCCACTTCTGAATTATGAGCAAGGAGGGTCTTCCAAACAAAACAATAGTGGAACTAACAATGCCAATTATACGAATGTAGCATTTGAGTATGTGATTAACCATGTTTCAGAGAGTGATTCACATATCAATGTCATCACTATAAATAAAACCCATGATTGTAATGTGACCACTCGCGGTGGAAAGGTTACTCTTAAGGAAGTCCCGTCCAAGCCATCCTCTCCATCCAACTAGTACAATGTCCTGGACCAGCTTCACAAGATACCCGCACACATCTCCATCTTGGAACTTCTACATTTGTCCCTGTCCCATAGAGCCATCCTTGGCCAAGCTCTTTTAGAAGCCACCGTTCCAACAAACCTTTCCAAAGAGCAGTTTCAGACCATGGTAGGTCATAATGCCACAACTCATTTCCTATCATTCACTGAAAAGGATGATATGTCCCTCACCCAACCTCATAATGCATATCTCCACATAGAAGCCTCCATCCACAAGCACAAAATAAAAAGGGCTCTAATCGATGGAGGAGCCGGTTTAAATACTTACACCTTAAAGCTAATCCTTGCATTGGGGTTTTCAGAGAATTCTAACGATCCTAAAAAGAAAATCACCATCAAAGATTATGATGAAGGGGAAAGAACTTCAAAGGGAATTGTTGTTTTGTCTATTAGAGTGGGACCTATAGTAAAGGATGTAGTGTGCCAAGTCCTTGACATGGAGCTTTCATATAACATTCTCCTTGGGAGACCTTGGATACATGCTATGAAAGCAGTACCATCAACCTATCACCAATGTATCAAGTTCCCCTTTGAAGGCCAAGAAATCACCATCCAAGGTGATTCCAATCCATTTCAATATTGCAACTCTGTACAATCTAAATCTGAAGTGGTTATTCCCCATAACCGTGCCTCTACTTCATCTTCATCCCATGTTGACCCAACTTCACTCCCTTCCACATCGAAGGCACCCCAATCTAACTTCAAGGTCAAAGACAAAGGTCTCAGTGAATACACAATTGTGCAATCCTTTTGTTGATCACAGCTCCCTATCTCCCCCAGATCCTATGGAAAACCTTCCATGAACAAGCCCACGGTATTAGCAACTACTAAAGGTCTGCTTGTCAAATGGGGAAGCCTTGAAGATTAGAGTGGTGAAAAAGACATCCTACAATGGTTATATAAAGATGAAGACAGTCTATCCAAGCAACAAGACCATCACTCCACAGTGCAAACTGAACAGTATGGTCAAGGATTCTCAATATTACAAAGAATGGGGTATGAGCGTCATGGGCCCATCAGATTGAGAAAGGAAGGTATCACTGAACCTATCCAACCTCATACTTTAATAGCTTGAGACATACAGGGCTAGGCTACATTGGTAAAGCAAAGACCAAGGGACCAGAAAAGCATAAACACTGAGAAACATCTACTACTAACCTAGAGTAGATCAAATTCACTGACTACAAGGATGGAGTGAGATAGACTCCAATGAGTATAAATGGGATAGTCTTTATAAACTATCTTGTGATGAAAAAGACATAGATGTGGTCCATGAGTATGACCCTACCCATGCAACTAATGAGGGACAAAGTTAAAGGGCTAGACCTCTAGAGTTTGACCCACATAATAATGATAGTGAGATTCGTGAGGAAAGAATGATAGCACACTTGATAGATCAACTAATGGAGAGTACCATCGTAGGCATTGTCAATGCTTATAATAACCACCTTAACTCCTCCATCTTGACCATCAATATCCTTGAACCAGACCAACCCAATGACCCTCTACCACTGTTGCATCCAGAACTCATAGATTGGGACTTACAAGACACTACCCCTGAGCTAGATACCTTCCAAATGATGAAGCCATCATAGACTTTCTAGAGCTTAGGGGACATATACCCGCAGGGGATCACAGGGCTGGCTATGCCATAGAACTCAATGATGAGGCTTATTTTGGAGAGAGTGCCAAGCCTTTCAATCTCAAAAATGTAAAGATGAAAAATAGATATAACGGTGAAAATTGCTCTGTGGCAGTGTTAGATCATGAAAATAGTAAAAATATGAAAGACATATCCAATGGTGAAAACCCCTCTAGGGTTCCAAAGGATGAAAGGCTTGACCCTCTTCCCAATCTAACACATCAGGAGAGATCTTCAATCTTGATAGAACCAGTAGAATAGATCAACATCAGCGCAGGTGACAATCCAAGGATGATCCATATGGAACAATCATTAATTGCCCAAGAAAAGCCAGAGTTCATGGAATTCTTCAAAAGGAAACAAATCAACTTCGCTTGGTCATATGCGGATATGCCAGGGATAGATCCAAATCTCATAATGCATCACTTGTCCTTAGCTCCAGGAGCTAAGCCAGTTATGCAGAAACTCAAGAAGATGCACCCATAGGTTGCCCACATAGTAAAAGAAGAATCGAAGAAGCTACTAGATGTCGGGCTTGTCAGACCAATAGACTATCCTGAGTGGATTTCCAATATAGTGCCAGTTGCCAAACTAGGTGGAAGAGTTCGACTAAGTAATGACTTTAGGGACCTAAATAAAGCTTGTCCAAAAGATGATTTCCCTTTGCCAAACATTGACATTATTGTAGATCTCATGGTAGGGCACACCATGTTGTCACTAATGGATGGTTTCTCAGGATACGACTAGATCAAAATTACACCTGAGGACCAATACAAGGCTGTATTCACATGTCCATGGGGCACCTATTGTTGGTGTGTCATGCCATTTGGATTGAAAAATGTAAGGGCAACATATCATAGAGCTATGACCACAATCTTCCATGACATGATGTACACCATAATGGAAGATTATGTAGATGACATCTTGGCAAAATCACTCACAAGAGAAGGTACACCTGGCAATAATTAGATAGAATCTTCACAAGATTGGAATAGTTCAATGTGTGCATCAACCCAAAGAAGTACGTATTTGGAGTCACATCTGGCAAACTTCTAGGATACATCATGTCTACAAATGGAATCAAAGTAGACCTAGCTAAGGTGAAGGCTATCATGGAAATGCCACCTCCCAAAAATCTCAATCAACTAAGGTCTCTACAAGGAAAGCTTCAATCTATCAAAAGGTTCATTTCTCAATTGGCAGACAAGTGTCACCCATTCACGCACCTCCTAGATAAGAACATACCTTTCAAATGGAATGATGCGTGCGAACAAGCATTTCAATAGTTAAAAGAATATCTCATGAAACCACCTGTATTAATACCACTAATCCAGGGTAAACCTCTGCTACTTTATATCTTCGCCACACAAACAGCTCTGGAGCTCTCCTTGCACAACAAAATCATAAAGGGAAAGAACAAGCCATTTATTACATCAACAGAACACTGGTTGGCTATGAGCTACAATACACACCAATTGAAAGAGCATGCCTCGCTATGGTTTTCACTTCATAAAAATGGAGACATTACATGCTATCACATTCCATCAAGCTAGTAGTAAAAATTGATCCACTAAAGTATTTGCTCAACAAAGCTGCCCTTACAGGTAGATTGTCCAAAATGGGTCATGCTTCTCAGTGAGTTTGACATCGAGTATGTAGAAAGGCATGCAATAAAGTGTCAAGTACTTGCAGATCAGCTGGTAGATGCACCTTTAACAGATGATAACCCTTTGAGCTTTGAATTTCCAGACGAGTCCATCTTTCAGATAACAACAACAACAACTTGGAAACTCTACTTCGATGGCTCCTATACTCAGCAAGGGTCTGGGGTAGGTATCTTGTTGATCACACCTTATGGTGACACCATTCCAAAATCATACAGACTACTCTTTCCTTGCACTAACAATGTGGCGAAGTATGAATCCCTAGTCATTGGCATCAAGCTGGCAATTGAATGGAACATCACAAAACTTTAGGTGTATGGTGACTCACAACTGGTCATCAACCAAGTGAATGATGAACTACCAAACAAAGGATGATAAGTTAATACCATACAAATGAATGATAGAGAACTTCAAAGAATACTTTGTTGAGATCTCTTTTGAGAAGATACCAAGGATAGAGAATAAAGCAGCAGACACCATGGCAACGATTACATCTCTCCTCGACATCCTAGACAACCAATCACATTATGAGTTCTTGGTAGAGCCAGTCTCCCATCTTGCATATGACTCTCCTGAATCCCATATCATTTGCCACATTGTAGGATCTGATTCTCTCCTATATGAAAAAGTACTTACCTATCTTAAAGAGAATACCCTAGCCCCTGATCTCTCAAATAACTAAAAATGAACCTTCATTCGCCAAGCATCCCATTATGCTATTATCGCCAATACCTTAGATCGACGCGGTCTCGATGGTACTCTCCTTAGATGTCTCGATAGTGAGGATTATCAAACTACCTTGAGTGAAGTGCATGATGGTATATGCGGGACCCACTCTAGTGGTCCTACCCTAGCTAAGAAACTCATGCGCACGGGATACTTCTAGCCAACTATGGAAAAAGATTCCTATCATTTTGTAAAGAAGTGCAAGAAATGCCAAATCCATGGGAACCTGATACATGCACCAGCACAGGAGTTGAAGCCTTTTGGACTTTCTGTCAATGGGGACTCGACTTAGTGGGCAAGATCCACCCTCCATCAGCCAGCGGCCATAAATTCATAATCACTGCCACCGAGTACTTTACAAAGTAGATTGAAACCGTACCCCTCACCAATGTCACAGACAAACAAATTGCCTCTTTCATCCTGCAACCATTATTTTTCATAATGGATAAAGGGATACCATAGAAGTAAATGATGTCAAAAATCAAGATGTCAAAGAATTGTGTAACAAATTCCACATCCAACACTGCTTTTCCACCCTGTATTACCCCCAAGGAAACGGCCAGGCAGAGACATCAAATAAAACCATCTTAAAAATCCTAAAAAATACTGTCAATGACGCCAGTCATGATTGGCACGTCCAGTTGAATCCTGCATTGTGAGCCTACCGCACAAGTATCTACACACCCACAGGTGCAACACCATACTCCCTGGTCTATGGATCTGAAGCCATCTTGTCCATTGAAGTCAAGATCTAATCCTTGCGAGTATCATTAAAAGGCCTCATAATAGATGAAGAGTACCAAGTATCCAGACTTTAAGAGCTAGAGATACTGGAAGAGAGAAGGCAACAGGCCTTTAACCATCTTAAGGGTTATCAACAAAGGATGTCTAGAAGTTATAACCATAGAGTCCATCCCAGGGTATTCAATGTTGGTGATCTAGTGCTTAAGGAAAATCCTGACAATCAGCAAGATAGAGAAAAGAAAGGTAAGTTTGAACCCAATTGGCTTGGTCCTTATGTCATTATTGCTACCCATGGGTCAAGTGCTTATCAATTGGCTACATTAGAAGGTGAACTGTTTGATGATCCCATCAACAACATGCATCTTCACAAGTTCTACACTTAAACCCCAATGCAAGGGAGTCAAAAAAATAGAAAAATAACAAAAAAAAATGGAACAAAAAAATCGTCCATTTGGTGAAAACCTAGCAAACAGGCACCTTGGATAGGTACCATGATGAAAACCTGGCAAGAAAGCATCATGTGTACTTTTAGCTTTTGTGAAAATAAAAGCAAGTGGTGAAAACCTAGTAAATAGGCATTACTTATGATAAACCACCTTCTCCATCTTTTCCAACCTTGTTCCTCATTCATACCTCCTAACAGCATCCTCCTGATCACATCGGTATACCTACCATGGCTTGTTGTTTGCTCATCCTTATCACCTTCTACCGTCAGGCTGCCAATCCAAACTTGCATCCATCGTGTCATCCGTCTTGAGCTAATCCATTTGAACCATTGTCGAACTACGTCACCTCTGAGCTATCATGTAGGCAAGGACATCTTGATTCGATGTGCCCCCAAGGCTCCATCCTACTGCGCTACCCATTCATTTCATACCCTTTCACCCATCTGCTTCTCCATTTGCATCTGCACCATTTCCCATCACCTAGGTCCTAGGTTCACAAGTGCGTCACCCTGAACAATGTTGCCTCAGCATCATCACGTAGGCAAGGTCATCTATCAATGAGCCCCCGAGGCACTAGGTCAGTCCCTTAGGGCCCGTTTCCTCATATCTGTTTGTTAGTTCATCCATAATAAGTCGATCCTTTATCTGACTGGGGGCAAGTCCTCGACCTGGTTATGAAATTGGATTCTTGAATGCCACATGTTCTAAGAGGACACCAATAAGGATTGTGATACCTTTCACTAGACAAACACGTGCAACAAAGCATGCTTCCAAACATAAATTTTGACACAAAGTAGCAACCTATCCACAACAAGCAAACACATGCCTAAACCCTCAAAATGATTTTATCTAAATTATGGCAAGAAGACACATCTAATGGAAGAATGTTTTGTGAATAGCTTAAGTTACAGAGTCTTGATTTTTGTTATTATGTCTTTCTATGCTACTCGAGGATGTCAAAAACTAGAGATGCTATGATGGGGGCATAATCATTTTCTTTGTCTGTTGTTTGTGGATCAATCTTTAGTAATGTGATGACTTTTGTCTAATGACATGATCAACAAAAGATCATCGAGGACTTCAGAAGTCTAAACATGAAAAAGGGGCAATCCTTGTCTGTTGAAATGCAAGAAATACTCAGGTAATCTAGATTCAATTTTGACTAGATGCTTGTATTAAATTTCTATATCAAAATCCATGTCAGTAATACTCAGGTCATCTCGGTTCAATTATACCTAGATGCTTGTATTTTCTTACAACATTTTAAAACTCAAAAATACCAAAAATTTCCCAATGATGAAACAAGCACTTCAAAATACTTGCAATATCAAGATGACATATATCCGCATCCATAATACATCCACAAATACATCCATTTACGTTTCGCATACCTTCTATAAATAAAGATTTGGTTCACAGTGTCAGTGTTTACAAAAGCTTCTAAGTCCTTCTGTCATGTCATTCTTCTATCAAAATTCTCCTTCTATCTCTCTTTGTGTCTCCTATCGAGTCTTTTCTACTTTGATTGCATACACTTGGACATATAAAAAACATGGTAATCATCTTGCATTAAGTAAAATAGTCATTAATTTGATTAGATCATTTGCATTCATGTAAGTGCATTAAGTCATTAGTTTGTTATCATCTTGCATTAAGTGAAATAGTCATTAATTTGATTAGATCATTTGCATTCATGTAAGTGCATTAAGTCATCAATTTGTTATCATCTTGTATTAAGTGAAATAGTCATTAATTTGATTAGATCATTTGCATTCATATAAGTGCATTAAGTCATCAGTTTGTTATCATCTTGCATTAAATGAAATAGTCATTAACTTGATTAAATCATTCACATACACATAGTTGCATAAGTCAACATATCATTTCATTTAACCAGAACTACATATCATCTTCTCAATCTTATAGTACCTTGATCCCATGGATATGGGTATGTAGGTAGTCTAGATTATGAAGGAAGTTTCCAGTATTTAGGTACATAAGATCTCATCATTTCACCTACCCAAGCTCAAACACCTTGACCCATTCATCACTTTACCCAAAACTATATATTATCACTTTCATCTTTCATCGTAATGTGCCTTGATCCCGTGGATACAGGATATGTAGGTAGTCTAGAATACAAAGGACATATCTAGTACTCAGGCACATATGATTCATCATTCTTCACCCACCTCAATCCATTGAGACTCCATCTTTCTAGTCTTCCGTTTATCAAAATCCATTCATGTCAACTTGACTAACTCATGCAGCAAAACAACAAACAAACACATCCTTTCAAAGAAAAAGTCCTTAAACAAACCTGAAGCAAAGAAACTTACTTGCAGAGCCATATGATATCCTACATATCGATTGCCAACATCAACTAAATCAATCTCAATGAAGCAGCAGATCAACAAACTTGTCTTATACAGAATGTTCCATGATCGAAACTAGACTAAACGTCTTATACGACATGTTACATTTCCTGAAACCAAACATTATCTTTTCAATAGATAGCACCCTTTAACGGACACATCATTCCTATGATAACATTGTTATCTACCCAACCAATCCAAACTATCCTAAGCAACCTCTTTGACAAGAGAATATGTTGGTTGTATGTTTACTTTGTAAGTTAGTCAATTTCTTTATGGTTTATCTTTTGTTCCTTTGTCCATTACCAATTCAAGACTACCTTGATTTATCTATATCTTGGTATGTTGCGATGCAGTACAGATTGGGAGCATAGCCATTGTTTTTGTGTGTCGTGTTTGAGGAATGATATTTAGCATCTTTCTTAGTAACATATTTATCTTGTGTGTGTTACAACCTAGCATCTTACATATTAATATTTATCTGGCATCTATATATTGAAGTTTATTTTATGTTCAAGACTATGGCTCATTCACATGTCCAACAAGATTATATTATGTCTAAGGGATCTAAGTTCAAACTGCTTGCTTGCAGAGTCAACGTCCACACACTCGAATATCACAGCACCTTGGTCTTTTATACCTTGGTGGAAAACTATCCATGTGCTATATAAAATAAGGATTTCTCTTTATAAACATTTGTGAAACCATTGCAACAAGCTCATCCATTTACCCATCCATTTATCCATGGCCTCATATAGTTTTCCAAGAAAGACCTATCAACAATTTTTCTTTCATGTTCTCTTCTATCTCCTTTCTTCTATCTCCAACACAATCTTCTAGTCGAGCATCAACCTAGTTTTTCTGTCACTTCCTTGTCTTTCCTGTAGAGGGGGCATCCTACACCAGCTACGTAATGGCAGCTAGCTACACTGGGGCATCAAAAATTGTAGCATGTCTTCGACAATCAATTTCTTTGAAGCAACGCTATAAACTGTATTGCATCAAAAAGGAACAAAATGTAGACACCCAAAAATGACCAAGTCATCGAATTACTTGCATTTCATCAAATTTGTCTAATCACCTATAGTCAACATTAATTGAATAATCTAATCATTTAATTAATTTTACCCAATTCCTCCATTTCAATCATCCAAGCTTTTAGTAAACTTACTCTGCAAAATTAACAGCGCTCCTTTGGCACCAACACCATATCCATAGATTGCGATCACCACTTTTTATTGTATTGAAGATCCTCTTCATTACAATAAGTATCATAGTCGTTTCTCTATTGTCATCTTGAAGAATAAAGCAAGGAAGTGCATTTTCTGAGGGCTTCATTCACATACAAAGATCAATTGAGATTAGGCGAACAATGGAAGCCACGAAGTAAGAAGGTTTACAAGGTTTGTTCTTTGTGTTTAATCTTTATTATTTGCAATTTCTATTGAGTTATTGGGTTATTATTAATCATTGATATTATATCCACATTTTCCCATAACTATATATATATATATAATTATTTTATCATTTTTTATTTTTATTTTTTAATCTTTTTTTTATTTTTTCTATTAGTTTTTATTTAGTGGCATTATTCCATAATGCATAACTTTCACTACAAATAATTTATTTCAATGATTTATTGGAATTAGACCATTAACTCCATTATCTAGTGCATGGATATTTTTTGGTAATTTTCATCTAATATGTTTTTGATAAAGGTAAGTAGGGATTTTGAAAGGGCCTAGGCCCTTGTACAAGAGACAAGATACAACAATGAAGCCCAACAAAACTAGAAAGAACAACAAACAACAAAGCAACACAAGAATAGCTCAACAATGGGACAAACAGACAAAGGGTCAAGGACCCCAAACAACCCAAGAAAAAAATCAAGGTGGTTTGAAACCAAATTTCTCCAAAGAGCTCTGAGTACACATTTTAAGCTTACCCTTAGATCTCATCTTTTAAAAAGATCTGGGACAATCCAAAGGGCCACTTGAGGTCCTAGTATCACATTGCATCTCAGCCAAAGGAGTCTCCAACACATCTTGATTTTCTCTATTCCCATTATCTTGCATATTAGCCGAAGGATTCCTCTTTTCAGCACTATTATCTTCAAAAATTTCCCTATTTTCCATCATAGGTGCATCCATACACTCCTTTTTCCTCCAAACAAGCTGTTTCTTCTTTCTACTAGGACAAGCAACATCAGAATGACCAACTTTGTGGCAGCTAAAGCAAACAACATGAGAATGTTCAAACTCAATCTGCTGAACACAACTACCAAACTTGGATAATAAGGTGATCCTGGAAGGGAGTACCTTATCATC